>QEPC01012458.1:73254-93938 GCA_003113815.1 Sphenodon punctatus
GGGGGGGGCAGCATGAATTAATTATGGGGGCACAACTGAACTGGTTATATATATGTCTCTTTACATGGCATAAGGCACTTAATAGGCTGGCTGCATTTTGAGTGTCTTGTGTGTTTGATAGCAGCACCCCCAGACCTGCCGAGCCAGGCAGCACCCCTAGACCCGCCAGTGGGACACAAAGAGAGGGGCCCATCTTGACTTCTTGGCCAGGGGCCCATTCCACCCTAGCTACGCCCCTGCCCCACCCCCTCATCTATTACAGTTTCTCCTTGATATCATCATCATTATTGTAAGTGCCTTCTCCTCTTCAACTCCTGCCATCTGGAACAGCCTTCTATTAGCAAGCCATTTATTTTTAGTTCTCTTCTGAAGTTAGATCCCTTTGTTCTCCTTTGCCTCTACATTTCTCTCATATGATTATTTATTATTTCCATACTAATATGCATGTTACCTTTTGCTTTTGTAAAATTGTTTCGGGGATATGATTTTTATGTTATACAAAATACAACAGGACTGTGCTCTTTTCTAACATTTATAGCTGGCAATCTTAATGTTATAAAATAATATAGCTATTTCTTAATAATAAAGTATTTTACATTTCTATAGTACCTTTCATTTAAATATGATTCCAAAGTCCTTATATCCAGGGATGTGTGTTCACTGAGTTTACCCCATTGGTGGCAATAAGCAATGAATGTGGGTCCCCGGTTATAGCTTCACTGAAATGCAATGATCTCTGGAATTAAGGTCTTAATTTTGTAAAAGTAAGCAGTTCTCAGGCACTTTTTCATGTATCACATATAGAATTAAGCGGACTTTATGAGTAGAAAAAGTAAATTAGGTATAGGAAGTCATATTTTAGAAATTAACAATGAAATGTTTAAGCTAGGATGCAGTGATAGATTAGACAGTTTAATCAAGGTTTTAAATTGTGAACAGAAGTAATTTGTGTAAACTAGAAATTCTCAGACTTTTGGGGGCTATATCCCATCCTTCCTGTTGTCTATAATATTTAGAGCAGCTGAGCTGTGGAGATTTCTAGTAGGATGCTGGCTTGCCCGCTTTGGAGCATGAATTTCTGTTGGTGGCTGCAGAACTGGTGCACTCTAGCACTGGTTGCACTGCATACCCAGTAAGGTCTTAAGCAACAATATTTATTTATTCATATTTATGTCACCCTTCCTATAGAGGCTCAGGGCAGCTCACAATTACTATACTCTTTTCCAGAAGTGGTTACATTTCATTTCTCACATGAATGATTCTTATGTCTATATTAGTGTCATGGAGTTTAAGCCAGAAGCTACCGCTAGGGTAGCCTAGCTACACCTTTTGCATACAAAAGCTGTGGAATTTATTCTTGATGTGCAGCTCCGCCTGGATGTCCAGGTGGAGGTTGTGGTGAAGAGTGCCTTCCGCCATTTACACCTGGTGCGGTGACTTCGGCTGCTGCTTTCGGTTTTGGATCTGGCTACGATCATCCATGCTTTTATCACCTCTCGGTTAGACTACTGTAACGTGCTCTGCGTGGGGCTACCTATGGTGATGGCTCGGAAGCTCCAGCTGGTGCAGAATGCGGCGCCTCGGCTCCTGGTGGGGCTGGGCCGCCGAGAGCACATTACACCAGTGCTCCAAGCTCTGCACTGGCTGCCAATAGTCTCTTCCAGGCCCAATTCAAAGTGTTGGTTTTGACCTATAAAGCCTTACACGGTCTGGGCCCTGCCTATTTGCTAGATTGCCTCACTCCCCTGGTTCTGGACCGCCCCCTGCAGTCATCTGGGGGCTCCCTGTTGGAGGTCCCTCGGGTTTCCCAGGGGGCCACGCAAGACAGGGCGTTCTCGGTGGCCACACCACGCCCTTAGAACTCCCTCCTGGTAGGGGGGCCGTCTGGCCCCTGACCTCCCGAGTTTCCATAGGAATTGTAAGACCTGGCTGTTCCGCCAGGCGTTTGGCGAGGGAGAAGGGTGAGGGTGAGATGGGTTTTTTTGTCGTCTAATTTTTATCGTTGTTTTTAATATTTAATGTTTTACATATTTTATTGTATTTTTATTGTTGGTTTTATTAGCTGCCCCAGGCTGCCAGTGGCAGGAGGGGCAAGGTAAAAATGTTTCAAATAAATAAATAAATAATATAAAAGCATATCTTTTAGAAAGATTTCAAATCTTGATTCAAAGACCTCAAGTGATGGCGAGTCTACCTCCTTCTTTGACCAAGAGCTCTATTGTTTAACTATCTTACCATTAGGAAGTTGCATCTTATTTCAAGGTTGAATTTCTCTAATTTTAACTTCATGACCTTGGACCTTGTTATGACAAGTCTACAAGACTGACGCACCGACTGCTAAATGTGTGGAAAGTGCTTTGAGATTGTTAGAGAGGAAAGACATTCTATAACTTTATACTCTACAAATCACTTTCATTGTTCATTACACTACTAGTTTTATGTCTTCAGCCTAATTGAAAATAATTTGTTTTTTTACAACTATATTAAAATACAACAAGCTAGTTAAATGGGTATTCATACCTCCAAGACGAATGCTACTTACAATAAGAGCATTTAACCAGCTGTTATCTTAGAAAATTCTGCTAAACGCAGAAATTAATTTTTAAGAGCAGTATGATGAGAGCATATACAAAATGCATCTGTTATTGCCTTGCATATGGAAATAAATCAGAGTTCAAAATAAAGGTCCATTTAAGTCCATTCTTCCCTTAAGTGGCTGTAACAGTGTAGTATAGGTCATACCCTATTTCTTGCCTCAGTTTTCCCTTGCAGAGGGCACAAGTAGGCCCACTTGTACTGCTTTAGCTTTCAACATAAAAATACAAATCCATACATAGTGTCCCCTTCACTCCCATCAGGTTTACCAAAGAACTCTGTCCCTGAGTATGAATCTCCATGCCTGCAGGCTTGCCATTTAGTTTCCATGGTTCTCCTCACTTTGCAAGGGTTTCCTGGTTTGTTTTTTAGGACTCACATCAGGCCGGGGCGAATTAATGGTACTGGTGGCTTAGAACTGTTTTCATCTTTCTCGGTCTAGGTGGTTATCCTGTCTGGGTACAGCTCCTCCTTGGATTAGCCCCACTCTGTTGCTTGTGGCCGTTAAGCCAGACTCTGATTTGGCAACTAATCTACTAGGGTTGCATCCTGCAACTACTTAGGGTCACCAACCCATCACTCTGACCATGTGGAATCTCACTGTTCTTGCCAGGAACATGTGATGCAAGACAGGCTTTTTTTTTTCCTTTCTGAAAAGACACTTTCAAACCTGCTTGCCTTGTGCAGGATAATTTGCAGAGAGGAAAAAGAAATCTGTTTTCCTATGGAAAGCAAGTTTGTGATAACCGTGTGTGCATATGTCAATAGTAAATATGTCCCACCCCGTCCCACATAATAACTTTTGATTCCATAGGTCAATTTTAACCAAATTTGACAGAGGCAGAAGACCTCTGTCATAAAAACTAGTAATTATGGTAGCATAAAATGGACCACTTCTGTTTGTGACTGGTAGGAATAGTCTGTCTTATCCTATCGTATTGGACATAAACCTAACCATTATGACTTGCACATTGGTGACCTCCAGGCTTGATTATGGCTAGAAATGAAATCTTAAGATGAAGCAATATACCCTGAAAAAACTCCCAACTGGCACAAAACCTAATGCCCCATGCTTCACAAACAGGTTGCCACAAATATATTACCGTAATGCTCTGCACTATACTCTCTCTGTTAGTTCCCCTATGAGTAGGGAGTTCTATTCAAGATCTCTGTTTTGATGTTAAAGCCTTTCTATGGAGGAGGCCCTTAACTACTTTAGAGATTACTTCTCCTTGCACAGCCATGACCTTTCCTGACATTTACTTTCTACAGAGACCATGGAATTGTTGACAGCAAAGGGAAGGCTTGTGAGTGGATAAGCCAGAAATTTTTTAGGAGCCTATGTCTAAACTTCTGAACTATCTCACAAGAAATAAGGGTGACTGACTACAGAAGAAACTGCTTTCAAAACTAAAGGCAAAACTAATTTCTCAGACTTCACTTCTTTCTCTTCTCTTTTCTCACATCCTCACTCTCTCATGCTATGAGGTTAAGGTTGGTTTTGCATGACAAGAACTAGAAAGCTATATTGTACAGAGAATCTTATCGGTTACGGATATTTGTAAGTATATAATAGTGTTTTGAATATTGTGCCAGAATGGAAAACTGTGTAACAGATTTTCCTTGTCACTTTAAGGACTTGGGACACTCACTTTCTTTGGTTGGGAGCAGCATGAAGATGTCACTCTTGCCTTCTAACAGGGATCACCTTGAGATTACCATGTGATGGATGCATTCAGATGCCACAGAAATTGTCACCATGTGATAACCCCACGGTCATTCTGTGGTGCTGCCACCAGGGATCTGTAGGGGCTTCCTGTGATACCTGAAAGCACCTTAAGTGGCTGAGAAGCTGTAATCACTACACCTATAGTGTTTATATATATTTATTAAGCACTTTGATAAATGGTGTTGCACAATCAAAATGATTCAAATCAAATCAAATTTATTGTAAAGACGTAACCGTAGGTCATTGTCAACATGTATATATACAACAAATATAGAAAACAGGACAAACAAGACAAATACATAAAAAACAATGCCAACTCAAACTGAACATGGTGAAAACTGTGAACTCTTTATCTTCCCTCCCAATCCTTCCTCTCCCTCTTCCCTGTCAATTGCTATTGATGGGGTCTCCATCCTCCCTGTCCCCCAAGCCTGTAGCTTGGGCTTCATCTTTGACTCGCAGCTTACCTTCAAACCCTACATTGACTCCATGGCCAAATCCTGCTGCTTCTCCCTTCACACCATTGCTCAGATCCGCCCTTTTCTGTCTGTCTCCTTTGCCAAAACTCTCATTCATGCCCTAGTCATTTCACGCCTGGACTATTGTAACCTCCTCCTTGCAGGCCTTCCCCGCTCTCATCTTTCTTCCCTCATCTCTGTTCAAAACTCTGCAGCCAGGATCATCCACCTAGACTGTCGCTTTGACCATGTGCAGCCGCTCCTCTCCTCTTCTCTCTCCACTGGCTCCCTCTTCCTGAGCGTATTCTGTACAAGCTCCTTGTCTTCACTTACAAAGCCCTTCAAAACCTTGCTCCCCCCTACCCCTCTGCCCTGATCTCCCTCTGAACCCCTGTTCAAGCACTCTGCTCCTTTTCTATCCCCTCCCTCATCCTCCCACGCCTCCTCTGCTCTCCCAACCGCCTTCATCCCTTCTCCCTCGCTGCCCCGCATGCCTGGAACTCCCTCCCTGCCCTCGTCCGCCTTGCCCCCCCCCTCCACACCTTCAAGTCCCTCTTCAAACCCACCTGTTCCGCTCCCCCCTCCCTAAGTCCTGCTAATCATCCCCACCCAGGATTATCCCCCACCTGTTATCTGTAAACTCCCAATTTACTGTAACCAAGCCAAGAACGTGTACCTGAGTTCTTGCATCCTCATGAATGTCGCATCCCTTGTCTCTCCCTCTGTTCCCCCTTCCCTGTCTCCACTCCCCCTGTGTTTAGATTGTAAGTTCTCGGGCAGAGACTGTGTCTATCTTGTTTTTGTAAAGCACCAAGTACATTGGTGGTGCTATATAAATGCTTATTATAATAATTATAATAATAATAATAAATTAATAAACGGTCTAGGCCCAGACTACCTGCAGGACTGCCTCACCCTCCTGGATTCTAAATTGACCCCTGCGGTTGGCTGGGGGCGCCCTCCCTGGAGTCCCTCAAGTTTCTTGGGTGGCGACCGTGGGGAGGGCTTTCTTGGTGGTCGCTCCGAGGTTGTGGAACTCTCTTCTGGTGGCAGTCCATTTGGCCCCGACCTCCTCCTCTTTAGAAGACAGTGCAAGACCTAGTTGTTCTGCCAGGCTTTAATATATTTGTACGCAGCTCCGAGCTGTCTTGGGGCAGGCGGCAGTGGGATATTAAATCTCTTTAATAAAAGTCTGTAGTTATGCAGTATGCCTTTGCAAACAATTTGTGCAAAACTGTAAGATAAGTGAAATGAGGTCTTTAATGTCCACACAATGTGGGAAAGACCTGAGTTTTCGAGATCCCATCTGAAAGCACCTCACAAAATAAGTTGTATGGAACTCAACTTTTTTACCTAGGAGTCCTTTTGGGGTGTAAAACTATGGTTCCTAGAAGTCTCTAGGCATTGAAACCTGAGGTAGAGACACCTAAGTCATTGCCTTTAGCTATTTCAAGGGGTGTCAGCATTTTCCCTTGTAAATCTAATCAAATATCAGTTTGTAACTGTATAAAGAATAAAAGGTGGTGATGGTAGGAGGTGGGGGAATTGATTATTTTATGTTAAGGTATTTATGTATAATCTGTAGTTCTGAAAACCAAACGCTGAAGGGGACTATAATTAACCTTATTTAAGCTGTGGCTTTTTTCTTCATGAAAATAAATACACAGTGCTGTAATGTTTTGAGATCTGAAGCCTGAAGAGTTTAAAAAGACTTATTTGGAAGAGAGATAATGGAGTGGGGGTGGGGAAGGAAGGGATGTGTGTGTTTACTTGTTACAGAACTGGAATTTGCCATGATTACAAAGATTGGAAAAGAAATAAAACAAATTTTTATGAGGATTAAAAAGTAACCCAACACAAAAGTTTGTGTACTGCTTTGAGAAGACGCTGTTTTCCCTGTAGGCACCTGGGAGTGGGTGTGGCGTGTGTGTGTGTTTTCTTTGTGTTGTCTGAGCTGATTTATTTAGCTATGATTTCAACATGCCCACAAGGCTAACCCCAGAACATTTTTCATAACAAAGCTAACCAGAACAAACAGTGGTATGGGAGCTTTACGCATTTTAAGATTATGAGCCTTAAAGGAAACAGTGTTGGTTTTCCTGAATCTTAAGTAGTACTTATCTTATTTGACTTTTGGGTGTTTCAAGTTTCAGAATTTTATGAAGCAGGACAGGTTTCACAGAGAATTACATGAAGTATTAGTCTGATCATTCAGGTTGTTGTGGCACTGTGTGTATGGATCCATTCAAAAAGTACATTGGAGTAAATGGTAGCTGATGGATACCCACACTTTTAAAAATCAGGCTTCTTTTCTAGTAATCTAACTTATAGAATTAGGCACTTATTTTTTAAAATGATGTCCTCAAAGCTTAAAATAGTCCCAGGCTCAAAGATGTTTTGGATAATTTCCCTTTAAAAGAAGTAAAACAGGGAAATAGAAATCCACAGTCTTGATAATGTCTCTTAAACCCATTAAAAGATAAGATGTTAGGAATTAAAGCTGAAATGTTCTATAGAGAATTAACCAGTAGGCAATTGTATACAATACTAAGGCACGATAGGGTAGGAAAGGTAAGATATACAGTGTTTTCAGTTCTTGAGATCTAATTCATATCTTTATTTGCCTACAGTTGTATTGTGTTTAAGTCTGCAGTATTTTGCTTGTAAATGTTTGCCATCCTTTCATGTTGACAATGAAAAGGAGATGACGACTCCTTAGTTAAAGTAATATCACCCGATTGTGTGACAGTTGAACTCCTTTAGTGGTGAATGGCTCATTGTAATATTATTTGATCATAGTAATTTGAAACTGTTTACTATAATGAACACATTTTCAAAGAATATTATTTATTTTACAAAAGCTGCAGTAAAAAGGTTTTTTTTTAGCCTTGTAAATCAATGTCTTGTTGACCCTTTGTTTGTTTAACAGATACTGTTAAGAAAGGCCCTAAATACCTTTTTGGTTTCCAAAAACTGGTTGGTGCAATTTGCTATAATAGAGTTTTGGACATTGCTTTAGAACCCTACATATGCTTAAATATAAGTTACTGCAGGAGCAGTCTGTGAGGTTGGGGAAGGAAGGGGGGATGACCTGAGAGTGGCCAAGGGTCCACAGCCACGCGGAAGCCTCGCACCGGAAGGTTATGCCTGGAAAACAAACCCTCAGGATCGTATATGGCTTATAGGATTAAGAATTCACAGCCTGGATCATCATAGGGTATCTGGGTCAAGCGCACACCTTCGGGCTGCCACCTTAACCTTACACACAGGGAAAAGGAAGGGAGTGTGGGTTGGTGCAGGGGGACAGGGGTGCCAAGCCCCAGGACGAAGAAGGAACAGGATAGGGCATTCAGTCTAGAAGGGACCGGGGTAGTGCACGAACAATGAAGATCAAGGGTCTCTTACCTGACTCATGCTGCCCACACGCACTCACCACACACTTGTCACACTCGTTCTCCACACACACACACCACTAGCACCAAGCACGAGAATTTTCAAAGGGTACAAAGACAGTCAAAACGAGGGGCCAGTCTCCCAGGCACAAGGCACTGATCACCAGCAGTACTAAGGAGGAACTGAGCTTCTTTTATGCCCCGTGGCTAGGCGTTGCTGCAAGCGCTGTGAGTGCTGCGGGGCTGGGGGTGTGGTGGCTTCTGGGAGTGGCAGCGTTTGTGGCCACGCCCCCAGGGAGAGCATGCAAACGTGGGGGCGTGTTTAGCATGCTCGATGCGTTTCCTTCAGGGGTCAGTGGTTTCGCCGCTACTTGCAGTGGCGGCGCTCCAGCGCATGGGGGCAGAGCGAGGTGCGGCGGTTCCGACGGGGGTGATCCTCCCGGGTAAGTTGCGGGTCCTGTGTCCTCCCCTTGGTCCCGAACCCTCCAGCCTCCAGGCAGGAGCCTGACACAGTCCCATAACCTTCCAACCCCACCCCCAGCCTCTAGCACCTCAGCCCCAATTAGAGGCTGATAGCCAATTAGTAGTAACATGCACTCCTATAAAGGAAGGACGTTCTTGGATAACGGGGCTGCCTGGAAGAAGGGAGCTGTGGAGACAACAGTAAAAGCACAGAGCTGGGGAAGCCAAGCCAAGGGTGTAGTTCCCAGGGGTGGAAGGGAAAACGAACTTCCTGGCAGCAGCTGTGAGACAGACACAGCTGAACAGACCAGCTGCCTACAAGGAGAGTGCTAGTGCTCTGTGAACTTGGAGCAAGCACTTCCCCTTGATGTACTGTAAATAAGACACTAGGTGAAGTTGATTGAGTTTGTGTCATTTGAACCCAGGATGAGCAGCGTTGCAGTCCTGATCCTGTAGGTACTTAGCAATAAGCAGAGCGTCTGGCCGTTTTAGACGATGACACCAGAATGTTCTTAACAGACAGAATGGTAGGACCCATTGTTATAACAAAAACATTTTATTCCGTTTAGACAATCTTTACTAAAATGTTATATGAATGTGTGTGTAAATATCTCAAAAGTTTTAGCATTATGCTAGCGTTATGCTTAGACCATTCTAACGGTTTACTTGATTAAAACGATTGCTTTGCAACATTCTAAATTGAAACGTTTCAGTAAAACCTGGAGAAAGGTGTTTTTAAAAAATGAACTAAAATTTCAGGAAGTGACAGGAAGTGTTTTAAAATGAAACATTTTAACCGTTTACATGATCACATTCAAAAGATCATAAAACAGACTAAAGTGTTTTTAATATATTGTCTAAAACACTGTCTGTTGCATGGACATAGTCTAACAGGAACCACATCCAGTCCCGTTGACCTTGGTTCAATTTAGGAGACCTCCCAGACTAAGCCTCTTGGACTTGGGCCAAGTTTGGCTCCCATGGGCAAGAGTCCCCATGTTTCAAGAAAATGGTGGGGGAATGCCTCAACCCCATCTTTTTCTCACGTGCCCTGTCACATACAGCACTGTGATGCCATAGTCTTAGTGAGGCAGGACTGCATCAGAAAAGGAGCAGGATTGATGCATTTCCCCCACCCCCTTCCTGATATGGCCCTGCCCTGGAACACCATGGTGTCAAAGTATTCTCTGCAGGTGGAGTCACCCCATTACATCTTGGCTGCATCAGGACTGGACTTTATTCGGTCCCAATGCACTATTCCTGCTTTCATTTCCAGTGAAACATGGTTGTGATGTTAGTGACTGTATTTTAGTGCTATGTTTACCATGCACCATTTGGTGTCATTGGTTGTTAATACACGAGCAACTCATGGGCAGCCTCTGATATACTCAGTAGCTACTCAGGAGCTATTGAAGGGGGGACTTATTAGCTGGTAGCAAATCCTGGAAAACAGCAGTTGTGTCAGGAACAGTTGTGGGTTCTAGGGAACCTCAGCGAGCCACTGATGTTCCTACCACAGGTGCTCATTGTTCCCTGGAATCCATTACTACTCATGCCACCGATGTTCATAGCTCCCGGAGTCCTGCTGCTGCTGCCACTGCTATTTGGACTCCTGTGCGGAGGCAGTTTCCAAGCACAGCAAGCAATGGCAGGAGCAGCAGTGGGTCTCGGTGAACAACGGAGGTGGTGGCAGGAGCAGTGGTGACTCATTGATGCTCTGTGGGAACCACCACTTCTCCTGCCATCGCTGCTCCCTGGTACCCAGGTAAGTGTGTGGGGACATGGACAGGTGGGAAGGACACAGTGGCAATGGTGGGTCGCCACTGATGCCATGCTCTCTGTGCCTGTCTTTGTTTCCACATAACACAGCTATCAGCTGTGTTATGTGGAACCCCACATGGTTGGCTCAAATATCCATTGAACTCATCGTGTGAGGCAAGTGAGTAGCTGACATATAGTTTGAGCTGTGAGGCGGAATGGATGTTGCATACCTGTCCCACTCACTGGTCTTCAGACAGGCGGTGAGGTGATCGGGGATCAGAGGGCCGTGGGCCTTGGTTTGATTCTGGTAAATGCGAGATTGGTGACTAATAAGTCAACCATGGTCCGGGAGATGACCCTGGACCAGGCAGCCGACCTCGTGTGTGTTACGGAGACCTGGCTGGACACTGAGTCAGGGCCTATATTGGCTGACCTTGTTCCAGCTGGGTACTCCGTGCAACTTCAGTTGCGGCTACAGGGGTGGGGGTGGGGCGGTGTAGCCATTATTTTTAAGGATACCTGGTCTGTGAGGAGATTCACTGTGCAACCCATCATGGGTGTGGCGGGTCTCCATCTGGTGTTGGATTTGGCCGGAGACAGAGTGGGGATGATACTGGTATACCTGTACAGCAGCCTCCCTGCCCACACTGACCCAGCTGGTGTCAGAGGTGGTCTTGCGATCCCCCAGAATAGTAGTTCTGGGGGACTTCAGTATCCATGCTGATGTCAGTCTTGAAGGGGCAGAGCATGAGTTCATGGCTGCCATGGCAACCATGGACCTGTCTCAAAGAGTAGCGGGCCCAACACATGTTGGAGGACATACCCTGGACATGATCTTTAGCACAGGCCTTGAGGCGGGGGATCCATTAGTGGGGGAGGTGTCAACAGAGCCCTTGTCATGGACAGATCATTATCTCCTCCAGGCGGGTATCATGGTGCATGTCGGCCCCTGGGAGGTGCGGAACCAGTTGGTTGGTTTGCCCCCGAAGGCTTATGGAACCAGAAAGGTTCCAGATAGCTCATGGGGATGCTTCCTGTGACCTTGATGGCCACCCACTCGATGGTCTCGTATTCATGTGGAATTCCATGTTGATTGAGGCCATCGACTGCATGGCTCCCAAGCATCCGCTCCCAAATCGCCAACAACGCAGCTCCCCGTGGTATATGGGGGAGCTGCGGTGGATGAAGCGAGAAGGGCGGTGGTTAGAGCAACGGTGGTGTCACTCGCGTACTGAAGTTGACTGATTGCAGCATAGAGTCTGGTTACGTACGTATGTCATTGTGGTGCAGACAGCGCCCTCATTGCGTCCACTAAGTCCTGCCCAGCTGAGTTGTTCTGGGTGGTGAGGGGGCTGGTCAGTCCAGCCTCCCTCCTCCTGGACTTAGAATCATCAAATGCTCGTTGTGATTTGTTTGTGGACTTCTTTGTGGATAAAATCACTCAAATTCACCACAGTTTTGATGCAACTTTATTAGCAGAAAATGGGTCAGAGGCAGTAGAAGCTTCGTCTTGTCCTGTTTCGTGGGATAAGTTTCGGGCTATGTTGCCCTCAGGTGCAGGGGATGCTCTTGGGACTGTTTGAGCCACCTGTTGTGAACTAGACCCATGCCCGTCCTGGCTAGTTAAGGCTTGCCGGCAGATATTGGGGCCGCTGCTAGCGGGAATAGTCAACGCCTCCCTTGGGGAAGGCAGGGTGCTGGACGGTCTCAAGGAGGCGGTGGTGCGGCCCCTGCTCAAGAAGTCATCTTTGGACGTTGACGCCCTGGCCAGCTATTGGCCAGTCACTAACCTTTAGGGATGAGTGAATGCGGTTCGGATGTTTGGACATCGAACTGAACTTGGTCTCTTCAGACGTCCGAACTGAACGTCCGAACCGAACTCTCGAAAGACAGTTCAGTCGTGTTTGGATGAGTTCGGGGGCAGGAAAAACGTCTTTTCAGGGCAAAAAAAAATAGTTTTCGGTTTCAGTAGCGCTATTTTTGACTGTTCGGCCAAGTTCGGCCAGCCCGAACTCGGCTGAACCGAACCATCAAACCTGAACTCGGGTTTCAAACTGAACAACCGAATATCCAAACTGCATTCTGTTCACCCATCCCTACTAACTTTCCCTTTTTAGCGAAAGTTATTGAACGGGTGGTGGCTCGGCAGCTTCGGGAGCATTTGGACCGTGTCAGTTTTCTTGATCCCTCGCAGTCGGGTTTTTATCTGGGTTATGGCATGGAGACTCCACTTTTGGCCTTGGTTGACAACCTCTCCCGTGAATTGGACCGGGGCCATTTGACTGTGTTGATCCTGTTAGATCTCTCAGCTTCATTTGATACCATTGATCATGAGTTGTTGGTGACTCGGCTGCGGGACCGGGCAGGGATTAGCGGGACTGTTCTTGAATGGTTCCACTCTTTCCTGACTGGGAGAACCCAGCGTGTGGTGCTGGGGGAGTTTTCATCTTCCCCCCAGGGCCTTATCCCCTCTCTTGTTCAATGTGTACGTGCAGCCTTTGGGGGAGGTCGTCAGGGAGTATGGGGTGAGATGTCCTCAATATGCTGATGACACCCAGTTATATCTCTCATTTTCTTCCGACTCAGGCCTGGCAGTCTTGGTGCTTACCCGGTGTTTATCAGCTGTGGGGGACTGGATGAGGGCGAGCCACCTGAAATTAAATCCTGATAAGACTGAGGTGATGATTGTGGGGACGGCCGAGGAAGTGATGGCCCCCATCATTGATGGGGCCCGTCCTCCTTTGGTTTCTCAGGCCCCGGAGTCTGTGGGTGTCCTGGACCTGCAGCTCTGCCTGGATGCCCAAGTGATGGCTGTGGTGAAGGGGGCATTTTGCCAATTACATCTGGTGCGTCGGCTTAGACAGTATGTCTTTGACTCAGATTTGGCCACAGTCGTCCATGCTTTTATTACCTCGAGACTGGATTACTGCAACGCACTCTACGGGGGGCTACCCTTGGTGCTGGTTCGGAAACTGCAGCTAGTGCAGAATGTGGCAGCCCATGTCTTGACTGGGAAGGGCCAGCGTGAGCACTTTACACCAGTGCTCCGCGCTCTGTGCTGACTGCCGATAGTTTTCCAGGCCCAATTCAAGGTGTTGGTGCTGACCTTTAAAGCCCTAAACAACTTGGGCCCCACCTACCTGCAGGACCACCTCACCCTTGGGTCCTGGATCAGCCCCTGTGGTTGGCTGGGGCCGCCCTCCTTGGGGTCCCCCAGACTTCCCGCATGTCCACCATGAGGAGGGTGTTCTCTGTGGCTGCACCACAGCTGTGGAACTCCCTGCCGTTGGAGGTCCACTTGATTACTGACCTCCTCTCTTTCCGTACTGAAGTTGACTGATTGCAGCATAGAGTCTGGTTACGTACTTATGTCATTATGTCATTGTGGTGCAGACAGCCTGTAAAGATAGTCAGGTGGTGTAAAACCTGACTATTCTGCCAGGCCTTTCCTGAGGGAGATGGGGTGGTTGGGTTGGGTTAGGTTGGGGGGGATGGCTTTTATGTTGTTTTAATTGTAGTTTTATAATTGTTTGTTTTAATATGTTTTAAAAATCTGTGAGCCGCCCCGAGATTCCTGGGGCAGGAGGGGGTGGCATATAAATTTTAAAATAAATAAATAAATTAAAAATATAGCTGGTGAATTAGGGTTTTAAATAGACGTTACTCTCTGAGTTTCCTGTGTGAAATATGCACCTAGTAGTGTAATGTGTAAAAAAACACACTGGTTCATCTCATTAATGGGTATTGTTAAGCCTTGAATTTGAATAAAATGGCTGGAGAAGAACTGGGATTGGAAGAAGATTTAGTGGGAATGATTACTGCATGAAGTGAAAGTCCAAAGGAGTGTAGAGCACAATTACCAGTGGAAAAGAAGGACAGGGGCACACATGCTTTTCTTAATTAAAGCTTATCAAGCAACTAGAATAATTAGGGAAACTATATCTCCATAGAAGCCCAGCTGCTTGAGAAGGGACCCCGAGGAGATGCAACAGATTTAACCAAAAAACAGTACCATAGTGATTAAATACCTGTTAAGATAAAAAGAAACAGGATAGGATCAGGCTGTTTGAGCATAGGGGCTGACTAAGTCTTAACAGCTTCCAAACCTCTTGACTGATCCATCTTAATATTTACCATTTTAAGACCAACTTGTGAAGTGGTGAATTTTCCATACACTAGTCACTTGTTTACTAGAGTTTTGTTTCCAGTTTGCATGAAAAGCTTTACGTAATTGCTTGCTATTTCCCCCTCTACATTGTTCAACATTATGAAGTAAAGATTTATAGCTTTCCACTACCACGAGAAACAAGCACGAGGTCACCCTGACTAGCTTAGTTTTCTCAGTCACTATTGTTAAATTCTATTTTTCCAGGTATATTTTTGTTCTAAACCTCTTGTCATGAGGTTTTTGACATCAGCTGATGAAATATTTTTGGTTTTTGCATTTAGTATTTAGTATTTTTGCTGGGAAAAATAAGGCTGCAATCTGCCACTCATATTTTCTTGGAGCCAGGCGGGCATGAAATGTTACTGGTGGTCTACCTTTCACTGGCTGATATTTTCCTCTCTTTCAATATCTTTATTCAGTTATATATATATCAAATGTAAAAATTACTGTGATTCCTCCTTTTTTAAGTAGTTAAAGCTTAACTACTTAAAAAAGGAGGTAAAGAGGCTTTCATCAGTTGTTTCATTTGTTGTAGCTAGAAGAGGGTCCACTCCAAAATTGCACACATGAACACGCTCAGGTTTTGGTGTATAAAAATTGTAAATTTGAATTTTGCATGTCTGTAGCTGTTTGAAAAAACCTGAATGTTTGCTGTGAAGATATAGACTGAGCAAATACAGGACAGGTATGTATGAAAGGAGGCACTTTGTCACTCTTTCTAAATGCTTGATGAAGGGGCTTATGTGACCCCAAAGCTTGCATAATCTCACCTTCTACAGTTAATCTAATAAAAGATATCATCTGAACAATTTTGCCTCCATCTCTGGGTGTTTTTATACGAGATACCCCCACGCATGAACAGGCACTGTCCACATGGGGTAGGTCTTGTCTGAAGCCGGTGCATGGGGGTGCGCACTCGCCATGCACTGTCCACCCAGTCCATGCACCGGCACTCCAGGAAAAGCTGGAGTGCCCTGTGCACAGATGGGGTTTGGCAGTGCATGAGCGGGGCGGCTGTGTATGGGGCCGCTTGTGTGTAGTGTCCCCCCAGGCATGGCGCCCACGCACCCACCTCATGCAAAGACTGCCCCCTGTCTCGTGTAAAAACACCCTCTGACTGTTCCTGGTAATCTACTTTTCCTTTGAGTTTTGATGGTATCTTGCACATGGAACACTGTTACAACACAGTGCTCCATTTTAATTAGGTTAAAAGTAGGAATATGTATGGCTCTTAAATATATACATTCACTTTTTTTCCTTTTTTTTTTGTACCAGTCTTTGTTTATTAGTACTCCAGTTCAGATAAAAACATCAACTTTAAGTAAAGGTGCAACAAACCCATGAAAGAGCTAGGTTAATGGGCCTCAATGCATAAGACCACCCCATGGCACCTAGTATAGGTGCGCTGGGGACCCCCCTCCCACCACTGTTCTAAAGGTTAGCCAGGCCCTGTGAGGAATAAAGAGATGGGGCAGAGGAACATACTGGCATGAAACCTAGAGCTGCTCAAAAACTGGCTAGTCCATACTGTCCATCCTATGTGGGACTTTAAAACCTGTTGAAAGAATAAGAGTAGAGGTTCCTGTTGCTCAGCCTTTGGGATTTACTGGATTTCTTTTGTGGCCAGCTTTCCCCAGGCTTATCAAGGAGGCAGAGAACTGGATCTACTCTCCTCCTTTCTCCCTCCCAGATCTCTGTTAAGATGGAAGCACTCCTCTTTTGCACTGGAAGGAGCAGACATTCTCCTCACCCCACCTCTGCAAAGAAAGTGTGGGTGGGAAGGATCCATTCATGGTGCAGAGTTGTGAAATCCCTTGCTTTAGTAGTACCCTTCCCCAATGCCTCAGGGCGGCTGAGCCGTGTGTGTGTGTGTGTGTGTGTATGTATATATATGTGTGTGTGTATATATGTGTGTAATATATATATATATATATATACAATACACACACACACACACACACACACACACATACATACACTTTGGAGAATATTTGGGGGGGCCAGTGGGCAGCAGGGGGGGCACTGGGCAGCACAGCCTGGGAAGAGGGAAGTAAAGGCCAAGAAAGGGGGTGCAGGCAAGAGGGAAGTGCAGGCCAGGGAAGAGGGATGCCACTCACCTAAAAGCTGAGTGGGAAATGGGCACACTGCTGTGGACTCTTCCTCCCTGTATTTTGAATGTTTCTCTAAGCATGCTCCTAAAGCTCTCTGGGAGCATGTTGGCAAATGTAGTCCAGCTTGCTTGAGAAATGCAGTCCAGCTTGCTCCCAGACAGCAAACTGGACTACATTTCCCAGCAAACTCCCAGAGAGCTTTAGGAGAATGTCTGAAAAAACCACATTCAAAATACAGAGCTCCTATATGGCTTTTAGGTGAGTGACACCACCCCTTCCCTGGCCTCCTCTTCCATGCCCCTCTTTCTCTGCCCCATCACTGCCCTGTTCCCTGATCTGTGCTTCCCTCTTCCCTAGCCATGCTGTACCCTGTACTTGGCTGAGGTTTTTCTGAGTCCCAAGTATGTATGTATGTATGTATGTATTTATTTATTTATTATAAAATTTGTATGCCACCTCCTCATGCATACAACAGATTAAAATAAACAACAATAATAGTTAAAAACCCACATTAAAAACAAGTTCCCCCTGTGGCAGAAGCTGCCAGGAGCAACCCTGCCCTTTCCAGGTGACCTTCACTAACACTCTGGCTTCCAGGTTGACTAGGCCTGATTTCGCAACTGGCCACATGGCAGGTTTTCACAATCGCAGGGGAAGGGGCCTACAGCTAGCATGGCTGGAGGGGTCATTCTCTGATTGGACTAGGTACAGCCAGGTAACCTCCCAAGGACCAATCACGGTTGAGGGATAGGGGGCTTTTAAAAAGAAAGACACACCTCTCAAGGGAGTCTTCCATCTTGTCTTCTGTTTGCTCTGAGACACTGACCTTGTGCTATGGAGCTAAGGGAGTGGCTCCTGGCCTGTTCGGACTAAACTGAACCTAAGGACTGAACCCCTTTGCTGCAAGGCAAAGGCGCACCTGAAACTGTGAGTAATTGAATGTTATATCTGAGGGACCAGTTTAGGCTAGATGCTACTAAAAAGGCCATTGTGCCTAAACTGTTCTGATCAAATGCTTTTGCTCAAGTATTCAAAGTACCTCACATGGTTGGTTAACCTGTGATGCTGGGTTTATATTATCATTAAAGTAATATTCCTTTTTTTGATCTAAAAGATTTGTGTGTGTGTGTTAGCAAATATGCCTCTGTACGCTCAGGCGGCAGAAATTGGGAACTGTTTTATACTGGCTTGCGAGCCTGGCTTTTAAAGAAGCAGAAGAGGTCTCATACCCCCCAGAGGGATGAGACTGGAAATCTAAGTAAATATTCTGGGTGGTGGCAGCGGGAAGAGACCAGATAATAAGTGGGTAACAGGGTGCCGGGAGGCTGGGGTGAACCCCAGTGGGCTCTGTTACGCCACAACCCCTCCCTAACCTAACCCAACCCACCCACCCCATCTCCCTCAGGAAAGGCATGGCGGGACAGCCATGTCTTACATTGTCTACAGAAAGAGGGGAGGTCGATGGTCGGATGGATCTCTGGTGGGAGGGAGTTCCACAACCGTGGCGTGGCCACAGAGAACGCCCTCTGTAAGGTCAACACCCGAGAAACCTGGGGAACCTTGAGGAGGGCACCCCTAGCTGACCGCAGGGGCCGATCCAGGATCTTGAGGGTGAATTGGTTTTGCAGGTAGCAGGGCTGTTCCTCGGCCATTCGGAACTTGGAAAAACTAGGCTGAAAGGACTGGTACTTGGTAAAATTGAGGAAAATCCAAGTACTGAGTTTCAACCCTAATTTATATAATAATGCATTTCATAAATTTTCAAAAGCATTTCATAACCGATCCAGAAGCTCACATATGGTGAAATTAGAGGATACCTTATTTCCAGCTCCAGAGATATAGGCCAATATTTGGACTGATCTTAAAATGATAGTTATTAGTTCCATAATATAAACAGTGGACTAGCTGCAGAATCATCCAAGAATCAGGATGGAAACGCCGAAAGCAAAAACACCCTAATAAAATCCCAGGAGTCCAGGACTCCAGTTTTAGCACTCCAGGCCAGAAAGTACACAATAAATGTATAAAACCATCACCGTACCTTATAGAAAAACTTGCTGCTTGCAACGCCTGGGCCCTGCAAGCCTTAGCCGGTGGCTAGGTTTGCTTCCTGAAAGTTTCAGACAAGTTCCCAGTTGCTTTAACCCTGCTGAGGCCTGGCTGGCTCCCAGTTCCTCTGAGTCTCCCCCCGGTCACTCATACACAACACATAGAGAAGATTCCAGCCCCCACAGTCAAGAGCACAATCGCACTCAGACTCCCCGTGTTTGACTGTGGCTAGAGATTGGCCAGGGCGATAGCGCTATAGCCCCAAAATGTGGGCTTTTTTTTTTCTGGAGGATTCCTAAAGGAATCCTCAAGCTCCTTCTCCCTGCCCATCCCAAAAATACAAGTGAGCATGTGCGAGATACTAAGAAAAAGGGCTCCAAGACCATCGCCCTCTGTCTCTCACATGCTCACTTGCCTGCCTTGCTCAAGACTCAGGGCCCCCTCCTCTTATGTCGGCCGGCCCGCAGGGCCCCAATTCAGAGTACCTGCAATAATCTCTGTGCGCGCGTCAGGTCTCCTCTTCGTCAAATTGCCACCTTGCTTGCCGCTGAGACGCTCGCTCCGCTTGCCGCTCCCCAACACACCATGTGTATTAGGCTCCACTCTACGTACCGTGTCTGCATTGTGGGACTGGGAGCTCCTCCCCCAGTCCCTTGCCTGGCCCGCCCACTATGCCATGTTCTGACTTCTAGGGAAGCCTATTCCAGGGGAGCGGCAGCGCATGCGTGCACATCATGATGACTCGACCACACACAACAACAACAGCTGAGCAAGCAAGGGGATTCCCCAGCGCAGCGCCGCTGTAGGAGCCAATGAGTCACAGATTTTTATTTTATTTATTTATTTATTTAAAACTTAATCCTGCCACTCCTGCCCAAAGCCAGCTCGGGGCGGCGAACAACATGCACACACAAAATCAACAATAAAACATTTAAAAATAAATCTACACATTTTAAAACAAGTCATAAAAACACACCCTCCCTCCCAACCCCCCCCTCCCCCTCGCCAAAGGCCTGGTGGAACAGCCGGGTCTTACACAAATGTCGAAATGACAGGAGGGTGGGGGCCAACCGAGCCTCCTCCAGGAGTGAATTCCACAGCACAGGGACAGCCACCGAAAAAGATCTCACATCAGTGGCCACCCGTCTCGCCCGGGGAACCTCGAAAAAGGCCCCTATGGGTGATCTCAAGGGTCGCACGGGTACATGGGGAGTGAGGCGATCCCGCAGATAGACAGGACCCAGGTCGTGAAGGGCTTTAAAGATCAAAACCAGCACCTTGAACGTAGCCTGGTGCTTTATAGGCAGCCAGCGCAGAGACCGGAGCACAGGTGTCATGTGCTCCCTGCGGCCTGCCCCACTAAAGAGACGGGCCGTGGCATTCTGCACCAGCTGCAGCCTCCGGACCAGCTTCTCGGGCAGCCCCACGTAGAAATCAGAACATTGCAGTAATCCAGCCTCGAGGTGATGAAGGCATGGATGACAGTGGCGAGGTCAGAATCTGAGAGATATGGCCGAAGCCGCCGGACAAGATGTAACTGCCGAAACGCACTCCCCGCCACGGCCACAACCTGAGATTCCAGGCTGAGCCGTGAATCGAGGAGCACACCCAGACTCCGTACCTGCGGGACCATGGGAGGACGAAACACCCCCCCATGAGGAGATTCAACTACTCCCAAGCCCCCCAGGCCCTCACCCACCAACATCACCTCCGTCTTGTCAGGATTCAGCTGCAGATGGCTCAGCCTCATCCAAGCCCCCACAGCCGACAGGCACTGGGAAAAATCAAGAGACTGCATGGCCTGAGTCGATGGAAAAAGAGAGGTAGAGCTGAGTGTCATCAGCATATTGATGACACTGCATGCCCTGAAACCCTCTCACGATCTCCCCTAACAGCTGCATATAGACGTTAAACAAGAGGGGGGACAGAATGGCACCCTGGGGGACTCCACACGTGAGG
>QEPC01012458.1:96086-114298 GCA_003113815.1 Sphenodon punctatus
TTTTAACACCTGCACATGTTTCCAATTCATCCTTTTCCATAAGGTGGCCGTTCTTATACAGATGCCTAGCCTGAAACTTTCCTCCCCTTTCCATTCTAGTAAAGAGCTGCCACAAGGGATCTCCCATGCCCTCTGTTAAGAGTTTGAGAGGTGCGTATGGTGATTTTTCTATGTCAATATCAGCCCTACACTGGATAAGTCTCCAGACCTGAAATGCATGAGGAATGAACGGGTGTCCACCTGCTCTCAGTGATGGTATTTTATTACTTCCCAGTACATAAGGTTTAAAGCAGGGGATGCCACATGTATCTCGCTCGATAGTAGTCCAACTAGGGTCTGCAGCTCCCCAAAACCATTTTTTAATGGCTCTCATTGTTGCAGCATAATAATATAATTTTACATTTGGAAAGTTCAGACCCCCCCATTGCCTTGTCAGAATAAAGAACAGACCTGCGCCCTTTGAGTCTCTTTTTATTCCATATGAAACAGAAAAGTATTTTGTTTATTTTATTAAAGTAGTCATCTGATATTTTTATTGGTAAAGCTGAAATTAAATAGAATAATTTAGGGAAAATCATCATCTTTACTAAATTGACACACCCTAGCCAAGAGTATTGCAGTGTTTGGCGGCTTTCTATCCTTGTTTGTCTTTTATTTAGCAAGGGGAGGAAATTATCTTTGTACAACTTATATGGGTTCTTGGATATTTGGACACCCAAATATTTGAGCCTTTCATTAGCAATTTTGAAGGGGATATGACTACTAATTCCATGACTTTGATATTTTGGAACATGAAAGAGTAATGCTTGTGATTTGACTACGTTGACTTTGTACCCAGAAATTTGCCCAAATTGTGTTAGTAATTCAATTAGTCTAGGCACTGAGCTTAAGGGGTCTAACATAGAAATCATTGCATCGTCCGCATACATAGACAACTTATGTTCCACTTCTCCAATCCCAATTCCCCTGATATTGGCATCCAGTCTAATTACAATGGCTAGTGGTTCCACCGCCAAGTCAAATAATAAAGGAGAGAGGGGGCAACCCTGATGGGTGCCCTGCTCCAACTCTGTTCTCTGAACATGTTCCATTCACTAAAAGTTTAGCCCGAGGGTGCAGGTACAGCTTCTTAACCCATTCCAAAATTTTTCCTTGCATTCCCATCAACTCCAGCATCCTAAACAGGTAACAATGCTCTGTCCTGTCAAACGCTTTATCTGCATCAAGAGAGACCAGTATGGTGGCGGGTGTTCTATTCTTTTGAATGTGATATACGAAGTCCACCACTTTCCTGATGTTATCAATTCCTCTGTGTTCAGGTATGAAACCTGTCTGGTCTGGGGTAATCAAATTTTTAATAACTTTTTGCAGCCTACTGGTGAGGATTTTAGTAAATATTTTTAGGTCAACATTAAGGAGAGAGATTGGTCGGTAGCTCCCACTCAGTTCTGGATCTTTTTCAGGCTTGGGACAGAGTGTGACAAGCACATTATAAAAAGTTGTAGGTAGTTCTTCTGTGTTTAGGAAGGAGTTGTATACCCATGTTAGTATTGGGGCAATTATATCTGTATACTGCTGGTAAAATTCCGAGCAGTAACCGTCTGGTCCACCCACTTTATTTTTAGGGAAGCTAGCTATAGCCTCCTCCACTTCCTCACGTGTAATGTTCTGATCCAGCACCCCTCTTTGATCATTGTTAAGTTTGGGTAATGGCAATTTTTGTAAAAAGTCCTAATTTTTTTCCTCCTCCGGTTTGGTTGTAGTATATAGCTCTTTATAGAAGAGGGAAAAGCAGTCTCTAATCTGCTCCATTTGTGTCACCTCAGTGCCTGACAATTGCCGTATCTTACCTATATGAGCCTTTGACCTTTTTTTTTAACTAACCATGCTAATACTTTATCTGATTTATTTGATTTCTCATAATAATAACGTTTGGTGTATCTCAGTCCCTGCACAATTGGTTCTAATTCAGCCACATTTATCTGTTGCCTAAGTGTTATAATTTTTTCTTTTTGCTCTACAGTACGGTGGGTTTTATTAATTCGGTCTAGCTGTCTGAATTGTGTATACAATTCCCTAGTCATTTGGCTTTCTTCTTTTTTTTAGCTTGGCAATTATAGAAATATACATCCCCCTTATATAGGCTTTTGCTGTCTCCCATAGCAATTGTGGATGGGTATCTTCTACATCATTTATTTCAATAAATTCTATCAGGTTCTGTTTTATGGTTTCTTGAATTTCTATATTTTTGAGGTAATATTTATTAAGCCTCCACATTGGTCTAGTAGGTTTTTCTGCCCCTCCAACACCGTATGTTAATATAGCATTGTGGTCTGAAAAAACAATATTTTCCATCCTGCATTTTGTACAGTTCAGTTCTTCATGAATGTTAGACCCCTTGTCTCTCCCTCTGTTCCCCTTCCTAAGTCTCTCCCCCAGCTCCTGTCTCTCAGATTGTAAGCCCTAGGGCCAGGGACCGCGTCTATTTTATTACTTTGTAAAGTGCCAGGTACACTGCTGGCGCTATATAAATGTTTGTTAATAATAATAATAATAATAATATTGGGTTTATCCACCAGAATGTGGTCAGTGTTAGAATAGGTATTGTGTAGGGCAGAATAAAAGGAGAATTCATTCGATGCAGGGTGAAGTTGCCTCCATACATCAATCCATTAATTGTCAAGGAACATCTCTCCTATCTTTTTGTTAGCTACAGTCAATTGGACTTTGGGGAGTTTATTGGCTACATCTAGTGGGACGTTAAAGTCCCCCAGAATAATAAGTTGTCCCTTAGCTTCTTCTGTAATTATAGGAATAAGTTCTCTAAAAAAAGGCAGTTGTTCTTTATTGGGGGCATAAACACATTCCACTGTTACATCTTTTTCTTCAATTTGACCAGTGACTAGTATAAATCTCCCGTTGTTGTCACTCACTTGCTTTGAGCATTTAAAGTTAACTGCATTAGTGAATCCCAATATCACTCTGACTTTTTTCCTGGATGAAGATGAAAAAAATATCTGTTGAAAGAACTTATTTTGAAATCTGACTTGGTCACACTGCAATAGATGTGATTCCTGCAGCGTCACTATCTCTAACTTATTTCTTTTTATCCACTGCCAGACTCGCTTCCTTTTTGTTGGACAGTTTAGCCTTCTAACATTGAGGGTACCAGTTTGTAGTTCAGTCATCTGGGTCTTTTTGGTCCACTCTAGTTCCCATCCCTGTTATATGCACCATTTGTCCCCCCATTTTGTGCCCTATGTTTTGGATGGCAAGTGAGCTACTCCACCCCTCTGTTCTCCATCCTACCCTTCTACAAGGCCCCTGTGCAAGGGGGTGGGGGAGGGGAAGGAAAAAGAAAAAACGGGAAAAGCAAAAAAAGAGAAAACTTCCATCCTAACCATACCCCATTCCCACCCTTCCCCATAACCCCACTAACCCAACATGAATTACCACCACCCTGAAAGTCCACCAGTGGTCCTGCATCTTCTAGGCCTTGAGCTTCCAGTGGTTGCCCAATAACATTGTAGGGAGTGGAACCCACTTGCCTTCGAAAAATCATTACCTTACTAAACTCCTTTTCTGTTTATATTACTACCCCTCCTAAACATGAATACAAACAACAACAGGTACCCTGCCAAACTTTAAGGAAACTTTACAATCCAGAGTAGTTTTATAAGTTTACCAAAACTGAAACTCTCCTTCCTTCCATTAGGAATGGACATCTCTGCATTCATTTAAAAGAAAAAGGGTCTTGCCAATAGCGGTTCTTCAGTTTCTGCCAGGTTCTTATCATTATAGAGGGTACATCCCCCACCCCTTATAATCCCTTCTGCAAACCTGGACACATTGCACTCTTCCGCCCTCTGCTGACACAACCGAACTATTACATCTTAATAACAACACAGCATAAAAATGCTCGCATTCATGTCTGTCGCTTTTCCAACTTGCATTCCCGCTTCACTGTAGCTTATCTGGGTCTTGATCTCCTCAGGAGGTCTTTCAACTGTGGCAGGTGTCTGTCAATGTACAGGAGAAGGTCCTTTTCCTCCTGAAATGTATGTCTCCCTCCTGCATGCATGAACGAGAATTTGGCAGTGGGTCTCCTCTGTGCTTTAATCCCTTCTTTGAAGAAGACCTAGTACTTGTGCCAGCGTCTTCTCTTCTCCATCGTTTCAGCAGACCAATCTTGGGATATCTTGAGTTTTTGCCCCAGAAATTCCAGTTTTTGTTGCTTGCGTGCAGCAGCCAAAATATTTTCTTTATCCACAAATCTCAGGAACTTGACGAAAATAGATCTAGGGGGGTCTTTTTCATTGGATTTAGCTCTGAGTGCCTGGTGTGCCCTTTCTATTTCCACATTGCCCATGTCTGGATTGTCAGGAAAGAGCATGAGCAGTATTTTTTCCACCAAAGCAGGCATTCCCTCCTTTTCAGCCCCTTCAGGGACCCCATTGATCCTTAGATTCTTGCACCTCCCCCTGTTTTCTAAATNCCCCCCCCCAAGTTTATGAGATGTTTCTCGGCTGCACCCAGGTGATTGTCCCATGCAAATTCCCTGTCTTCTAGGGCGCCTAACTGCGCTTCTAGGGCTTCAACTTTATTGTCCAGGGTGTGCACCTTTCTGTCCATTATCTCGTGGGAAGCCTCTAGTTTTTGCACGCATTCCCTAAGCAATAAGCGATCATTCCTCGCTTCCCTTAGATCTGCCTTTATATCTTTCATCAGTGCCTCTATATTGGCAATGCTGGTGCGCACCCCCGCAATCTCCCACTCTCCCTCCTCTGCTGCCATTTTCTCGGCTTGTTCTGGGCTAGTCATGGCTAGGCCTTGGAGTCTCCCCTTTGGAGTTACCTTTTCCGGGCAAGGATTTTACCGTTTTTCTGTTTCTCCTGCTCCTTCTTGGTTCCGGTTTCATCAGCTCTACTTTTGGGGTATGTAAATGTTAGTTTATTCCTTTAAAAAAGGAGTAATCACATGGGCCTCACTGGAGTTTTCACCAAGTGCAGCTACTTTCCACGCATGCCCCCTGGTGGCCTCTCTAACTATCCATCAGTTATCCAGAGAGGAAAAGGTCCCATGGTAGCGTGATAGAGTGGCTTCTTTCAGAGTACAACATATGGAAGCTGTATGAGAGGAAGACCCTTTTCACGCAGACATTCTAACACTGATAAAATGGGTGTTACATGTTATACATGGTCTAGGGCTACAGCGGTGATCTATGGGTGGTCTGCAACATGCATAATAAAATGTAACACCCATTTTATCAGTGTTAGAGTGTCTGTGTGAAAAGGGCCAAAGACATGTGCTCTACCTACTTTGTCTCCACCTCTTACATTTGGGAGCAACATAGCAACTACCCTCTCTCTCAAGACTGTCAAGAAGTGCAGGCTGGGTAGTGTAATATGCAACATATGTAGGAGCCAAGCAGTACTTTCAAAGGATGATTTGCACAACCTGTATTAAAAAGCAGGAAATGGAGCAAGCAGGCAGTGATGTAGCCCAGAACTAATGTCCTTTTTATTTTTTCTAACAAACAATATTTCTTTGTTAAAACAACTTCACCAAGCATCCTGTGCACATTCTTACCACTGTTTTTTTGTTTCTCCTTCTGTTCTCTCCCTGGGAAGTCTGGTCTTAAATGTCTTCCTGACAGGATTCCTTTCATACATTATTTGTACTTGGCCATACCATCCTAGCCTCTTCTTTTGTAGCTTCTCTTTGGTCTCACTCCTGGTCTCAGTCCTGATGACATCATTCTGCATGTGGTCCCACAATGACAACCCTCTTCTTGCCCTTATACATCCTATTTCCATGGCATCAGGTCTTCAAGATTATATTAATTTTTATTTTATATAATAGGTTTTGAAAAATTCTTTCATACAGTATAAATTATCAAAAACCATTAAAATAAAAAAATCGATCCAACCAGTCAAAATGATCTGATTTTGACACACAGCAGGCTCTCAGGCAAAACAACTTTGTAATTACAGAACAGTAGTCTTAATGAGCATGTAAAATAAAGAAAAAAAGTTGTTAATAGATATAAACAGGAAAAATTAGATTATGAGGATAGGATCCAAAAATCAGTTCAAGGTAATGTTTGCTGAAATCATGTCCTTTATGTGAACATGATGCACTGCACATTTTATTCCACTTAGGAGTCCAATCATTTTCATACGTGTTTATTTATTTATTCAGAATTTCTTATATCCTGTAACCCTCCTGCTCACAGAGCGGCTTGGGGTGGCTGAACAATACATGATTAAAACACACTCACAGTTTAAAATTCAGTAAATTATCTTAAAAATACTAAAAATATACTAAGGGCAGAACCAATACCCAAACCAACCAACCACCCACCCTACCTGTCTCCCTCTCCGAAATCCCGGCGGAACAGCCAGGTCTTACACTGTATTTGGAAAGAGGGAAGGTCTGGGGCCAGGCAGGCCTCCGTTGGGAGGGAATTCCACAACCTAGGAGTGGCCACCGAGAACACCCTTCCCATTGTCGCCACCTGGGAAACTCGGGGGACTTTGAGTCAGGCATCCCCAGCCGAACGCAGGGGCCGCAATACGACCCAGGGCCTGAGGCGGTCCCGCAGGTAAGCAGGGCCCAGGTCATTTAGGGCTTTATAGGTCATTACCAACACCTTAAATTGGGCCCAGAAGATAATGGGCAGCCAGTGCAGAGAACGGAACACTGGTGTAATGTTCTCGCGACGGCCCGTCCCTGTTAGGAGACGGGCCGATGCATTCTGCACCAGCTGCAACCTCCAGACCATCCTCAAGGGAAGCCCCACGTAGAGTGTGTTACAATAGTCTAATCTAGACTCCCCTAAACATTTACTTGTTTTTAGCTGGTTGGCATTAGGATGCGTGGGAGCATGTTCCTCATTGGATCAGAAAGCTTTTGCTGCAGATGCTGCATTGTGAGTATTGCATTGAGAAGAATTAACCTACCTCCTGGCCTCCTTATGATCACAGTCTTTGAGCTAAAGGAAAACAGTTTTCCTGTAGTCTGCACAAGGTTGTAATTTTCTTTTGATGGTTAATTTCATTACAGCTATGCATTTTCTGTACCAAGTCCAGTTAAAACAATTGGATTCAGAACTTGCTTTTGTACTGATTAAGAGTTTATTTATATGGTGAGGGGTATAGAGGCACAACCTGTTAAAAGCTGGAAACTTTGTTGATTAAACTAAGTGCAGACAAATTTACAAGGGGAACTATTCCCTGAAAAATACCAGTTCACTGACACATGAAGGTATCCTGGCCGTTTCATACTAGTTTCCACAACCTTCCGCCAGGAATAATAAAAGGTTTCTTGTGAAATTTTGACACCAGAGTTTCTAAGCATTAAATGTTTTATCAATCAATGTGGGTTGTCTTGAATCCCGATAAACAAACATGTATCCATGTAGATGCCTGGAGATGCTCTTAGCCCTTGAAGATCATATTCTTTTCAGGCAGGCATTCACATCCCCCTGTGGCCATAGCAGAGTATGTTTGTGTCGACTGCTAAGAAACATTTTGTAGTAGTGGAAATCACAGGACACTACTTATGTGGTTCAGCGAAGCTCCTGCAATTAGGATTTTTTTATAAAAACTTAATACCCCACCTCTCCTGACATAGTTATTGTGCAAGTGCAAGATCTCCTGCTGGCTGGCCAATTCAAAATCGCAGCGCTTTCAGACCTGTCTCCTGCTGCGCTATCCACCAGCCTGTGCCGTGCCTGTCTCCCCACCTCACCCCCACAGCTGCAGACAACTTATATTATACAGCCAGGTAGGAGTGTCCCTCCTACACGCTGCTGAGTTCATTACTGGTGTAATGTTCTCGCGACGGCTTGTCCCTGTTAGGAGACGGGCCGATGCATTCTGCACCAGCTGCAACCTCCAGACCATTCTCAAGGGAAGCCCCACGTAGAGTGTGTTACAATAGTCTAATCTAGACTCCCCTAAACATTTACTTGTTTTTAGCTGGTTGGCATTAGGATGCGTGGGAGCATGTTCCTCATTGGATCAGAAAGCTTTTGTTGCAGATGCTGCATTGTGAGTATTGCATTGAGAAGAATTAACCTACCTCCTGGCCTACCATCTGGAACAAGACGCGCTGCTGAGTTCAGCAAGACCGAGGGGGATTCAGTGCGTGCGTGCGTGCGTGCGTGTGTCAAGTCAGCCTCAGAGGAGGTGGCACTTAGGTGGGGACCGGCTGGGTCTGTGCCTCCCCTAGAAATAGGGCATTCTGCCTCCCCTGATTCCTTGCCAACTTCCCCAGTACAGAAGGGCTGTGTGTATTCACCCAATATGTCAGCATTTACAAAATAAAATGCAATGACAACTACACCCAGTGAGGAAAGTCAACACCAGTTATGCTCCATGTCCTCTTTTCCCAATGGGGAGGCCTGTGTGAATGTATCTTTAGAATCAGCTGATATATACTTTGCTTTGGAGAGAATCTGATTGCCATGAGCAAGGGATTGTTTGGAAGCTATACTTAATTTTGCTCATTTTGTAGTTGTTTCTTCATGCCATTTTCAGTGTTGGCTTGCAGTTCCTCCTGATGAATAGCAGAGGTGCTGCCCCGACTCTTATTTGCTTGGTGTATCCTTTCACTCCTGTGAGACCTCCTAACATCTGGAACTTCGTATTTCTGGTGTTTGAACTTTTTCTAAAATGCAGTTTCAAGAAGCTGTATAAGCCAGTCAGAATATTGAAAACAAAAATTGTAGAGCTGATTGTGTAAAATGAAAGCCACCAAAGCCCTGGCAATGCATGTAAGTTGCCAAATAACTTGACTTCTCTTACCACAGTGGAATTGAATGGTTTATAGCCCATTGGAAATTTTCTCATTCGGTGTTCTTGCTCAAGTCCCTAGTCATTCCACAGTTTGGGTTCTTTACTTTTTCTTTGTAAATATTAAAGTCTGTCAGCTCTTCTGTTTCATAAGTGTCATCTGCTGCCATATTTTGCAACTTTTCTTCCATCTTACCTTTCAAGGTTTGTGGTACATTTTAGTGATGTTTATCATAGGCTCAGTATTCTTCTATAATCTTATCTGCCAGGATGTCATTGGGAGATGCTTCTTTCCAGTGAATGTATCTTAAAATAATCAGTTACCCCATTCACATCTAGACCAAATATCTTATTTGCATGGAAGCTCAAGATTGGTTTCATAGCGACCTCTGCGCTGTACAGTAATATTAGCTTTCTTGTGGAAGTGTAAGCCTTTATAGCACATGTCCCTTTAACTTTGCAGTATGTTATCTCTATTAGATTCAGTGGGCAAGTGTCCAAATTGCAGTTGATATTCATTGTATCTTTAAGGGGAATCTTCTTTGTTGTTTGATCATGACATTTGAACACTTTTTTTTTACCTTCATAATTGTTCTTTGAAGATAAGATGGAGAAGCAAAGGCAATGGCAGATAGATTCAGTACAGTCTGACCCCAATGAAATTGGCCAAGTATTAGCGAGAGCAAGAAATGTGGTGTTGGCGGGAGTGTGGTGAGCCGGGCACCTTTATCCACTGCTGGTAGGCATGTCCCGTGGTTCAAAGTTTTTGGAAAAGTGGTGTGGAATTATATTCAGGCCAGAAACTTCTCTGCTTGGCCTGTTCCCCAAGATATCCCCTTGATGTCTCACTACAAACGTATGTTCATGCAAATGATCTTGGCGGGTATTCAGATAATACCACATAAGTGGAAAGATCTGTCAGGGCCTACAGAGGGTTCATGGATCCAAAGGTTGTGGTTCATCTATGAGATGGAGAGGATTGATTACCTATATGGTTAATATAAAGGACGGATTCTGCGAGATGAAGTAGTAGTCTACCTGAAGATAAATTATGCAAGGGCTTGAGACTTCTGGTTAAGGTTGGGGTTTATGCTAATGTTGATGTATAGTTAATATCACTGAATGGAAATGTTGACAATGTACAATGTAATGGGGTTCATGGAGGACCCCTCTTAAAATGCCAAGCTTTTTGCAGTTGTAATGTCTATTGTGAAACAGTAAATAAAAGTTCTATATTTTTTATTTTTAAAAGATTAGATTCAGTACAACTACTTGGGTACCTGAACCATAGGTAAACATATGGCATTTAGAAATAGCAAATGTAAATCAGGGTTGTGGATCCTTTAATGGTTTTTCCCCGAACAGACTATAGCCAGAGAACATAAAGCAGTCTTCCCCTGTTAATTCTCTAGGAGGTTTCCCTAGAGAAGAGGATCTCTCTTCTTTCCAGGATGAAAAGATATAAACTTAAATCCAGTCCCAAGACTTTAGCTCAAGGCTGTAATGACAAACAAGCAGACCAGGAATAAAATTGGCCTAAATATAATGTCAAAATAACATGCCTGCCCCCTAGAGAGAGAGAGAGAACTGCAGTAGTATTTTAATTTCAATAGCAGCAGTAGCCAGGTCTATTCTCCATTCTGTTTGTTCCCTTCTCCATTCTGTTTGTTTCCTGCCTACTTTTATATGTAGCCTCTGACCCATTGCTTTGTTTGAGTCTTATGAGATAGTATACATCATTATTATTATAAGCTTTTATATAGCGCCAGTGATATACCTGGTGCTTTACAGAGAATACGATAGACACGATCCCTGCCTGAGAGCATCATCACATATCTCTATTAGTACTAAATTCTCTCTCAGAGGAAAAAAAAACCAAGCTGAGAACACTTTCTTGATTTTGTTTATGCAAGTTTAATACCGGATTTGTCGTATCCTGGGGTGTTACTGTAATGTAACCAAGACTAGAGGGAACTGAAAAAGGCTTGTTGAATAACACAAACTTCCTGGCTCAGAAATACAACTTTATTTTCTTGTTCACTAGATTTATTAGATTTTCTATAAATGATGAAACAATAAAACAAAGAGAACTAAAGGACAGAAATACATTGCAACAGCTATTGAAATACACAGACTTTCCCAACAGGATATGGAGTAAGTTTTTTTTAATTTAATTAGATCCTTGTATATTAGACTGTTTATTACATTTTCAATTCATAACTTTGAGAGTCCAAGATCTTGTAACAGAAAGAGTTCCAGTGTAAAATAAGAACACAAATGCATTGTGTTCCATGCTACGTCAGTCAAACAATCCTTATATCCCTCAGGTACTTCGGAGAGTAATAAAAAGATGTTTTCTGATTTTTCTGCAAATTGCAAAGAGCTACGGGCTGAACAACAGATTGAAAATACAGAAAACATTTCACTGTGGAGATACTCTCCACCAGATGTTGGAAATTTCTGGACATATTTTATTTAGAGATGGTTGTGTTTATGTTTCTTATCTATATTGCATATATTATATGTGTTTCTCTACCTTTTTTTATTGCTGATGGAACACTTGCATGAAAGTACAACATTTGTTTCTCCGTGCTCATCAGTGCTCATCACTTATTTCTTGCCAGAAAATCCTCATCAACTGTGGGTGAAAACAGACATGACGCTAACCACCCTTTAACCACCCTTGGTGGTTATTTATGCATGTTGCAGGGCTGTATTGGTGCCCTATGCAGCCCTAAAACATGCATAAATGACCACCAAGGTTGGTTAAAGGGTGGTTAGCGTCATGTCTGTTTTCACCCTGTGATATTATGTTATCTATTTAAAAGGTTTCATGCAAATAATTACATGCTAAATTTTGCTGCTTGTTTGCTTGTTATACATGTTTTGCTTCTTAAATCAAGGCGCATCCTGATTTTAAAAAAAACAACAACCCAATTTCTGCTATTTTTATATAAATATCCATAATTTATAATGAACCAATATTGTAGTACGCTCTACAGTGGGAGAAATAGTTTAATGACCCCAACCAGTGATGAGCTTATTTTCTTAAGCAGGGGAACTTAGAATCCTTGTAAATGTGTAATTCCATATCTTTAAGCAGCTCTTCTGGATTCAATTATTACTTCACATTTACGAAACATGCCTGGGGTGACTTATACTTTCCAGATCTTATTTGCTATTGCTTGGCTGTGTGTATATACACTGCGAGTATCTTTTAGAAGTGAAAAGAGCTAACTGAAAATGATACGGATAAAATTCACATAGGAACAATAGTAGTGTGTTTTGAATTGTCATAAATGTTTGTAAAATGTCTCATCAAACGGGTATAGGTTGTCCACTATCAGAGGCAGGATAGGATGGAGTTTTAAAAGGGATCACACACTTCCCTCCTCCCTTGTTTTAATAAAGGGATGTATTTGCCATTCCATAATATCTGGGCATTTCAAATGCTGGGATCACTGATGGTCCTATTTATTTCAGAGCCAATGTGTCTGATCTGTGTTCCCCCAATCTCTGCTTCCCCTCCCCCCTCATATCAGAAACCTGATCTTAGCGCTTTGCCTGTTCTCAGCACTCATGCAGGATTGGGCACTTGAGATCAACTTTCAAAACCTCTCAAGTTGTGTACAAAGGCAGCCTATGTAACCATGTGATCTTATTACCACTACACTCATTTTCCTTCTCCTTTACCCTCTTCTGACATTTATTAATGTAATAAAGTTAGATTCACACAAAAGCTTTTAAAGAAATTAAAATATGTACAACATGAGTAAGGTGGGAAAGTTTAAAGGTTTAATGATTTGATTATATACAACTTGTAATATATTCAGCTGCTACTGTTTAAATTACACAGCATGAAGTGTACAGGAATAATCTGTTTTAACTTAAATATTCCATTATAATAATGTTAACCTAAAAACTGTTATAGCATGTAAAAAAAATGCAAAATGGCTTAGAAACAAAAATGTAACTGATCAGACTATTTTCATTGCCAATCCTGAAAGAAATGCAAAAGGAAAATTATAATAAATATTATTTCAATTTTACTAAATCAACAGAGGCCCTTTTCAAATGAGCCGAGGTGCTGGGGGGGATGGGTGTGCGTGGCTGCAGTGTGTGTGTGGCGTGTGTGTGTGGTGTGTGGGCGGCCATTACGTGAATGCACACCCATCTCCACCCACCTCTACGCACAGGGTAATTTCAGACGAAACGATACCACAGTCAACCACAGTGAATCCCCTATGGTGGCTGTTGGTCCCGTTACGTCTGTTGAGTCCCGTCAGATGTTCACCCCAGTGAATCACTGGCGGGAATCAAAATGACCATGATTCTGGACCTCCGGCTGCCCAGAGGTCCAGAATCGTGGTGGGATCGGGCCTCGCCTCAACTGTGATCGCATTGGCCATGATCCGGGATGGGCTGAAGGTAACGTCTGTTACCTTCAGCCCGGCCGGATCGTGGTCCCAACCACGGGACGGGATCGGGCGCAGCGGCCAATTCGACCGCTGTGCCTCCCCATCTCCCGGAGGGTGTGGGAGCGTGGGGGTGGGTGGGTTGTGTGGCCGCACAGCGTGCTGTGCAGCCCCACCTGCTCCCCGATCTCCTGCGAGAATCAGGCCGGCACGTCTAAAGGACGGCCGGCCTGATTCCTGTGCGTGATTCAGCGTGGCGGGCCTCTGGACCCAGGCACGTCTGAAATTACCCACAGAGCCATCACTGTTTTGACGGATGGCTCCATGCGTGGTCAATGGGTGGAGCGCAGGAGCATGCACACACCACACCCACCCACCCACCACGGCTGTCACATGGGCATCCCCACCCATTCCCACATATGGGCGGGGGTGAGGGCATCTCTTGTGAAATGGGCCAGAGTCTATTAGGAACAAAGGTGAGGGTTTTTTTGAGGGGTAGGTGGGAGGGAAGTTTCTTTTTCTAAGTGTAAGTTTTACATTCACAGTATACTGTCAAGATTGATAAACTCAAAATCTAACACTGTTTTTCTACTGACCCAGACCCTGCTATCTCGTTGCTATCCCAATGTTTGGAGGCCGTGGCAGAGTGGATGCGGCTGAGCAGACTGAAGCTCAACCCCGATAAGACGGAGGTGATGTTGGTGGGGAGAGCGAAGGGGGGTGGTGGCCCCCCTAGTTGGGGGGGTTCGCCCTCCTATAGCTCAGCAGGTTCAGAGTCTGGGGGTGATATTGGATGCAGACCTCCGTCTGGAGCGGCAGGTGGAGGCAGTCGCTAAGGCTGCCTTCCGCCAGCTATATCTAGTGCGTAGGCTGCGTCCGTATGTCTCCGGCCCGGACCTGGCCTCCCTCATCCATGCCTTCGTCACCTCGAGGCTCGACTACTGTAACGCGCTCTACGTGGGGCTTCCCTTGTTCTTGGTTCGGAGGCTGCAGCTAGTGCAGAATGCGGCGGCTCGTCTTCTTACGGGGACGGGCCGTCGGGAGCATATTACACCTGTGCTCCGAGCTCTGCACTGGCTGCCGATAGCGTGCCGAGCCAAGTTCAAGGTGTTGGTGATGATCTATAAAGCCCTACACGGTCTGGGCCCCTCATACCTCAGGGACCGCCTCGCCCTCCGCGCCCCAGAGCGGCTCCTGCGGTCTGCCGGGGGTGCCTTCTTGGAGGTCCCCCATGTTAAGCGCGGGGCCACAATGGAGAGGGCATTCTCAGTAGTTGGGCCGCGACTTTGGAACTCCCTTCCGGAGGAAGCTCGCCTGGCCCCTAGCCTGTTGACATTCCGGCGAAGTTGTAAGACCTGGCTGTTCGCCCAGGCCTTTGGGAGGGAGGGTGGGTAGGGAAGGGTGGTTTTAGCTCCCCCACCTACTTTGGTTGATATTGTTCCTTAGTCCTGTTTTAATATTTTATATTATTTATGTTAATTTTATTGTATTTTAATGTTGGAAGCCGCCCCGAGCTGCATGGCAGGAGGGGCGAGGTACAAGTTTATGAAAATAAATAAATAAATAAAATAAATAAAACAAAAATATGAGAATTTTATAACTGATATTGCCTAAAAACTCCAGGTAGGATTAGGGCCCTATTGTGCTAAAACTGTAAAACTGACAAAGAAAGACATATTCTCACTGAAAACAATATACAGTAAGAGCTGTAAGCATTCATTATTTAGCCTTATTCTCCTTAGACACATGGTGTTTAATGTATTTAAATTAAATTTGACAGTTCTAACTTTTTCCTTATGCTGGATTTTGCATGGATAATCTGTGCTGGATTGTTCTAATCTCTGAAAATTTATAAACAAACATTTCTATAAGAAAAAGTGTAGAAAGATTTGAGTTTTTTATAGTGTCTGCATCTTGTAGTTGAGAGTCATGCTTGAAAGTGGTAAGATTTGTGCACTGGGAAAGAAAGAGAAGAGCTGGAATTTGGGATGAAGTAAGATCTGTTGTTCTTTCAGGTAAATCTTTCTTTAAAGAGGATTTTAAAAACACCTGCTTCTTTTTCCATTTGGCCTTTGCTTTTGTACAATTTCCTAAAGACAAGATTCAGATGGTAAACTTAATTCAGATAAACCATGGTTTTAAAAAACAGAATATTTGAAATTCTATTCAGAATTGGTCATATATTTTTTTTCTCACAAAAGGAAAGATAGATCAGAAACAGTCCTCACAGTTTGCCTCTCTCTCGTTATTTTTATAGGCCGTGTCTGCTTTGCATGCTTTATGGATTGGGGAATTAATGATTTCTGTTAACCCTTACAATAAAGTTACCTCTGGTTATTCATTCAAAACAACGGAAACACCCTGCTTGCCACAGTCAAAAGTATACAACCTGTAGCTTTGGGGGGAGGCGGTTTTTATTTAGTTAGTTTTAAATGTCAGATGCTAATCAACTGACATGACCAAATTTGTATATGCATTTCTTACCATAAAGGCAATTTACTTTGCACAACTTGTCTGAGCATAATTTTCTGTATCAAAGCCATAGGTGGCAGCAAGTGATGTTTTTAGGGAGTGGAGTTTTCCATTGGTTCTCTTTTGACTTTTCTTCTGGCTGAAACATGTCTTTTTTCAGTTTAATATAAACTGAGAATAACCATAAATCATCAGTAAGGGAGGTGGAAAAGCATAGCAAAAACACACTGTAACTGTCTAGAAACTGAAATACACACTTAGAAATATGGGTTGACATGCAGACTACCCAGAGCTAGCATTTGATTTGTTGATTACAGTCTGTCATTTGATGGATTCTTGGGTAATTAAAGGTTATAGTTATGTGAAAAATGTTTTATGATTAGGATTCATGAAATGTGTTAAGTGCTTGCCGTATCCAGTGTTCATTCCAATCCCTGAAACTTTGGCCATTTTCACATGGCGCTGCTAGTTGGGAGGGTGCACCATCTCCACCTACTGAGCCACCACAATTTTTTTGGATGGTTCCGTGGGTGCCGGTGGGTGATGAGTGCAGGTGGGTGCGCGCCAGAAGCATGCACGCACGCACCCCCCCACCGCCTGTGGTGTTTCCACAGGTGCACACCCATCTCCCCATCCACCGCTGCAGCGTGTGCACGGATGCCACCACACACCTGCCTGCACGTCCAGCAGGGGTGGGGGCTGTCTGTGTGAAAAAGGCCTTTCTCACATGTGTAAACGCTTAATACAGAGGTGATTGACCCAGACCATTTAAATCTCTGCTATTTGTGAAAGTGTTGTTCACAGTCACTTGAATTTCATTTAATGCTTCATCTACTTGCAGTTCTCTATCCATGTGTACACACTTTCCCTTTTTTCTGTGAGAAAGAGATTTGCTTTGTGAACTGGAGTAGGCATTTCTTGAAGCAGCATTATTTTGGTCACATTTACACTCAGAATAAGCTCAAGTTGCTTTTGTTTGGGCTCTCTTATCTTTAACTCAGTTGCCAAATTGGTGCCTTCACACACCACTCAATGCCAAATTGAGCTTAGAGCTGGACTTGCCCTATATTTGAACTAGTTGTGTTTAGGGACTTGTTGGCTTTCTAGTTTTGATAAGTAGTGGCACTGTCAAAGCTAGGCTAACTACTTCAGGTATCTACATAGCACTAAATTTAGTTAATCTGAGTTTAAACTTTGGCAATAAAGGCAAGTTTGTAAACTGGAGCTTTGGCACCAAATAAACTTGAGCTAAGGCAATTTAAAGGTGGGCATGAGGCAGGTAATCTGTCGAAGTCAAGTTTGAACTCAAGCTAAAGTCTCTAGTGCATACATGTCCTTATTTCTGTTCCTGGGGAAAGCTCAGTCTTGTCTAATGAGGAAGGTAAGTAAATTTGCCTTGGGCATGCCAAGTCAGCAGTTTGTGCATGTTGAGGCCAAGGAGTGTATTAAATAGGCTGCAAGATTTTAACAAGTCAGAACATTTTCACTATTTCCATATTTATCAAGCTTGTCAAGAAATGTGATCACAAGGCCTTCCAGGGATTAGTTGCTTTAGTACTTTGATTGTTTTTATTACTGAGAAGGAAGCCAAGTCATATCCTCAAGTGTGAGAATGTAGATGACTGGTTGATATTGGAAATCCTCTCTGAAGGGCAGGCAAAATTCTCTCACTGTAAAATCACTTATGCTTTGGAACTGCTGCAGACTTGAGATATGAGAAATTAGTAGAATTTTGACACATCTCCCCCAGCCTGAAGGCTGTCATGAAATGTCCAATGTGTATTGACCAGTAGAGGATGTCTTATAACAAGCACTTTATCACCCTAACCAAATTACTATTAATGACCAGGACTGTTTAAAAAATGCCCCTTCACTGGTCAGTCTTAGAAGCCTATTTGTCAGAGGAGTAGGGATGGGCACTAGGGAGTTGAGGCACCCCAGAGCTTGGGTTCAGCACTACAGGTGGGGTCTTCTGTACTCCCTGCCAACCATATGATTGAGGGGAGAAGGAGAGGCCCCTCCTCACTGCACTTCGGAGTCCTAGCCCTGGGAATTGGGCTCAGTGGCGGAAACGCCACTCCAACCCCCCCAACCCTCCACTTGCCAAAATTTACTTGTTTTTGGTGAGCTGATAAGTGGGTTTTTACAGCCATGCCTAAGAGCCTGATAATGTAGAGGCTTGGCAGATAGTGACTGGCTCAGTGAGAGAGCAGAGTTAAGGGAGAACTGGCTGGCCCTTGGAGCTCCCCAAGGGGGTAACTCATCTAGAAGACAGAGCCTGTATGGGATGGAGTTCTGAAAGGTATGGACTATGTTTTGAGTTTATTTATGTAAATAAAAAATTGGAAAACTGACCAGGGTGCCCAGGATTGGAATTTTGGGGCCTGCTCCTGTAGTTATTTCCCACGGTGTTACTAATTAATTATTGGGATCGAGATCGTCATAAAACACCACTCCAATGTGGTACAAAACAAAACTTTATTGGAACGGCACACCTTGGTTTTCTATTCTTGGCAGGATTATACTA
>QEPC01012458.1:125554-155132 GCA_003113815.1 Sphenodon punctatus
ACTTGAGACCTCGCATCTTCATGAATGTTAGACCCCTTGTCTCTCCCTCTGTTCCCCTTCCTAAGTCTCTCCCCCAGCTCCTGTCTCTCAGATTGTAAGCCCTAGGGGCAGGGACCATGTCTATTTTATTACTTTGTAAAGTGCCAGGTACACTGCTGACGCTATATAAATGTTTGTTAATAATAATAATAATAATAATAATAATATTTCTTTAGATAAATTAGGAGAGCCTAGTGGCAGGGACGATGGCCACAGCTGATGTAGGGCAAGGCGCGCACCAGACTCAATTTCTATATGTTCATGAAATATCGCAGGATGGAGATCCAGCTTAAAAGATGCTTCTTTCTTTTCATATTTGAGGGATTATGATATTTTATTGCTCCAAGAGATATGGTCTAAGGAATCTGTGTCACTGTGTGCATTTAAGACTATTGCCATCCCAGCTGCCTCATTGTTTGCAGGACTATTGCCATCCCAGCCACCCCGAGCTGTTTGCAGGAGGGGCGGGATATAAATATATTAAATAAATAAAATTTAAATAAATATTGTATAATAAAGGGCAGCCAAGTGGACGGGTGGTTTGTTTTATTGCAGAAGATTTGACAGTAGAGATTATGTGACATATACTCCTTCCTCCAATAGCAGCCAGAGTGGTACTAAAAGCTGGGCATTTGCAGCTTATTTGCATTTCAGTGTACATTCCACCATCAACGCTCGGAGCTTTCAGACACCTTTGTGGTCCAAATTGGAAAGCCTTGTTAGTTAACTACTGACTGATTTTCCCTCAACTAATCTTATTTTGGCTGGAGATTTGAATACCCGGCTGGGCCCCAATGACGAAGTTTTGGGTTTAGCTGGTAATTTAGAGATAAGGGGTAATGTTGATGGTCTTGCATTAAGGCATTCCAAAGACCTAAAGGTGAATGCATCTGGCATAGCTATGGCAAATTTTCTTGTGAGAGCAGATTTGACAGTTGTTCTTCGAGGATCTCCGTGATTCTCACTATTGGGATTCACTTCCTGCTTCGCAGGTACCGGAAATCCTCATTGTCAGCAGTTTCCAGGCAGAAGATGTCCTGGAAAGATCTAGAACATGGTGAGGGCTCTGCCCTGCCCAAGAAAAGCGCGGGTGTTAGATCACGTGAGGAGATAAAAGGGGGAGGACCCCTCGCTGCCTCAGTTCCTTCCAACTGCGTTGCGATTGGAAGACCTCCGTGCTTTTCAGCACTGTCAGTAGTTTTACAAGGACCTTTTTACCACTGGTAAAATCAAATAGTATTAAAATTAAAGGAAAGAAGAAATAGAAGACTTCGCAGTTGGGCTGAGTCCCAGCCCGCGGGGTTGTCCCCCGGGGCATACCGCCTACGCTCCCCCTCAGACCGGCAAACTATGCCCAAACAACCAGGCTTCAAACGGTGTGCCTCCTGCCCCGCCGCACTTTCTGTGAGTGATAAGCACAATCTGTGCCTTGCCTGCCTGGGAGAGGGCCATAACATTCGTGCCTGTACTCTCTGCACCAGCCTCTCTTCAAGAACTAAGAGGGCGAGAGCATTTCGGCTGCAGGAGATCCTCACTAAAAGGGCGCTACAGGGTGGCGAAGAGGGGCCACTTACGCTCCCCACCCGGCACTCTGCCCCCATGGACACACACCCCTCGCTACCGGCCGTGCCGTTGCAGCTCCAGGAAGCTTCCGGTACCGCCGTGGAACCACAGGCTGCCCCACCATCGGTACCAGTCATACCCAGCAGCGCTACTAACATTACCGCAGCCCTGGATGCCTCCCACTCCAAGAAGCGCCACTCTTAAGAGGCACGGTGAACAGCTCAAAAAGAAAAAGAGATCCACCAGTGCAAATGCAGCTGATACCCCACGCACAATTGAAGTAGAGACAGTCTTCACCAAGCTGGTGAGACTCCCAACTATACCAGCCCCACTCCCAGTACCGCAGCCGCTGGTGCCAACCCCAGTACCGCAGCCTCCCATCCCACAACCTCCTGCTCCACCAGCTTTGCCCCGGCGTTCAACATCGGACCAGCACAGAGACTCTCGCTCTGCCTCCCATAGCGGGCACCATGGGCACCATCGTTCTCGACCTGGCTCCGCCCCCAGGCAGGGAACGTCCGAGCTGGAGGAACATACCGGACAGGAGCAGGATGATCTGACCGAACACCGGGCACTGCCCCTGTGGTACCACAAAGAGCAAAGGTCACGCTCCCCGTGCTCCTGCTGTTCTCTATATGATGATAGTCGGTACCAGTATGATGATAGCCGGTACCACCGCTCTCGGAGCTGGTCGACTTATCCCGTGAGGAGGGACTTTCACGACCTGGAGCGCTTTACTGACCACTGGACTGAAGCCGGGCAGTACATACACACACACCCCCCCGCTCCACCACGTGTGGCTCCTACGGCAACGGTATCCAGACCCCCACCGAACTCTCCAATCTTGCAGGATCGTGTGCCTTCCCTGGCAGTAACGCAGCCGTCTCCTCATCTTCAGTCCTGACCGATGGTACTGCTGGTACCGGCTGCTTCCACAACTCCGTCGGTACCAAATGCACCTACAGCGCAACAACAGGAAACAAGGTCAGCTCTACCTGCTTGAGTTCACTTTCCTCAACGCTCTTCTAGGCATCCTGCCATTAGGCCCTGTAGCTCATCCTGAACCCGAGATCTTGTCAGAACGGTCTGCCTCTGTGTCATTCTCCTCCTCCTCCTCTCTGCAAGAGGAAGATGAGACCATCTCTCCCCCTCCACCTGATACCATCTCTGACCCTAATTTGACCCTCACTACTGAGGACACCAAGGCTTTTCAATCTATGTTACAGACTGGTCTCCGCCTTTCCCAAACTCCCTACAAGGGTGGTGAAGAAATCTCAGTCAGGGCCAGTTTTTGGTATCCTAGGATTGGGGGATACAGGCCAGATCATGATACCCAAGTTGGAGTAGGTCTTGGAACCTTCCAAAGCAGTTTGGGCAAAACCCTCCTCTGCACCACCCACTAATAAACTGGCCGATTCATTATACGCATTCCCTAGGGATGGAGCAGATATGTTCTACAAACACTCAGCCCTGAATTCCCTCATCATCGCGGAAGCCTCCCTAAAGTCTAAGGCAAGGGGGTATCCAGACTTCCCCGGCAGACAGAGAGGGTAGACACCTCGATGTTATTGGCAGAAAGATTTTGTCCTTGGAGACTCTTTCCCTTCGAGCGGCCAACTATGCCTCCGCCTTATGTGGCTACCAGCACTGGCTCTGGTCCCAGTTAAGCAGAGCCTCTGACCCCTACGCAAGTCCTAGCCCTCCAGCGAGAGGGCATGCAGATAGCACAATTCCAACTCACCGCTAACATGCATATAGCTGATTCGAACATCAGGGGAATGGCCTTGGCCATTACTCTCCGTCGGCATGCCTGACTCCATTCCACCGCTCTGGCACCTAAAAATAAAATGTGCATTGAAGACCTTCCCTCTGATGGTGAGGGACTCTTTGCGGCTTCTACAGATGACACCTTGAAAAAGATCAAGGAGATGTGTCATACTGACCGGTCTACCGGAGTCATCTGCCCTATTAGGAAGAGACCCTATCATACGTCCTCTTCCTACCCCTATCCGTCCAGACAGCGATCCCCTTACCCCTACCAGACAGGGAGACGCTACTCCCCCCCAATACCAGCAACCACAGATGCCCTCTGCTCAACCTCGCAGGAGGTTTACCAAACAAAGGCAAAAAGGGAGATCCTCTGCCAATTTGTCTGCCGGACCTCCTTCCAAGCAGCGTTTTTGGTTTCTCTCAGGTCAAGAGAGCAAACGAGCTTCCTCTCACCTTCCTCAACCTTCTCCGTCCCTTTTATAATCTCTGGCCTGCCCTTACCACCGACCACTGAGTTAGGGAGATTCTCACATGTGGTTACTCTATTCAGTTCCACACTCTCCCCCCAGATTCCCCACCCCCGCCCCACCGGGGCTCCCCTCCCAACCCTCAAATACTTCTAGAGGTACAGGAGCTCCTATCTAAGGGCTCCCTTATTGAGGAGGTACCCTCTCCTGAGAGGAATACTGGTTTTTACTCCAGCTACTTCCTGGTCCCCAAAAAGGATGGAAGGGTTCAGGCCTATCTTAGACCTCTGTTGTCTCAACCAGTATATTAGGAAGTTTAAATTCCGTATGACCTCCCTTCCCATCATCTTCCTTGGACTTCAACAGGGAGACTGGTTAGCCTCTCTTGACTTTAAGGACACTTTCTTTCGTATTTCTATTAACCCTGTTCACAGACGATACTTACGTTTTATTGTAGGGAACCTACACTTCCAGTATTCCGTCCTTCTGTTTGGCCTCTCCACCGCTCCGAGAGTCTTCACCAAATGCGTTGCGGTAGTCGCCGCACACCTACGGAAGATGAAAGTAAAGAGTGTTTCCATATCTCGACGACTGGCTCCTTGCAGCATCCTCCAGTCACACCTTGGTGACACAACTCAAAGGGACCCTCTCCTTACTACAGAGCCTAGGCTTCATTATCAACCTAAACAAATCGCACCTGCTCCCGTCACAACGCCTTCAGTTCCTTGGTGCTGTTTTCGACACCCAACAGGCAAGAGCCTACCTTTCAACAGACAGATTTCAGGACATAACATCCACTATTCAAGCTTTTATCAACCAGAAACACAAGAACTGTTCATTACTTCCTACGCCTTCAGGGGCTTCTGGCTGCCACCACAGCTGTGACACCTTATGCCCGTCTACATCTGCGATCTCTGCAACAATGGCTCGCACGCTCTTACAGCCCTACCTGTCATGTTCTCAGCATGCTGATAACCATTCCACAGGAGGTCTACCTTGATCTTCTGTGGTGGACCCATACTGACCACGTCCTTACTGGCATGCCATTCGATCCTCCGAGGGTTCAGGGTTCACCACCGATGCCTCACTCACAGGATGGGGCGCACATATGAATCAAGTAAAGGTACACAGTCTCTGGTCTCAAGAAGAGAAGGACCTACACATAAATATGCTCAAGCTCAGAGCTATCTGTTGGGCCCTCAAGGCTCTGGTTCACCACATCACAGTTTGGAATGTTCTAATCCTCACGGACAACACCGCAGCGATATGGTATATCAACAAACAGGGCGGCGCAAGATCCACACAACTTTCTCCAGAGGCTCAGACCATTTGAGCTTGGAGCATTGAACGAAATATACACCTCCAGGCCATACATATTGCAGGCCAGGACAATTTCGTGGCAGATCAACTCAGTCGCAAATCTTCAGAACAACACAAGTGGACTCTCAATAACGTTGTTTTGAACAACATTTTCCGCAAGTGGGGTACTCCGACCATAGATCTCTTCGTGAAACAAGACAATGCAAAGATGCCCAGATTCTGCAGCAAAGCAGGGCAGGCACCAGGGTCGATCTCAGATGCCTTCGCCATCTCTTGGAGTGGGCCCTTCCTCTATGCGTTTCCCCCAGTACCTCTTCTGTACAAGGTTCTCCACAAGATTCAATCAGATCAAGCCTGCATGATCCTAATAGCACCCTTCTGGCCCCAGCAACCCTGGTTCCAAACTCTGCAGGAGATAGCTTCAGGGATGATGCAACTGCCTCTCCTACCCGACCTTCTCTCTCGCCGACAAGGCTCCATTGTACACCATGACTTGGGTGCGCTCCACCTTTGCGCTTGGTTGATCCGGCTGTGATGCACGATGCCTTGCCGGACGTTACAGAGATTTTGTTGAACTCCCAGCGTCCTTCCACTCGAGCCTGTTGTGCTGCAAAATGGTCTCATTTTTCAACTTGGTGCTCTTCTCTCCCGTGTTCCTTAACCTCTCTTACTATGAATCATATATTCAAATACTTGTTGTACTTAAAGAGCTCTGGTTTGTCCATCTCCTCCTTAAAAGTATACCTTTGTTGCACTTTCCTCTCGCTTACAACCGGAAGGAGCAGATACCTTGTTCTCTCACCATCTCATGAGGACCTTTTGGAGGGGACTACTTAACTCTTTTCCCCCAACTACCCAACCAGCCCCTCAGTGGGACCTTAATCTCGTCTTGATCAAACTTATGGAACCCCTATTTGAACCTATGGCTTCATGTACAATGGAGAATCTCTCTATTAAGATGGCCTTCTTGCTTGTGATCACCTCTGCAAGAAGGATTTCTGAACTCTCTGCTGTTCGAGCCTCTCCCCCTTACACTCATTTCCATTGCGACAAGGTGGACCTGAGGACGGACCCCTCATTCATACCCAAGGTTGTCTCTCTCTCTTCCATTTAAATCAGACCATCTCCTTGCTGGTCTTTTTTCCAAAGCCCCACGCTTCACGAGCGGAACAGACTCTCCATACTCTCGATATCAAAAGAGCACTCTTGTTCTACATTGACCAAACTTGTCTTATTAGGGCATCTGATGCCTTATTCATATCGTATAGCGGTCAATGTATTGGAGTTAGGATTATGTCTCAGAGGCTTTCCAAATGGATCCTTCTATGCATACAGAGGTGCTATGAACAGGCTGGCAGAACATCATGTGGTGGTCTCCTTGGCAACGGCCAAATGTCATTTGGGAAGTTTAGAAAAAACACAAAGGAATGTGGTTTATAAGGGCCCATCCTGAACCTAGCTATTCACAAAAGCTGATTCTAAAAATCTATGATGTAAGTCACAATTAGCTTACATTAAAACAGAAAGTTAACATATAAAGACTCTAAGTTAATACATTTAAACACAGATAGCCAATATATAGGCTTACAACTGAAAATACATGACAACCTCCTCACCTTCGAGCTCATTCTACGAGGGCAGTAGCCTCGTCGATAGCCAACCTCCGTGGCGTCCCAATTCTGGACATTTGCAGGACTGCTACTTGGTCATTGGTGCACACCTTTACGAAGCACTACTCCTTGGACCTGGCGGCCAGATTGGATTCAAGAGTGGGAAGAGTGGTTCTTCATTCACTCTTTGATTACCTCCTCGACTCCCTCCTCCTTGAGGTACGTCACCTGAACTGCTAATCACTCTCAATAGTGAGAATCACGGAGATCCTCGAAGAAGAAATAGAGGTTACTTACCAGTAACTCTGTTCTTCGAGAGAGCTCTGCATATTCTCACGACCCGCCCACCTTCCCCTCAGTCTCGGAGGTACCTCTGGGTCTTCCTTGGATGGGGTTGGAAGGAACTGAGGCGGCGAGGGCTCCTCCCCATTTTATCTCCTCCTGCTCTCGTGCAATCTGGGGCCTGTGCTTTTCTCGGGAGAGGAGGGGGTGGACGGGTGGAGCCCTCACCATTTTCTAGACCTTTCCAGGACATCTTCTGCCTGGAAACTGCTGACGATGAGGTTTTCCGGTACCTGCAAAGCAGGAAGTGAATCCCAATAGTGAGAATACGCGGAGCTCTCTCGAAGAACAGAGTTTACGTTCATTTCCCATTTGGGATTGAGCATAGTAGACTATGTAATTGTAACGCCTAGGCTGATCCCTCATATAAGAAGATTTGAAGTAGATTCTCTGCGTGCATATCTCGATTGGGCACCAGAACTGGGGCAAATGACGCACTACTTAGGTTGCCCCATTTCGCAGGAAGCTAAGGCCTTATTTTTCAGGGCTTGAGCTAACTCGTTCCCCTCTAGTGTTCTGGAGGGTCGTTTCCAGGGTATTCCCTTTATGGAAAGGTTGTGCCCGTTTGACCAGGGGGCAGTTGAGACGATGGAGCACGTTGTTTTTTCTTGCCATATGTATGATGATATCAGAGCCCGGTTTATTGCGCCCCATGCTGCCAGATTCCCCGGCAGATCAGCAGGTGCCCTTTTGGGGTTACTTATTGATAGTGCGGATCTCCTAACCATCAAAGATGTCGCCTCCTTTCTACTGCAAGCGGTGTCTTATAGGGCAAAATTTCTGGAATTCAAAGCTATCTGTCCAGTTTAGTCCACTAATGTCATCCCTAATTACATAGGGAACTGGGTTACTGGAATTCTGGGTTTGGCGGTGGTTCCCTATTTCGGCAAAGTGTTATTGTTTATATCTCGTGGATATGTGTCTTTTGACGTTTTTGCTACAATTTGCTATGTTTGAATTTTGTATGCATTTTGTTTTATTGTGTATGTTGTATGTTCTTTTTGTTTCTGGATGCAATGGTCTTTGGCCGTGCTTAATAAACTGAACTGAAGTAGATTCAATCATTTATAGTGATCATCTCCCTTTAATAGTGTCTTTAAATGTTAGAGAGCACCATGAAGATGTTGGGGTTGATGCTTTGCCTGGGGCGGTGCCTGCTTCGTCGGTATCTTTCACCAGGATTCGGTGTTCCCAGGAGTTGTCAGATAGGATGATTGAGATCCTGAACAGTCAGGCATGTAATGGGCTTTAGTCTGCCATCATGGACAGTTACTCACCTAGCATGGTAGTCAAGGAGTATGACTATTTGGTAAAACTTTTGCAACCTTATTTATCCAAGCGTAGTAAAAGTGAATGTACTAAAGGAGTATCTGAATACAAACCTAATTTTAAACCTTGGTATGATGTGGAGTGTAGAGAGCTTAAATATAGGATGCGAGAATTGTACCAATCATATAGGTCTGGATCTGTACTCAAAATCCCCAATGAATTTTTTGACCTCAAAAAGTTATATAGGAAGCTTGTCCAGGGGAAAAAAACGGGACTGTACGTTAGGGCATTGGGTCACATTAATGTCAGCAGCCCAACAAGGTGACACCAAGACCTTTTGGAAAATTATAAATGGCGTCACCAGGAGGGATTGGAGTGCAGTTACTTTACCTGTGCCTATAGATGCTTGGGAGGCCTATTTTCGATCCATATTTCCCTATCCACCTACCCAAGATTTGCAGCATTTGATTAATCAAGGTTTTTTGGAGTGGCCTGCGGTAACCACACAAGTAATAGTGGATCTTATATACGAGCTTAAATTAAATAAGGCACCTGGGGTGGATTGTATTCCAGCAGAATTGTTTAAATGTCACTTTGAGTGGTGGTCACCACTGTTGGCAGTCCTTTTTACGCAAATAAACCAGACGGGCTGTATACCTGAGGGGTGGGGGACCGCCATAGTGATACCAATTTACAAAAGTGGTCCGAGGGCCAGTCCTCAACCAATTCAATTTCTAAGTGTTACTAGCAAGTTGTATGGGAAATACCTACAGAAGCGTTTGGTATTCTGGCTGTGTGAGGAAAAGATTATTTTTCCGGAGCAAGCTGGGTTCCCAAAAGATCACTCTACAATAGACCACTGTATGATATTGCAACATTTGAAAGAGAAGTACATAAAACAAAACAGAAGATTATTTTGTTTTTACGTGGATCTAAGAGCAGCTTTTGACTTAATTGACAGAGATCTCCTCTGGGCTAAGTTGGGAAATACCAATATAGGTAAACGTTTACTTGGGCTGATCAAAATCTTGCACTCTAAAACAACCCTGGCAATTAGAGTACATAAGGTCGGTCGACTAACAAGGCAAATGGAGGTCTTCTCTGGAGTGCGTCAAGGTTGTGTACTGGCCCCAATTTTGTTTAATTGTTTTATTAACGATCTGATCCCTGAGATGTCAAAAGAAACATTTTTTCCACCAAAACTTGGGACCTATGCAACAGGCTGTTTATTATATGCCGATGATACCATCATTCTGTCCCAGACCAGATTGGGCCTTCAAAGGCAATTTGTTGCCTTAGCTAAGTATTGTGAGACAAATAAAATCCAAATAAACTATTCAGAGACCAAGGTCATGATTTTTGGTAATGAAAAATGAACCCATAAGTGGGTCATAATCGGACATAGTATTTCTCAGGTCCGTACATATAAATACCTTGGCCTGTTATTTCAGTCCTAGGTGGGATTTCCACTATAATCTGGCCTGTACATGGGCGAGCGACTGCTCAGTGGCTATTTTGAGGTTTTTTCGCAAAAGAAAAGATGGATTTCTGGTTCCAGCTCTGAGTGTAATCCATGCTAAGCTTAGAGCGCAGCTTTTTTATGGTGCTGCCATTTGGGCAATTCAGCACCCGTTTAACTTGAATATTTTACAATCCAGGTATATGAGACTTCTGTTAAATGTCCCAAGGGGCGTGCCTACAGCTGCTGTTCGATTGGAGCTGGGTCAGACCGCCTGGAGCTATGAAATCTGGAAGCTGGCTGTAGGGCTGTGGCTGTGCATAAAATCGTCTCAGGAGCCTGGTTCTGGATTATTTAATTATATGCAGAATGATCCCTATTCAAGTCAATGGATCGAACTAAGATTTGTTCAACGGGACTTGAGATATCAGCTCTGCTGTCTAAGGGCCAGAAAGCCTCCAAAGTAGAGATAGTGGTCAGACTTGATGATCTCAATAGACAAGAAGATCGTGCAGCAATTTCCTCATACGAGTCGCTAGCTTGCTATAGGAAACTGCCCCTGATACAGGTCATATTGTGAACTATCTGATTTCCCAGTACTCATTCAGAAACCTATACTTGTTTATGTGTGCAAGGTTTAATGTTCTGCCCACAAGAGTGTTGGAAGGCAGATATAGCGGGCTTCCTTACCATTTGAGGTTATGCCCTTTCGACAATTTGGAGACAGAATCTGCAGGCCATATCCTATACCATTGCCATCTATATGATAAGCCAAGGACTCAATGGTTGGCTCGTATTTTGGACTATTTGCCCGGTAGAGCACCCTCTGAGGTGGTGAGATTTCTTCTGGTGGATAAAATGCCGGCAGTAATATCAGCAGTTATGTCTTTTTTGGTAATAGCCTTACAGCATAGGAAGAAATTCTCCAATTTTCAATGTCCTTAATTGTTAATAGATACTTGTTAAATTGTATTTTATATGTGATTGGTTATATATTATGTACATGAATCCAGTTTTAATGCTGTTCTGTGTTTTGGTTTTAAGTATTCTTTTCTACAATGACCTTTGGCCATGTTAATTAACTAACTAACTGTAGAGCAATGTGATCAAAACCCCGTCTGTTCCCTTGCTATGATGTTTTCAGATTCAATCCACACAATCAGCCTGTCCAACAACATTTTCATATATAATTTAGAGATAATACAGAGAAGGGTATTGGGCTGATAGTTTTTCAGTGTCCTTCCTATCACCCTTCTTATAAATTGGAACGACCACACCCTCTCTCCAATATTCTGGAATCCTCCCTGCATTATTAATCAGGCTAAACAAATTTGCTGGGCCTCCACCCACCAATCCGGGAACAATTTAAATAATTCACTAGGAAGAAAATCTATACCTGGGGCTTTCCTTGCCTGCAATAAGTTGCAGGATAGCATCCCTAGTCACTTTTTCGTACAATGGAAAGGGCAAGGCTAGACCCTGCGCATGGTGGTCAATTCCAACCTTGGAAAAGAGCAATAAAATGCTCTTCCCACACCAAACAAGCTATCTTGGGTTCCGTGTAGAACCTCCCCTGCCCCCCTCCCCCCCGATTCACACCTCTCAGAACTGATTAACATCATTATCCAAAAGGGAGTCTTGTAAAGCCATCCATGTCTCTTTATAGAAATTCACTCTCTTGAGCCGTAGAAGCTTTTGTAGCTCCTCTGTAACTCAGAATACAAAACACTCACATCCTCCGTCCTCTCCAATTTCATCTCTCGTGCTGTACACCTTAAATTTCACCTTGCCATCAGACAATCCTTATCAAACGAACCATGCATCTTGGGGTGCGTGCCTATGGCCTCCCCTTCTAGAGCCATGCACAACCAACAAGGGTTAAGCATATCTCTAAGTATGTCCAGGCTTCAGAAAGCTGATCCCACCTCTGCAGAACTCCTCAATTGTCACTCGCTTAGAACTTCCCCACTGCCGAGTTCCATTTGACTCTGCACCCCCCAGCACCTTCAAAGACCCTACCGGCTCGTGGGTAACAGTATAAGGTCTCTTTACATGTCATCCAGGGATACTGCTGTGCTGAGATGATCCTTCAACACCTGTATTAGCTGACTTTAGGCCAGCTTTGTGACACTTTAGTGGTACAAATTTATTGTAATGAATTGGGCCCAGGCTTTTCCTAACAAACTGGCCAACAGTGGTTCAGAGTCTACGCTGGCTGCCAATAGTGTTCCAGGCACAATTCATGTTGCTGTTTTTGACTTATAAAGCCTTAAATACCCTGGGCCTTACATGTCTGAAGGACTGCCTTTCTCCTCATGCAACTCGACAGATCCTAGGATCAGCCGAGAACGCCCTCTTGCACGTTCCACCTTTGGCCCAGGTCCGTATGACCCCGGGTCCACAGAGAGGCATTCTCGGTGGCTGCTCCACAGCTTTGGAACTCCCTTCCCTTGGAGGTTCGTCTAAGCCCTAGCCTGGGCATCTTCTGGAGACAGTACAAGACATATTATTTGGCCAGACATTCAACAGGCAGGAGTAGATCCTGGGGTGGGATGAGAGCTTTATAAGCATTTTATGGGGTTTATTTTGTATTTTATGTTTTATGATGTTAGCCACCCTGAGCCTTCAGTGATAGGGGAAGGATAAAAATCAAAATAAATAAGTGAACTGACTTGAATACATCAAATAAAGAATAAATATTAAGTAATGTTAGATGGAAGGATAACTCTTATTGCTGGAATATCAGTTATGAGAGGTGTAGCTTATTCTAGAAGGACAAGCAAGGGAAAAGGGTGGGGAGGAGTGTAGAACTCCAGATCAAGAAGAAGGATAAGCTGGATAAGGATGTGCGTAACAGAGGCTTCAAAGGCATGTTGGACGGAACCCCTGGACAAGATCACTGCCTTGTCCCCTATAGGTTCAGCCACCTCTTGGGTTTTATGGTTAAGATCGCCCTGAGGAAAATTGTAAGGCAGCCACATGGGCCATTTTCACACAGACACTCTAACACTGATAAAATGGGTGTTACATTTGATTATGCATGTTGCAGGGCTGCAGCTGTGCTCTGTCAGTGCCCTGCAACATATATAATCAAATGTAACACCCATTTTATTAGTGCTAGAGTGTCTGTGTGAAAAGGTCCATGGTTCTCTGTTCATGTTTTTATGAGCCAGTATAAAACTGATGCTCTCTCTGCTTGCAGGTAAAAAGCGGTATTTCCCCAGAATATGTAAAGTGAAAGGAAATACAGAAGAGTAACACCAGGACACAATTCATTTGGATTAACAGACGTCTTAATGTTTCTTTTTAAAAGAGAGGCAAAGTGATACTACCAACAGGTGAACAATGAAAATAGTGCTTTAAAACAAGATTATGACTGGAATGAGAAGAAGAATCAATAGTTTTCAGAAAGGCATATTCTCCGTAGAAACCTCAGTGAAAACAACAGATAAGGAAGTTTAATTCCTACCATACATTTCACAAAGGTTTTTCATTTAAAACCATTCACAATGCTAATCTGTTGCGTAAAATTGCTTGTCACTGACAAATGCTCTCTCATGTAGCAGCTCTGTGACTAAGAACAAAAATACAAGTACCTTTGCTTTGAAGTAATTCTCCCCATAACAACTTCAGATAAACCATTTTACAAAACCTGCAAGCAATTTTCGCTCTAGGTCACCTACTAATTAACTTGACAAGTTCCACATATGCATGTCACTCTGCCCCCCCAAATGACCCACTGGCCCTCTTTTTTCCTTCCTTGGTAGGAAAAGAAACTATTAAAACATCCAAGACAAGGAATCTGCTGCTTTCACTTCAAAATCCCCCAGCAACAAACATTTCTAACTAAGTGACAAATACCAGATACTACTTTATAAATAATAAATATATTTTTTCAAACCAGAGTACAGAGATATTCAGTAATAAAAGCGGTCTTAGTAATCGAGCATGAAAAATATTGTAAACATATATGCACACAAATATTATAGATCATTTAGTCACAGAGTTTGAAACCAGAGGTCCACAGAGAGCCCTATTTTATTACCCTTCTAATATTTAATGGGAGCATGCTATTTCCATGAACAGCTGTGAGTACCCTAAAGCAGGTAAATATTTCTTCATTCATTTCAAGAACCTATGCTGGCTGTTCTTTATTGTTTTGATTTGTTTTAAAAAAATCCCATTTACATGTAAAATATTTGGGATATTGCTTGCTTTTCATTACAAGATCTTGGGCAGCTGTCCATGAAAATGTAGTGGGTACTAAGCTTGAACCTTCAAATCACAAATATAGCAATTAAAAAGTTACTAGGTGTTACATAAGTAGTTCAACATTTTTGAACAAAGTGAAGAATTTAGTGCAAGAAACCAGATTAGCTACAGTAGTTCCTAAATGCACAATTAACACCATGTTATAAATTTTGGATTGTGGAACTAGGGTTGGGCATTTGACTGGTGCAAAAAAATATTTGGTATGGTCAGGTATTTTTAAAGCATTAACTTACTAGAACAACAACAAAGAGAGACTTCCAGTCATCAACAGGTTTGATACTTATGCTGATTACCAAAACAAATTAGTTAACTGTTATTGTGAAACAATGAAATTAACTTTTTAAAAATTGTAAGAAATTATAACTTTAGCAATGTTAGGTTACAATAAATGTAAACAATATTCAAGACTGAACAGTTCTTCTTCTTGGCTTTTATCCTGGACCCCGCAGGATTAGCCTGAAAAGTTACAAAACTTAAAAAAAAGAATGAAATTAAACAGCAATAATACAAAGTAACCAACTATCCCAAAAGTCATTTTTTAATTGCAGTTATGCTAAGTAGTCAGTAAGCCAACACTTCAAGCATTTTGCTTTGCATTATTTTCATCTGCTTTATTTTCACCATCATCTTCAAATTCATCATCAGTTTTTCCTCTTCATCTGAATATTGAATCAACTCTTCATCTCCTATTTTCTTTTCTGATCTTAAATTGTGACACAGTAACAAGCTTCCCAGCAGTTCAGTCTATTTATGGTTTTTGAATGGACGATTCCAAAAACTGACTAGTTTCATTCCACATATGCAGTAGTGCATGGAAGTGTCAAAACTGTCTGCCACTGTAACTAGATTACAAGGAGGACACAACCCTTTCCACCATGGTGATGATGAGCAAGTTGTTTTGATTTGACTGCTGGAATTGCACTCCATGTTGTTTTACAACTGAATGGGCTTGCTTTATAATTGGCTATCCACCAGAATTGTTTGTTCAACTTTATATCCTTAAAAATTTGCGACAGCCAATAAAAGGTTGCAAGCTGAATCAAATTCATCATCAGAAAGGTCCTGGCCCTGGAAATGTGGATCAAGAAGATAAGCAGCGTTATGTGTGGGATCACTTGATTTTCCCCGTGTTATTATTTTGTCTATTTTTTTTCTCTTCAGCTTTTGTAAGTGGACTTTGTAGAGTATTCTCACAAATATATTTCTTACTGTTCAGGAATTCATTCTTGGCATCAGACAATGTAGAACGATAATTTTGGTATTCTGAATGGGTTGAGCTACAGGATCAAGCAGTGAAATACATTTTGAGTTTCTCATCCAAAACACATCATCATCAAGAATGTCAGTTGAGTGCAACACCCAGCCATTCCTTCAACAGCAGCTAACTGAAGTGCCTTCTTGCATGTTTGATGATCTTTGAGAGATTTAATAGAGGATGCCCACTGAGTACCATAAGGCTTACTCAGTGTGGATGCAATTGAATGCTGTACTAAGGCTCTTTTTAAATGGACTGCAGAGGTGCAGTCTGTGGGGATGGGTGGAGGCGGCAGCGGGTGTGTGGGCCGACACATGGACGCACACCCATCTCCACTGATCTCCATGCACGGAGGCACCTCCGTTGGCCCCAGTGCCTCCATGCGTGGGGGATCGGTGGCGATGGGTGGAGCGTGGGAGCGCATGCACCCCTACCCATCCCAACCAGCACTGACACGGACTCCCCCCCTCTTGGAGTCACACACGTGGGTGGGGGTGTCTGTGTAAAAAGAGCCATAGTGGTGCCTAAATATGGCTGCTGGTATTTTTTTATTTTTGAAAAACTTGACAATGCTTTTCAATTTTGATACATGTGATGAGAAAGTTGTCGGATCCTGAGCATCACAAATGAAGAGCTACATCACATGGACAGCACATCTATAACCTAAAACATGCAGATACTCATTTATCACAAAGCCCAAGAAATGCAGCTTTCATATTAACCTCATTTTCAGTCACAACAACTGAGATAACCCTCTGCGGACTTACTCATTGATTATATTTTTAAACCAGTCAGCAATATATCAGGCTGTGTGGTGGTGATGTATGCTGGAAGGCGTAAAACACTGGTTTTGAAGTTGTTACCATGAAGTTGATAACACCTTCATTGTGAATATTGCGCTACCCATCAGACAATAGAGACACACGAGGCGCTTGTGCAATAAGAATACCAACTCTCTTCTTCATATCTGCCACTTCAGCATTCAGAAGACTTCCTGCAAGCTGTTTCCTACTTGGATCTTTGTAAATTGGACTCAATTTTTGAAAAAATTCTAGCATGTAATGATTTCCAACTATATGAAATGGTGTATTGCTGACATAAACATATGATCAAGATCAAGTCTAGCGAACGTAAGCTCAAGTTTCTTTTTCTGGTCATCAGACTTGATTAAAAAAACAACTCCTCTTAATAAAAATTTGATGAACATTCCAGTACTTTCCAGGAGTAGGAGTTCTTGATACTGAAGCACATGGAGTAGAACAAATATTAGAAGATAATGTAGAAATGGAACTATCAACACTTTCACTATCGCTCATATCTTAATTACAAGACTGTGTTTTGTGATGCTGATAAAGAAGTAGTAGATGGAAAATGTAAAGAAACAAATGGAGGGCAGCTTGCCTTTTCTTACCGTTTGACTGCAATAATCTGTCTTTTACAGTAGCTGAACACCTAGCACAAGAATTCAACAAGTGCTTCTTCATTCTGTCTGCATGTATCATGCACTAAGAAGAACAGAATTTACAACTGAGCTTTAGCAGATTTTCCATGTACTTTTCTACTAAAATACTTCCAAACAAATTATTTTGACTTTCCACAATTCTTTCTAATTTAATGTCTCACAGTATCTTTTTTGTTTAGTTCAAACAGTAGCATTCTGTTCTGTTCCTAACAGCTAATGTTTTTCTAGAAGACTTAAGTCTAGTCCCTTCTAGGAGCTGTACAGAGCAGACAGCCAGATCACATGGAGGGGGTACTCCTTGGCTCCTACAGGAAGCACAATGGCGTTATGGGCAATCCTAAGCACTTGTGACGTTTGCCACTGTGATGGTTGCATATGTTTCTGTTCCTGTTTTGAGATGCCTGCAGTTGTAGCAGTTGGCCAGTAGGATACATTTTGTTATACTGCTAGGTTTGGCTTCTCTGTTGGCACAGAGTACCTCCTGCAGCTCCACATGACTCAGTGGGGGGTGGGGGGAAGGAAATTGAAGAAGCTTAGGAGAGAAAAGCAGCACAGGGGGTGCCTGTTCCTAAATATTTATTTTATTTATTTATTTATTTTACAAATTTATATCCCGCCCCCTCCTGCAATGCAGCTCGGGGCGGCTAACAACAGTAACAAAAACAATTAAAATTATTTAAAATATAAATATAAAATACATCAATAAAACAGGGCTAGAAAACAATAATAAATAGATAAATGGGCGGGGGATTAAAATCACCCCCCCCCACCCTCCCTCCCGAAGGCCTGGGCAAACAGCCAGGTCTTACAGTTCCGCCGAAATGTCAAAAGGCTTGGGGCCAGGCGAGCTTCCTCCGGAAGGGAGTTCCACAGCCGCGGCCCTACCACCGAGAATGCTCGCTCCATCGTGGCCCCCCGCTTAACACGGGGGACCTCCAGGAGGGCACCCCCGGCAGACCGCAGGAGCCGTTCCGGGGCGCGAAGGGCGAGGCGGTCCCTAAGGTAAGAGGGGCCAAGGCCGTATAGGGCTTTATAGATCATTACTAGGACCTTGAACTTGGCCCGGCACACTATCGGCAGCCAGTGCAGCGCTCGGAGCACCGGTGTAATGTGCTCCCGGCGACCCGTCCCCGTAAGAAGACGGGCCGCCGCATTCTGCACCAGCTGCAGCCTCCGGGCCAAGAACAAGGGAAGCCCCACGTAGAGCGCGTTACAGTAGTCGAGCCGCGAGGTGACGAAGGCATGGATGAGGGAGGCCAGGTCCGGGCCAGAGACATACGGACGCAGCCTACGTACCAGATAAAGCTGGCGGAAGGCAGCCTTAGCGACTGCCTCCACCTGCCGCTCCAGCCGCAGGTCTGCGTCCAATATGACCCCCAGACTCCGGACCTGCTGAGCTACAGGGGGGCAAACCCCCCCAATCAGGGGGGCCACCACCCCCTTCGCCCTCCCCACCACCATCACCTCCGTCTTATCTGGGTTGAGCTTCAGTCTGCTCCGCCGCATCCAATCCGCCACGGCCTCCAAACATTGGGATAGCACCGAGACAGCAGGGTCTGGGTCGGTAGAAAACGAGAGGTACAGCTGAGTATCATCAGCATACTGGTGACATCGCACCCCGAACCCTCTCACGACCTCCCCCAAGGGCTGCATATAGATGTTAAATAATAATGGAGACAAGATCGATCCCTGCGGAACGCCACACGGTAAGGCGCGGGGGCTCGATGTTTCCTCCCCCAACACCACCCGCTGGCTCCTCCCCGAGAGGAATGAACGGAACCATTCAAGAACAGTCCCGTCCAGACCCCCCCGGTCACGCAGTCGTCTCAACAGCAGCCCATGGTCCACGGTGTCAAAAGCGGCCGAGAGATCGAGCAGGATGAGAAATGTCGAACATCCCGCATCCATCTCCCGGCGGAGGTCGTCCACCAAGGCCACCAACGCCGTCTCGGTGCCATAGCCGGGGCGGAACCCAGATTGAAACGGGTCAAGGAGCCCGATATTATCTAGATGACCCTGGAGCTGGAGCGCCACTGCCCGCTCAATAACCTTCCCTAAAAAGGGAAGGTTAGAGACAGGTCGGTAGCTGGCGAGCGCGTCTACGTCCAACGATGGTTTTTTCAGCAGGGGGCGCACCACAGCCTCTTTTAAGCAAGGCGACAACCTCCCCTGCCGAAGGGACGCATTCACCACCCTCGCCAGCACCGTCCCCAACGTCTCCCCGGAAGCTTTTATTAACCAGGACGGGCACGGATCTAGTTGACAACACGTGGCCCTCACAGACCCCAGGACATCCACCACATCGGCCGGCGTCACTTCCTGAAACTCACCCCATAAAGATGGACCAGACGGACCCTCCGCCCCCCCGCGCTCTTCCCCTACTGCTATCAACCCAGCGTCGAAATCGGCCTGAATCCGAGCGATCTTGTCTGCGAAGTAGATGACAAACTCCTCACAGCGGGCCCGGGACAAGTCCCCATCCAGGCGGAGGGAGGCCGGACTAACCAGCCCCCGCACCACCCGAAACAGCTCCGCTGGACGCGACTTCGCAGACGCTATGAGGACGGCGAGGAATTCCTTCCTCGCCGTCCTCACAGCCTCCACATAGGACCGCAAATGGGCCCTATGGAGAAGACGATCGGAGACAGACCGAGTCCGACGCCAGCGTCGCTCTAGCCTCCTGCCCACACGCTTCATACACCGCAGCCCCTCAGTAAACCAAGGGGTCCTGCGGTGACGAGACCGAGGCAGAAGGCGCCTCGGAGCCACCCTGTCAATGGCCTCCTCCAGCAAGATGTTCCAATGCCGGACCAGCTCATCCACAGAGTGACCGTCCACATCCAGGGTAAGCTCCCTCAGGACCTCCTGGAACCGCTGGGGTTCCATCAGCCTCCGAGGGCGGACCATCCTAACTGGTCCCTTCCCCTTCTGGAGGGGGCGCGCTAAAAGACCGGCCTGAAGGAGGTAATGGTCCGTCCACGACAAGGGCACCGCTGTCACCTCCCCCACAACCGGACCCCCCGCCTCAAGGCCAGAGCCGAAGATCAGGTCGAGGATATGTCCCCCCACGTGGGTCGGGCAGATCACCTCCTGGGACAAGTTCATAGTTGCCATGGCGGCCATGAACTCCCGCTCCGCCCCAACAAGGCCGGCATCGGCGTGGACGTTGAAGTCCCCCAGAACCAAAGTCCTGGGGGAGCCCAACACCACCTCCGAGGCCAGCTCCGCTAGAGCGGTAAGGGATGCCGCCGGGCATGAAGGGGCCCGGTACACCAGCAGCACCCCTAGCTTGCCCCCAGCCAAATCGATCACCACGTGCAGAGCCTCTACACCCATAATCTCCCGCACTGGATACCTCCTAACAGGCCAGTCTTCCCTAAAAACAATAGCTACCCCCCCTCCCCGGCCGCCGATGTAGTGGATATCTGTCTATACCCATGTGTATGGGAGTTGGGGGGAAAGTCTGGTGTGTGTATATGAGTGAATGCAGTAAGTGGAGGGTCTGTGTGTCCTCTGACTGCTGCAGAGCTACGGGGCAAGCAGCCCTCACTCCTTCCCTTCCTAACAAATGACACCATAATTAAATTAAAAAGGTAAGCTGTCATCCACACTGCGACATTCTTGGCTTCATGGAATATTTGGTAATACTTTACCATGGTCAAATAATAGGTGGTCAGTTGACAATATTTGACCAGTCAATTGAGCTATGTGCCAACCCTATGTGGAACCTTTAATAAGGGCTTCAGATGCCTCAAGATGGCAGTTGTTCGGCCCCTGCTCAAAAAAATCACTTGACCCTGACTCCTTGGACAGCTATCGCCCTTTCTCTATGAAGGTTATTGAGAAGGTGGTTGCCAGGCAACTACAGGGACATCTAGATGCAATCAGATTCCTGGACCCACATCAGTCTGGCTTTCGTCCTGGATATAGCACTAAAACTGCATTTGTGACGTTGGTCAATGCAAGAGTGTAATGGGATATTTTACTGTGTTGATTCTTTTAGATCTTTCAGTGACCTTTGATACAGTTGACAATGAGGTATTGTTGACACAACTGCAGGACCTGACCGGCGTTTACAGGATGGCTTTAGATTGGTTCTGTTCATTCCTGTCGGGGAGGTGTCAGCAGGTAGTGATGGGTGATTGTTCTTCATCCCCCTGTGCCCTCTCTTAGGGGTCCTGCAGGGTTCCTGTCTCCCCTCCTGTTCAAAATGTATTTAAGGTCCCTGGACAAGATCATATGTAGATTTGTGGTGCTTTGTCTTCAATAGAGTAAGTAAGTAATACATTTATTTGTTTAGCCGTAGGCCGTCACAATACATATATAAACAACAACCAACCAACCAACCATATCTTCAATATGTGGATGACACCCAAATTTATTTATCTTTTTCATCTGACCCAGGCCTTGCAGTCTTGGTGCTTACGCAGTGCCTGGCTGCTATTGGGGACTGGATGCGGGTGAGCTATCTGAGGCTGAATCCAGACAAGACTGAGGTGATGATGGTTGTCCAGTCCTGTGGCAAGGGATGGATTGGGACTCCCATCAATGATGGGGTCCTGCCTCCCCTCACTACTCAGGTGTGTAGCCTTGGGGTCCTGCTCGATCTTCAGCTGCTCCTGGAAGGTCAGGTTGCGGCTGTGCCCAGGAGTGCCTTTCACCAACTCCATCTGGGTGAGAAGGCTGTGTCCCTTTCTTTCCAACGTGGATTTGGCCACCGTCATCTATGCCCTCATTACCTCGAGGCTGGACTACTGCAATGCACTCTACTTGGGGCTGCCCTTGAAGACTGTTTGTGGGCTGCAGCTTGTTCAGAATGCAGCGACCCACCTCTTGATGGGGTTGGGTTTCTGGGAACACATTACATCAGTTCTTAAAAGTCTGTACTTGCTGCCTATAGCGTCCAGAGCACAATTCGAGGTGCTGGTTGTGGCAAAAAAGCCCATGTTGCTACATGCATGCTTGGTTTGGGCAGGCCCTTCGTAAGGAGAGCTTACAAATGAAGCTCCATCCCCTGGGCTGCAGTGTATGTGGGCTTGGGGTCGCATCGGAGGGAGGGAGTGTGCTGCTTCTCTGTGTAGCTTGCTGCGCGCATGCCTGAGTTCACGCTGCCCAGTTCTATTGTGCATCTGCCGCCAGCATAAGCCGGTGGTTGGATTGCACCCTGTAAGTGAAGAGTCTCTTGCCTGCCTAACTCTGACCAGGGACTGTGTAGGCCAGACATGGTCCAAAACAGGCCACTGAGCCCAAAAGCTGACTCTGAAATTGCTCAAGAGTCTATTCTACCCTCTCCTACCTTGATATCTATTTGTACCCCCTTTTGACCCTGTCTAGTAAAACCTAAACTTCTTTGCTTTCTTTTTACCCCACTGTGTGTGTGTGTGTGTGTGTGAGTGAGTGAGCGCGTGTGCATACTCGTTGCCAAGATACGTCTCCCTCAGCCTGCTAGGCTCAGCTACCGGAAGGGAGAAGGGATTCACCTAAGTAAGGGGAATTCCCCCACTGGCTCTTACAGATGGGGCAACTTCTAGCCAAGTTAAACATCCCTGAGTTACCCCAAGATTCTCTTCCCTACATAAGGGGAGAATGCCAGATTAGGGGAACCGGGGAAAGGGCATCCCCTTGAGAGGCTGTAAACTTGTAAGTACCAGGAGTTCATGTGACCGGTACTGTGCAACCCCCCACTGTAATTGAAGTCCAGGTGGTGGCGGCGATACCCAAGTTTTGGGGTGGTTGCCAGCAGGTGGGGAAACATTTAGATTATCTCCCCTGTTGGGACCCGTGAATCAGAGTTTTGGCCTGACGCAGTGAGGTGGATGACTCAGTGGTATAGCGCCCCCTACTATTCTGCCAAACTATTGTTGACCTATAAAACTCTAAACGGCTTGCCCCTACATATCTGAAGGACCGCATCTCTCCTTATGTCCCTTTATGGCTCTTAGGATCTTCCAAGAGTGCCCTCTACAGGTTCCATTGTTGGTCCAGTTTTATATGAGTTGGGCCCGCAGAGAGGCATTCTCGGTTGCTGCCTCACAGCTTTGGAACTCCCTTCCCTTGGAGGTTTGCATAAGCCCTAGTTTGAATGTCTTCCTGAGGCAGTATAAGACCTTTTTATTCAGCCAGGCATTTAATGGGCAGGGATAGATAGGGGGCAAAAGGGGGTGTTTTTAGTTTTAATAGGTGTTAATTATGTATTTATATTTGTATTTGTTTTATGTATTTATTGTGATGTGCCCTGAGCCTTAGGAGATAGGGCAGGATATAAGTCTAAAATAAAAACATAAATAAATAAATTCAGGATTGAAACTGGATAGTGATGTAGCAGGAAAACATATTTAGGCTGGGCCCATGTTACCCAATCTCATGTTAGTTTCTATCTAATGTGAGGTTGGGTAACAGGGGTAAACCTGCTTCCTCATGCAGGCACAAATTACATGTGAATTTCATCACAGATGACAGGGCTGGAAAATCCAACCCTTTCACTCACATGAGTTTAAATTTATGTGTAATTTTAACGTGTGCAGGGGAATGTCACCATAAGGTAAACTTACAGTGAGATTCCCCTTTGTTGTAACTCACCTGGTGGCAGCAGCAGCAGCTTCAACTTCTCCAACCATCTCTCCATAGCTTCCTCTGGCTGCTTTCATTCCCTCCCTATGGGGTCTTCCAGGGCAGCCGCAGCTGGCTGATGTCATCCAGCCATAGCTGCCCTGGAAGGCCCCTTTGGGAGGGGCTGGAAGCAGCCAGAAGAAGCTATGGAGAGGTAGGTGGGTGGAGAGGTCGCTGCTGCTGCCACCACCACTGGATGAGTTACTAGGCTGGGAGAGAGTGGGGAGAGTTGCTGGGCTGGGGAGCGACTTTCCCTGGCTCACACACACACCCCAGCCCAGCCCGATGTGGAGGAACAGGGTAACATGGGCATGGATCCATTATTTTCAATAACGGATCCATGACCCAGATAAAAGGTAGTGTGGGCGTATAGCCCACCACAAAATTCACATGAATAATATTTTCATGTGAGATTGAATTTCACATGAAAATCAGCACATGGGCAAGCGGTCTTAGTTTCATCCTCCTGTAGCAGATTTTAAAGATAAATTATGCACACAAGGATATATCCTTGGTACAGCAATTCAAGAGGTCTGCGAAAGTTATCTGGATATTTCACCTGATTAATTTGCATCTGATTGAGCCCAGTCATGTGTGAAGAGACCCAGTGCTATACAAGAGCCAGTTTTAACATGCAGTAATAGTAATGTTATAGAATGATAACATTTAACTTAAAAAATGAGCCAATACTTGTAAGACCTCAAGTTCTGTGTCAGTAAAGAAATGTTGCTTGACCATAGTGAATAAATGTTTAGATAAATGGTACTTTGATTAACCAAAAACAAGTGCTGATGCCCAGAACTAGAATTAATTTTGATCAGTCTGGGGTTTTCAAAGGCGCCTGAGAAAATTTGGCTTTCAAATCCCATTTAATACATTAATGAGAGTTAGGAGCCTGACTTCTTTAAGCAATTTTGAAAATTCAAGCCCTAATCTCTAGAACTGGAAACGGAGATATTTTGTGCTGTATTGTATTGTGAGGACAGACAAGAATGTTGTTATCCCTGTGGTATTAGACCCAAAAAGTTGGGGAGGGGAGAGATATTTGGCATTCTTTGCATATCTTGGTTGCTATCTGGGGTGACAAAATTATTTCAGTTTCAAAATAGTGTCATGCATGAAGAAGTTTGGGAACTGCTGCTTTATAGATACTGCTGTTCTGCAACACTTCCTCTAAAAGTGAATTCCTGTAATCTCAAATCTCAATCTTTTTATTGTTCATGATTTTTATGCTTCTCAAGAAATTTTAATGAAAAGGTTAGGACCTCTCTTAAAAATATACTGCAATCAAAGTGTTGCAAAACATGCATTCATCTTATTGGTACATAGCTGTAATACCAGTTTTAAAGATAAATAGATTGAAGCACAGTGACTTGCCCAGTATAATTTTTTATACTTTCCACGGACAATATAAATAAATAAATAAATAAAAAACATCAAATTAGTAACAATTTGAATGAAACTTACATTAACCATACAGTTGCCCTGAAGCTCCCCCACTTCATTGCAATATAGGATGCTTTTGCACAAATTCATGAACTCACAATTCTTCCAATTCTCACAATTTTGATATTATCTTAAATCTCAAAATGTTAAATTTGTTAGGATCCCAACTTTCGTTAAAGTATAAGGTTCTAGCCTTCGTGATTGTGGAGAAAAGCTAGAAAGTGTGATTGCAGTGTATTTTATAGTCTGATATATTACGGTGGAATCCACTTAAGTAGAACTTGCACAACTTGAATTTCTGGATAAGTGGAACTAATTTGTTTCCTCCAGCTGCTGCTCTATAGGGATGTATTGTTTCTTGATCTGAATAAGTAGAATTCAGAGCTCTGGAGTTAGAATTTTTAAAGTGTATAGTGTGTATATACCCAACAAGCTAAAGATATTAGAACCTTTGAGTGTATTAATGGTTTCTTTGGCAGCATGTGGTTAAAATTCTGTATTATATGCCCTGTCAGAGTTGGGAGTTAGGGAACATAAGTTCTCTTCAGTTCTTCAGACATACAGACTCTCACTGAAAGTAAGGCAGTGGGAGGGTGAGTGAGTGTAAACCTGTCAGTTCTGACTGGGAATCTCAGGCGGACTGTAATGGGAGTGAGCACTAGGTTTCCCTGTCTCCAGCCCACCCAAGACTCCCAGTCAGAACTGGGAGTTGGAACTGACAGTATTACACAAACAACTCTGTCCTACTCACTGCTCTGTCTGACTCTTCTTCTGAGGTGAGGGAAGGGGATTGAAGATGGCGAAACCTGGTGCTAACAGAGGCTGCTTGCTGACACTCAGGAAGGGGCAGGAACTGCCATGAGTTTAACTCATGTTAGTACGGTCACGTAAAATCCCTGCTCGTGTGCACAGCGGTTTTAGGGTTATCCATTCTACCATTTAAATAACATGATGCAGCGCTGGAATTTGAGCCCTGTATCATGTTATTGAATTTAATGGGAGAATGGAAAATTAATGCTAAAACCCTCATGCACATGAGTGGGGATTTCATGTGACTGTGCTAACGTGAGTTAAACTCATGACCCTTTCCTGAATGTCAGCAAGCAGCCTTAGTCTGAGCATCAGTTTTTTTCCATCTACAAGTCCATTTTCTTCACATCTGCTTAACTAGACTTTCCAGAGAGAGTGCGGTTGCTGTGTTGGTCCTACGTGACAGAGAAACAAAGTGGCTCAAATGATATCTTTTATAAGTAGACTTTCTAAGTCGAACATTTTTACATGGCTGGAGAAATTCAGCTTAAGCAGATTTCAATGTAGACGGTGAATAAAAAGAACCCACATTTAATTTTTAAAGGTCATACAATTTATTTATTTTTTATGTCAATCTTATTGTTGTGTTTTGCTTTTGCCCTTTTACTCATTTTTGAGCATTTGTGACTGACAACCTTGTAAATGCCATAACTTCATTTTGTGCCTTCTATATGCTGCGTAGAGAAAGTAAGGTTGTCTTTTTACTATACACTGGTAACTGAGTTATTTCAAACTGCTGAAAGCAGAGCAGTAGTACAGCTTCAAATCTGTTTGTTAAATGAACCAATGCTGCTGGTGTAAAGAAGATGGCAAAAAGGTGTATCAGTGTATTAATATAATTCTGGAAACCGCTATTCTGTTAGATAGCATCTTGCCTAGGAACAATCTCCATAGTAAACAGAATAAATAATGACACTCATTGTAACAGTGACAGGCCCCTCAGGGGTGAGCCTCTGCCAACGTGTCCTTTATTTATACAATGAATTCCCAATCCCTGGTAATACCACAATAGTTCTGTATCTACAGTCCCTATACGGTTGAGATCCTCAAGGTACCTGTTCAGTAAACCCCAAGTAGTACAGCACAGTCCCTCCAGTCCAGGCAGCACCTAGGTACTTATATAGCAAATTCCTCTTGTTTGGCACAGTCCCTCCTCAGCCAGGACTTGTCTCCTTAGCCAGGCGCCTTTCCGCTCAGTCCTCACGTTCTGGCCAGGCACAATCCCTTCAAAGGCAGATCCCTTCCCGGTGCCAGCCTCCTTCATTTCTTCTAGCTCATCTAGCCTTCCCAAGCTTTTGGGCTGGCCTTGCCAAGCCCAGACCAGCTGGCCCCACTCAGGCACTCAGCCAAGTAGCTCAAACAGCTGCTTCATACTTAGGCACTGTCCTTCACGTCACCAGTGCCTTGTGCCCCTTTTAGCACTGCACCTGCTTTTGATCATCCTTGCTCCCCAACCTTTTCCCGGGAGATCCTCCTGGACGGCCAGTAAAGGTATAGGGGGTTAGATCCCCGCCACTACCAGTAGGAGGCAGACATCTTGATTTTTCCTGGATCATGCTCAGTGGGGATCTAGCCCCTAAGCTCCAGTTGTTTGTCTGCCTCCGCACTGGTAGGAAGCAGGCTAGCTGCCTTCATCACAGGATGGATCTGTACGCAGATTAGAAAATCAAGGACACTTAGGAAAGCCTCCAGGTGGCAGGGAGGGAGGAATTCTCTCCTTGTTCACCCCCTTCCTATAGGAAGGGATAGGAGGGCTTGGAACTGGGTGCCCCTCTCTCCAGCTGGCGCAGGGGCCCCACAGAACGGGCTTAGCAGTACCCCATGGGGTTCTGGCTACTGGTCCTCCGGGACTCCTTCCCCACTAGGGCCTCGAAGGGCTGGAAGAAAGACCTGCTGCTCCAGCGGCATAGAGTCTGATGGTGCCAGCCCAGATAGCCCCGGAGCAGACTGATCAGGCAAGTCCCTGGCCCCTACCCCCCAGCAGGCTGCTCTGGGGTCTTGAGGCACAGTGGGTCCCTTCCACTGGCGCCAGGAGGGTTCAATGTCAAAGCGCTGCAGCGGCTGGGCTCGGTTTGCTCCCTTCCCACTCCCCTGGGAGCAGAGGCTCCTGGGGAAATAGAAACTGCTGCCGGCTCCCGCAGGCTCTGGCTCCTATCCCAGCACATAGGTCACTCAGAAAATGGGCTGCAGGAAAACAGAAACTGAAAGGGGCAGCAGCCAGCTCTGAGATGGCCACCACGAGGAGGATGGCGGCGGGAGCAGCAGACACAGTCGCAGCAACGGACCAGGTGGCATCTGCACAAACAGCCCCCTGCGTGCCCTATTCCTGGCCCCAGACCCACATATGGAGGTACTTAGAGAGATCTTAATGGAATTAAAACATGAGTCATGACAAGTGCAAGAGATCTCCTCTTAAACCCAAGAAAACCTGCCCCTACAAGGGCCTCTCCAAGGGCGCTGGCAAAGGCAACCTCCCCCTGTCCAAGAAGCCACGCAAGACCCCATGTCCTCTGAACCCCCCCTCTTCTTCAGAGGCAGCCTCTGAGGAGGTGAGGTCCATCCACTCCTCCGAAGAGGAAGAGACCTCAGATAGGGGAAAGAAAATGGGAAGAAAGGCTTCTGAGGAGGAGGAAATATATCCCATGAACTAGGGATAAGGGGATGGTTCTAGATAAGGCGTATGAGAAAATCATTAAAAAGAAATGGCAGCTCCCCAACAGGGCTCCCAAGATGAATAAAACACAGGAATTCCTCTACTCGCTCACTAAGAGCAAGGAGACCCTCCTCGCCATCCCTAAAGTGGATGTTGCAGCAGCATCCCTTGCCAGGAACTCGGTTTCCCCCACCGAGGACGAGTGCTACCCCAGGGACCTTACTCACAAGGGAATAGAGAGTAACGTAAGGAGGAATTTTGAGGAAATACCCTTAATCATAAAAATGGCCACCGTCACCTCCTACTTTTCAAGGGTCCTTATGACTTGGGTCAAGTGAGCCAGGGATCCTCAGGTCTCTATGAAAATGACAAGGATCCTATCCACTAGGATCTAGTTGGCCTATGTGTTTATATCAGACTCATCAACTGATATCCTCTGCTGGGCATCACGAGTGGTGGAATCCAACGTAGAAGCCTGCCGCTGCCTCTGGCTCAGACCCTGGAAATGGGACACTACAACCAAAAATACCCTAGTGGGGGGACCTTTCCAAGGGGCCAAACTCTTTGGGGTCTGCCTGGACAAGGTCCTCGCAGATGCTGCAGATAAGTCCAAAAGACAAATCTTGTAAAGTGCAGGTGGCACCAGACGACCTTTCGATCACTGCAGAGGAAACCAGCAGAAATACAAACCTAGATGTGGAAAATAGAAGGGATCACAGCCAAGCACTCACGGGGCTCGGGACACCTCTAAACGGACGCATGACTATGGGACCTGCCCCTCTCAGGACCCTGCAACCCTAGGAGGCTGTTTGCAGAGAAATGACTGGACTTCACATCGGATGCATGGGTCCTCTGAACCTTTCAACATAGCTGCGCTGAGTCATCTTATCGCTGAGGGGAAGCTGCTGCTGTTCGCCGCCACTGCTCCGCTCCCTCTGGGCCGGGGGACTTCCGGAGACCTGCGGGGAGAAAAAGATATCTGTGAGCCCCGGGAGGTGAGGGGGGAGTGAAGAAGCCGGTCACGTGGGCTGGCTTGTCCCCTCCCCGGAAGTTGCTGGGGGCTATATAGCTCAGCTGCTAGTGGCTCGGCCGCAGGCCGCGAGCCAAAGGGCCGTGGCCAAAGGGCACGGCACTTAGGGGCGCTTCAGGGCCGCAGGGGACCCGGGGGGGTTTGTTGGCAGGTAGGGGTGTGACTTGTTCAGGGTTGGGGAGGAAGGGTGGGGGAGTGTAGG
>QEPC01012458.1:177432-199584 GCA_003113815.1 Sphenodon punctatus
GCCCAAATAAACTTATTATTATATACCTACCAGTATTTTCCCCCAAAACCTCATACTGCAGATGACAGGCACCCCTACATACTGTTGATCTGTGAAGGACAATTTCCTTTTACCTCCACAGAATAAAGGAATTTAGGATAGATGCTCAGCTCTTCATAGTTTTGGGAGGCAAGAATAGGGACAAGTCTGGCTATCTTCAGGTGGATAGTCACCTGCATTGCTAACAAGGGCCTCAAAGCCAATTCCACAAGAGCAGTAGCAGCATCTTTAGCCTGTTTCAGGGACATTTCTGTCATATGCATTTGCAAAGCAGTTACTTGGCAGTCTTTACACACGTCTGCAAGACATTAATGTAACTGCTTTCAGTAGAGCAATCCTTCTTCAGTTTGCACTCCTTACCTGCCTCCAGTTCTGAAGGATGAACTGCTCTAGAGTCACTCAGTGATGCGAATGGACAGCAACTTGAAGAGGAAAGAAAGGTTACTTCTTTGTAATTGTCATTCTTTGAGATGGTTCTGTCCACTTCCACTTCCCACTCACCTTTCCCTGTTGTTCAGAGTCCTAGCTTGGGTGGACTTGACTTTTAGAGGGGTTAGAAAGAATTGAGAAGATGCTTTCTCCTCTCCCTCCCTTCATAGCCTTTTCTGCTCTCACAGTCATGAGTCCAAAGGGGAGGGGAAAGAGGAAGCTATTATATTAAAGATGCTGCTTTAGAAAGTTCCAGAAGTCCCATCAACAGACCTGTGAAGACCCACTGGCACAAATGGAAAGAACCGTCATGATGAACAACAGTTACAAATAAGTAACCTTTCTATATGGATTGTGCTTCTGCCTTGGTAACAGACTTGCTACATAACTTCAAGCAAGCCATAGTGGTTCAATTTTTCTGTTCATAAAATGGAGATAATACCGCTCTAGAAACTAGCTTGTGAGGGTGAATTCATTCATGTTTGTAGGAGATCCTGTAGGAACATAAAATATTATTTTAGCTTTGTTTTTATTTAATCAAAACTGTGGCTATCCAGCATTATCTGTTTTAATGTCTCTTGCTCTTGGGGGTATGAACTGCCACAGCTGGAAGGAGGATTTCTTTCTCATCCAAAGCTCTTTTATATATATAATTTTTCCTTCCTCTTCACATTTTGGAGAGATTCTCACATTATTGCATCTGCCTCTGTCAGTTATTCTAGGATCACTATTTACATGCCAGCACTTTTGTTTGTGTCTAACACAGTATTTCTTTCAACTTAAAGGCTTTAAATGTCTTTAGGGCTCAACCTTGGCTGCCCTGTGTATGTAACAGTAGAACCTGTAAGGGGCAATTAAAACCATGAACAAATTGACTAACAGCAACTGGCTCTTCACTGTTTTTAATTAAATTGTGAAGATGGGGAAAATATCTGAGTTAGTGTCATTTTCTGCATTTGTGCTCTACTGGATGTCCTGGACAAATAGATTTTCCTTGAGAAAAATTTTCAAAAAAATCTGACCAATATGAAGGTTTTTGGTGGGGATTTTTGTTTTTTTAAATTTCACAAGTTTTTTGTTTTTTTTTTACATTTTTTTTCTAAACTAAAGTCTGCACTTATTACTTTTAGTTGAAGATTTTTTGGTCTGTCTCTTTTCTCCCTCTCATGATTTACTTAGGACCTCAATGCCTGTTTCCCTTTTGTACAGTTTGCCTTTTATATCTATTGGGAAGTGAGGTGAAAAATAAAACCATCTCCAACACAGAAGTGCTGATCATAATAGTTTATTGTTGTTTTTTCTTTCCAAATTCTTGATCAAGTATTTGATATACTATGCTGTTTGTTTCCACGTCATTTTTACAACTCATTGGTCTTTCATACAATTTTTTTTCTCCTTTTAGGTTAAATTAGGGAGGGAAAGTGGGTGGGTGGAGGAACATTTATCCTTTAAGGGTTTTATTGTAGCATTCCATTTTCATTAATGGACCAGTCAGGGAACTGGCGTCTTGCTGGGAGTGACTGTTACTCTCCTGCTAGACCTCCTTTAGTGTGTTGAACACTTAAGCAATCAGTACTCTGCTATACAAATAAAATAATTATTGCACTTCAAACAGACTCTTGATAGAAAAAATCCATATACCCACCTCAACACAGTATTTAGTAGTTAGAAAAAACTGTCACTGCTTGGAACAAGATTTTTTTTTTTTTCTTTTCCAGTTGCGGGTACTGCTCTGTGAATATGAAAACTACTGAATCCTGTTTGGGGAGATGCAGATTAAAACTCAGGATACATGGTGACAATATTTCAGTTTCACAGGGAAAGCCGAGGTATAATTGCAGGTGGAACATTTATACCCTGCTCTTTCCTGAAGGCTTGTGGCGGCTCACAAAAACATAAAATACAACTTTAAAATATTTAAAATACAACCCCCTCAAAAAATCCCCCAACCCACTCCAACCCTTCAACAACCTAGTCCCAACTAATCCCTCCCCACCAAATGCTTTAACAAAAATAAAAGTTTTACACCACCTCCGAAAGTTACCCAAGCCTGGACTTAGACAGACCTCCGGGAGGAGGGAGTTCCACAACATTGGGGCAGCAACTGAGAATGCCCTCCTGTGCACCCCCACCGATCAAACAAGAGTAATGCGGAAATCCACAGAAGGGCGCTCTCAGCCGGCCTCAGGGGTCACGACGGAGCATGGTAGGAAAGGCGGTCTTTCAGATACATGGGTCCTAGGCTGTTTAGGACTTTAAAGGTCAAAACTAACACCTTGAATTGTGCCTGGAAAGCCATAGGTAGCCAGTACAGACTCTGGAGCATCGATGTAATGTGCTCCTGACGACCCATCTCTGAAAGGAGCCTGACCACCCCATACTATACTAGCTGCAGCTTCTGAACAGTCATCAGGGGCAGCCCCACGCGGAGCTCATTGCAGTAACCCAGCCTCGAAGTGATGAAAGCATGGATGACAGTGCCCAAGTCTGAGTCCGAGAGAAATGTTCTCAGTCTTTTTGAAGTTGGTAAAAAGCACTCATGGCCACTGTTGCAACCTGACAATCCAGATAGGGCAAAGGGTTCAGAAGCTCTCCAAGGCTGCAAACTTGAGAGACCAAAGGGGGCCAGACCTCATCAATAACAGGAGTCCCAGTTCCTCCCAAGTCACAGGGCCGGCCAACCATCATCACTTCAGTCTTGTCTGGATTCAGTTTCAATTGGCTCATCATCATCCAGTCCCCAACAGCAGCCAAGCATCGCGTAAGCACCGAGACTGCAGAACCTGGGTCGAATGAAAAAGAGAGGTAGAGCTAAATATTCTCAGCATACTGATGGCACCTCACCCCAAACCCCTGAATGACATCACCCAGCAACCTCTTTATACACATTGAACAAAGGGGTGACAGAATAGAACCCTGAGGGACCCCATAGGAGAGACCCTAAGAGGACAACAAGCAATTGCCCATCACCACTCTTTGAAACCTCCTTGACAGGAAAGAGTGGAACCACTCGAGTAGTCCTGCACACTTCCGCCAGGTCCCACAGTCATGTCAACAGCAGTTCGTGATCAACGTTATCAAAAGGCCGCCGACAGATCTAATAAGATCAACAGGGTAGAATTTACCTTGTCAGTCTCCAGGTGCAGGTCATTGACCAAGGCCACAAGCGCAGTCTCAGTGCCACACCCAGTACATTTATTCATGCCTATTGTTTTGCTAGTGGACACTCAAGCATTCAGTAGAGAGAACACATTGCATGTATGCCCCTTTCCAAATCCTTGTGGATTTCAGGTGGGAACACAATAGGACATGTATACACTTTCTAAAACCCTGTAGAGCTTAGAAGGGGTGAGATTGGTCTCTTGCACCATGACCAGCCACATAGGCATTCTTTCTGGTCCTTCTCCCTTGGTACTCCAGATTATACCATTCTACCCCTGGACTCTAAAATGATGGACACAGACACTCAAAAATGAGAAAGAAGACTTTTTAAACTGAAGGACACAATTTGCATATAATTCATATGAAATAATGTGAATTTAGAATAACCCAATGCCTATATTTGAGACTTTGGTAGAAAAGAAACTTTAAAAATGAAAAGAATTATGCATGCATATGTTTTTCATATGCCAGACTTGAACTCTACCCTTGTCCTTCCAGTCTTTCAAAGCTCAATCACAGCAACCCCACCCCACCCCACTCCCAAGTGAGTTATTTATTTATTTATTTATTTATAAAAGATTTTTATCCTGCCCGCAGGGCAGCTTGGGGCGGCGAACAACAAATTAAAATAATAAAACAATAAAAACAATTTAAAAGTTAAAAATCCCATATGCAGAAGAAAAAACAACTTCCCAACCCACCCAGCCTACCCCTTGCCAAAAGCCTGGCGGAACAGCCAGGTCCTACACTAATGTCGAAATGACAGAAGAGCCTCCTCTGGAAGCGAGTTCCACAGCACAGGGGTAGCCACCAAAAAAGATCTAACATCAGTGGCCACCCATCTTGCCTGGGGAACCTCCAAAAAGTCTCCCATGGACGATCTCAGGGGTCGCACGGGCACATGGGGAGTGAGGCGATCCTGCAGATAAGCAGGGCCCAGGCCGTGAAGGGCTTTAAATGTCAAAACCAGCACCTTGAACCTAGCCCGGTGCTTTATAGGCAGCCAGTGCAGAGCCTGGAGCACAGGTTTCATGTGCTCCCTGCGGCCCGCCCCCATAAGGAGAAGGGCTACAGCATTCTGCACCAGCTGCAGCCTCTGGACCAGCTTTTCGGGCAGCCCCATGTAGAGCGCGTTGCAGTAATCCAGCCTCGAGGTGATGAAGGCATGGATGACAGTGGTCATTCATGCACACTGTCCTGCCTGTGACAGTAAATCTTTCCCCACACTCCAGACACTTTTTCTGTGTGAATTCTCTGATAAATGAAATTGTGTGAATTCTCTCGTTGGCCCTTTTCACACAGACACTGTAACACTGATAAAATGGGTGTTACATTGCTCTGCAGCCCTGCAACGTGTATAATAACCTATAATTAAAGAGTTAGGGCGTTTATAGACGAGACCAAAAAGGCGGCTGATCCTTTGATCAGCCGCCTTTCTTGGCGCTCGTCTACTTGTTGGGGCCGCTTTTTAATCCGCGTCGGAGGGGGCAGGCGAGCCTGCCCCCTCCGACGCGGATTCCCGAAGTGCCGGCTTTACGCCGCACTTCCTGGTTCCGCGGACGAGTGCACATGCGCACTTGCACTCTGCGCCGTGTCTGAACTGCAGACACGGCATGCAGAGACTTCGCGGGGGGAAAAGCCGGCGTTTGGCGATCCCGCTTGTAAGCGGGATCGTCTATAAACGCCCTTAGATGTGAATCAGGCTGAAGTGTCTTCTTTGATTTCCTTATTTTCCAAAATATAATGTCTTGTTAATTCCATTTAGGGTTAGAATTTTGGCTTGTTTTCACTGTCTGAAGGGTAGTTAGTTTGGTTGTTAGGTGGGGTTACAGAGGATATAGTCTGTCCCCATTTTGCTGTCAATCTAAACAAGTGCTGCTAGATTCTGGTTATAAGTGCTTCAGCAATGTGTGTAATAAAAGCAGATTGTGTGAAGTGTAAATTTATGCTTAGTTTTTGCTTAGTTTTTCATCACACATTCACCAGTCCATGCCCATCAAGATGCATACCATATGCCTGAAATACTCATCTGGTGTAAAATAGCATAGCCGCATTGAAATCAGTGGAACTCTGCATTTTGTGAAATATCATTGTTGTACACAAGAGATTTCTTAGTGTGTGTCCTGAAGACATCGTTTAATGATATGCTAATTTTACATAAAAATGATTGATGATAGCACTCTACTCAAATGTTTTTCGTGAATAAAGTGATATTCTCTATATTTCAGAGAATTGTTGATCCACACCCACGGTTTAAATGCTTGATATAGCAAATGTTGTGTTGTAGTTAGTGGTGAGGAAGTCTGCAGTTAGAACTTCCCAGTTTATGTAATTGCACTGGTTGAACTCCTAAGAAGTGGTGATTCTTTCTAACAAACTACAATGTGTTGTTTAGTCACAAGAAGGAAAATGTACTCTGGCATCATGAAAAACTGCTTTCTCCCCTGTAAACCAAAGAAGTGAAATAGGACAATGTAGACTTTCAAAGGCAGTTCTTAAATATATCGAGTACAACTAATTTATTTATTTGTTTGTTCCACACAATTTGACTGATGGAAACTTCTTATTGCATATCAAAGTCCACATCTTGCAGTAATTAGCTGCAGTTGATGCTTGCCATAGTAAGATAGTCAAGTACCGTTTCCAGCTGTTAGAAAAAGGATCTTTCCCTCCTATCTGGGGTGGGGTCTGACCGATCCACACTATGTTCATCTGTTTTTTCTGTCCAACCCTGATAAAAGAACAGAGGAAAAGGTGGCTTAAAGCTACTTTTGCACTTACTTAAATATTAGAAAATATCACTGAGATCATATACTAACTGTGTTTTTACTATCGCACCTCCTTTTTCCTGAAGGCCCTCTTTTTACATGTAGTTTCTCAGTACTTCCTACCGGATTTCCTTGACCCTGTCATTCAATGCCAGGCCTAGCTTTAGGGTGGAACAGATGGGTCAGACAGCTGCCCTGGGCTCTTAGATGAGGAATGCAAGAAGTGGTAGCCCCAGTCTTGGGAGATGCCAGTAACAGACTCTACGTGAGGCTGCCCATGGTGACAGTTTGGAGACTGCAGCTGGTGCAGAATGCAGCAGCCTGCCTCTTTACGGGTTCGGGCCGCTGGGAGCACATTACACCCTGCTCCATTCTCTGCACTGGCTGCCTTCGATTGCACTAGTCATTACTAGTGCACACTTGCACTAGTTATTACACCACACTTGCTCTTAAAAATATAGACGAAAGTTTGTCGTCTTATGTTTCAGCAGCCTCAGCTCTCTGCAGGCTACCTCTGCTCAATTCCAGGAATTGCCTTCCAGACTGTCTTCCAGGCCCAATTCAAGGTGCTGGTTCTTACCTATAAATCCCTACACGGCTTGGGCCCTACTTATCTGCAGGACCGCCTCACCCCCCATTTTTGTATATTTTATCTTTTTTAAATTATGTAAGCTGCCCGAGCTGCTGTGAGGCTGGATGGGGCGGGGTAAAAATAAATAAATAAATACTCCCCATGCCCTTGACTGGCTCCTGCAGTCATCTGGGAGTGCCCTTCTTGAGGTCCCCTGGGTGTTCCGGGGAGCTACTATAGAGAGGGCGTTCTTGGTGGCTACTCCACAGCTGTGGAATTCCCTCCCAGTGAAGGCCCGGATCTTCCTTTTTGGCGTCAATGCAAGACTTGGCTGTTCCACCAAGTGGCGATGGGGAGTTTTTTTTTTATTGTTTGGTATTGGGGGTGGGTTGGGGTTTTGTGTTGTATATTTTATGGGGGGGTTAACTATGGGGGAGGTTATGCTCCCTCTTATCCTGGTTTTGCAATTTTTGCCTGTGTGAGTTTTAAAAGTGTGTTTTTATTTTTGTAAGCGACCCCGGGCTGCCTTTGGTGGCAGGGGAGGGGTAACAAGTGTTAAATAAATAAATAAAATATCTGGCAGGGTGGGGCTGCTGGAGCAGGAGATGGAGCCAAAGCCTCCAGGACAGAGAGGGACGGGTGTCAGGGCCCCACAGAAGTGTCTGACCCAGGCAATCAGGTGACCCAGGCCAGATGACAGCAGTGGTGACAATGAGTTTTACCACTTCACCTGAGGCTTCTCAAGCCAGCATCAGGGTGAGGCCCCAGTGGGAATTTGGGGAGAATGAGAGGCAGAACTCTGTGTTTCCGCTCACATCCCCCTGTCGGGGCATGGCTTTATAGTTTGGGTCTTGCCTTTTCTAAATCTGCCCAATACCTCTTGCTGTTGATTCCTGGTCTAAGCAAAGAACATTCGCTTACAGCAGAAGGGAACCAGGCTAGCTCGACCAACAATAATAATAATAATAATAAATATTTATATACCGTCCCCCTGCCATGGCACTCAAAGCGCTTCACAAAGAACTTTTTTAATCCTCACAACAGCCCTCTAGGCTGAGAGAATAATGTGACTGGTCCAAGGTTACCCAGTGAGTGTCTGGCTAAGGCGAGACTGGAACCATTGTCCCCCACACCTCCCAGTCCAAGTACTGCGTAACTAGTCATTACACCACACTTGCTCTTAAAAATATAGACCAAAGTTTGTCGTCTTATGTTTCAGCAGCCTCAGCTCTCTGCAGACTACCTCTGCTGAGCTCTAGATGTTAAAAACTTGTAGGTTAACCATTATCTAGAGTCAGTATTACTGAAATGTATGTCTGAAGTTTTTTCTCCCATAACATTCGCAACTTGTGCCACGTTATTACCATGGTGTTCAGAGTATTCTCCTTTTTATTTACAACTGACACACAAGTTAGCTATAAAATTACTCTCCCATAAATGTTTTTTGTTTTGTTTTTGTATAGTAGAATGCTCTGTGGATAAACCTGATGTTAGCCAGCAGTCTTGCAGTCTTTTAACTATAGACTTGCTTTAAAGGCTAAATGGGAAATCTTCAAAGGCATAAGTTGGAGTGCAAGTGTAGACACCTAACTGCAAAAGGCTGCTGGCCACAAAATGGTGCCCAGTTCATCTCTAAGAATAGCACTAAAGGCTTAGAGTAAAGGAGAAAAGATTTAGACTAAACGGTAGGAAGGATAGTTAGGCAGAGGAATAATTTGCCGAGGAAGGTTGTGAAAGCCTCATCTTCGGAGGGTTTTAAGAATAGGATAGACAGACAACTCTCAGGGATGGTGTAGGTACTGTGGAGCATGCTTAATGACGGGGTGATGGGACTGGACCAGATAACCGTACTTTCCAGCTCTTCATCCTATTAATCAATTTCTAGTATAAGAGGATAAATAAATAAAAACAAATGACAGAAGGAAAGAAGTGACCATTGTGTTGAGACTATGGCCCTTTTTACACGGACGGAGATGTGTGGGGGGATGAGTGTTTAGCCGTGGTGGGTGGAGGTTATATGGACACACACACCCCTCCACCCGTCTCCACCCACGGAGCCTCCTCTGGTTTTCCAGAGGGCTCCGTGGGTGGGCGGTGGGTGGAGGTGGGCGATGTGCAGGAATGCGCATGCACCCCTACCCATCCTGCTCAGTGTTCACATGGGCGAACACCGAGCGGACACACACCCACCCACCGAGCAGGCGTGGGGGGGAATCCATGTTAAAAACAGCCTATCTGAGTGAAAATACAAGGAGAAACAGAAGTTCCCACAATCCTCCCCTGTTAAATTGCTTAACAGTATGTACCTTGATTGTTTGGGGTTCTTTGTAATGGTATGGGTACGTAGATACCACTGAGCAAAAATTCATTGAAAAACTGAATAGAATAACGAACTTTTATTGTACTATTGAAGCAGTTAAGTTGAAAGCCTTTTTTAAAAAGTATCACATTTTATTTTAATCTTCTTTGGAAAAATGGATTCTCTCCCTGTGTGTGCGTGCGTGTGTGTGTGTGTAAGTAAAATTATCTTTCCAAAGAGGATTAAAATAAAATGTGATACTTTAAAAAAAAACTTTTTTTGTGTTAAAAATACATATACATACAGAGAGAGAGAGAGAATCCGTGTGTGTGTGTATATATCACACACACACACCTCGGAAGCAAAATTAATATTTCCTATAAGGTTTAAGCTCATTTTAGACTTTTTTCTCCCAACTTTCATATTAAACACTTTGCAACATGGTTCATGTATAGCATTCCCCCCCCCCCCCATAAGTAATCTTCCAGCTGCCTTACAGCTCATGAAAACATTTAAAAATCTGAGGTGGAACATTATTTTACCTGCTTTTTCTATCTAATATCAAGGATGCAATATATCTGAGTTTTCAACACAGAAGCCAATACTGAACAAATGTCATTACTGGATTAAAAAAAATTACTGTCAGTTGAGGAATTGGTATCAACGAACATCATTTCTCAATATCTTATTTTCAGATACTGAAAAGTAGAAGATCCACCCTCTCTGTTCCTCCCTCAACAGATTGACGGCCACTTTCAGACATAGACCCCCTCCCCCCCTCCCATGCATATTCGGGCTGTGGGGGTGGCGAGGGATGCGCAGCCCGAATACACGTGGGGATTGACCCGTCTGAAACCCACCCCACCCGCCCACCCCCGGTGCGCAGCTTTGCCGGCAGAGATACGCAGGGATGCAGACCTTGATTTCCTGGTCTGCATCCCTGCCGGTAAAGCCGTGCACGTGGGGGGCAGGGCCTTTCAGACCGGCCGATCCCATGCAAATTTGGGCTGTGCATCCCTCCACCCTGCAGCTCGAATATGCAGGGGGGAGAGGTATGTCTGAAAGTGGCCTTAGGTTCTGGAAGTTTTTCAGAATGCTTGCCTTGGGGTTGCAGGTGAATAATTCAGGCATCAGATAGACTAGTTCTTAGCTCAGCAAGCTTTCTTCCTGAAGGTTTTATTATTGAAGCTATAAAGTGTGTTAGTTACAACCAGAGAGAGACTATAATGTGTTTTTATAACACAATGGCAAACAGAAAAATAAACTTCTAGACAGGGACGTAGCAAGGTTAAGTTTAGTTTAGTTTATTGCGGCCGGAGCCAAAAAAGACATAGAACACATAACAGAATTCAAAACAAAAGAAGTCATTCATAAAAATGATAAATACAAATAATTGAAACTGGCACCACTAAATATACTAGAGTACAGAACATAACATAGTAACTCCAAGAAATCACACAGAGACCAGACAAGGATCACTCTGTGTTTTGGACAAAAATTCTTAAACTGCAAGAAGAGTTCGTTTGGCTAAGGCTGCTACAAAAAAGTGGGCTACCGCCAAGGTGACAGATGGCTCGACATCAGCCAAAACCTGAATGGCGATATTATGGTCAGTGTGGTCAGAGAATCTGTGGAGAACATCTGCCAGATACCTGCCGCGTATGTCATCATACAAATGACAATTGGTTAAGATATGGGAAACGGTCTCCACTTGCTGCTGATCAAACGGACAAAGCCTATCTGAAAAATGCGTAGCAAGGTTGAGAAGGGCCCGGGCTCAAGCCTCATTTATGGGCCCCTCATGTGCGTGCTTGTAAAGCATGTGCACGCGCCAAAAACCCAAAGTGGGCGGAGCTTAAGTGATAGGGCGGGGCCTGCTGACAGCTTCTAAATATACAAAATCCAGCGGCTAGGAGTTATAACTGTGGCCGTAGACAAGCATGGCCTCCCAATGTTTCCCACCTCCCCAGCCGAGCATCTACCACCACTCTCCAGGAGTGGTTCCACTGCAGGGGCAGCTGAGCAGGGAGTGAGGCAAGCACAGAGAGACTGACTGCGTCCACTGCCTTCCTGGAGGAGGGGAGTGAACTTAGCCAATCTGGCCTCCAGGGTTTGTTGCTTCTTGCTGCCAGTGCCGCCTGTGCCTTGTGCACGCACATGGTGCGACCAGTCCAAAGGTGCTGCTATCAAACACACTAGACACCCCACAATCAGTTCATGCTGCCCCCACCCAATAACCAGTTCATTTGTGCCCCTGCCCCTATATAATCAATTCACGCTGATTCACCAGTTCAGTTGTGCCCCCATAATCAGTTCATGCTGCCCCCACCCATAACCATTTAATTTGTGCCCCTGGGGGAAGCCATAATAATCTCAGAACCATATTTGCAGATTTATTTTCCAAGATAGAATAGATATTGCTTTACATCCTAAATTCCTACCTAAGATAGTATAAGTAAGACAGTTGTGAGAATGTGGCCCTTTTTACACGGGCCTCTCCCACCCATGTACATGCAGATTACTGTGTGTTTATGGGTGGGGGAGCCCAGTGTGAACAATGTGGTGCACGCGCCCATGGCGTGTGAGGGTGCGTGCACGCCTGCCTAACGCATCCCCACTCACCCCCCCACTTGTCCCCACACACGGAGCAACCGGAGGAAACGGCGGTTACTCCGTGAGTGTGGATGAGTGGGGGGTGAGTGGGGATGCATGTGCAGCTGTGTGCATGCCCTGTCCATGCACTGCCATGCCCATGGACCTCCCCCACCCGGCAAAGCCGTGTAAAAATAGCATGTAAGGAGCCACTCGAAGAAGAACAGAAGGTTTCTACCTTGTAAACAAGGTTCTTTGAGATGGTGCTGAATATTCTCACAACACCCACCCTTCCAGCCCCACATGGAATTTTTTTCTTATATTCCTAGAAAGGGTTGGAAGGAACTGTCATTCAGAGGGGGAGAGTGCTTTTTATACTAGAGCTGCTCGAGACCATCATGTGGTCTATTATTTGAATAGGGTGAGCATGCAGAACCCAGTTGTGAGAATGTTAGATGCCATCTCGAAGAGTCTTCTTTACGAGGTAGCAACCTTCTGATCACTCACATGGGCAGTTGTTTGTAAACAAACAGCTTTATCTCCCGATCAGCAGCACTACAGTGCTACTAGGAGGCAGAGGCAGGTGAGGGATAGGGACTGGGGCCAGGGAGGGGAGGCAGCAGAAGAACTTAGGCTGCATTCTCACCTGGTGGTGAGAAGCCGGCAGCCGGGAAAAGAGCCAGTGCGAATGGGGATCTCTTTTCCCGGCTGCCGGCTGCTCCACGCTCCTGCCTCATCGCCGCAAGTGAGGGGGCCGGCCCTGCCTCAGGCCGGCCCTGCCTACAGGGGCCCCCCCAGGGCAGGGCCTGGGTGCAAATGTGCCCCCCCCCCCGCGCCACGGTAGCTACAGCATTGCTGCTAGAGCTACAGTCTGTCTCTGAAGCAAGTGGATGTGGACATCTCCGAAGACCTTTCTCTTCTAACAATCAAATGATTGCTTGAGTCTTCTGTATGCCCTCAGAGATATTGACTGGTCCTTCAATCCCATTCAGTGTCATTACTCTGTATGTTGATATGAGCTTGCTCAGTCCCAGCTTGCAAAAAAGCAAGCAAAATGGGCAAAAAACATACCTGTTGCAAGAACTCTCAGAATTTCTAGACCTAGTTTGACAATGACAATGTGCTGAACCAGTTTTTTCATACATATATACACTCACCTTGAAAACATATAGATCATTTGAGTTTTAAAATCTTACCTGTCTTCTACTTAACCAGGTGCAAAAAAGTTGCCTTTGAAACCAGAACATTTATATTCTTCTTTTGTATGTTACTCAAAAAAGTATCTTAACAGCTTTGGTTGAAGGTTTTAAAGGCAAATCATTTTTATGCTGTAAACATGAAAGCATGAGACTTTTTGATGCAAATTCACAAATCTAGAACAACAGAAGAACACCATAGAACAACAGAAGAGAGAAAAAAATGATGGTGGTTTTGGAATGAAGGCCTCATTCTACAATTTGGTGGTTCTTAGCCTTGGGGTGAGGTCACATTCTAACAGCAGGAAGTCTGTAGCTGAGATTCCTCCATGTGTGAAAGCATAAATGATTTCCTCACATTTTGTTTATAATACTGTGCTGTTAACTGCACCTTGCATAGGCTCCCACCAATTTTTTTCTTTTATGAATCTTACAGCTTCATATTCCAAGGAGCTGCGATACTTTAAACAGGATCATTTTATATTTACGTTGGTGGAGATGAAGCAAACATAAGCTTTATTGGTGCAAATCTGAGCTTTCTGCTTCTGAGCTAGTGGTTTGTATTTTAGTTCTCAATGCAGTGGCTGAAACAGAGGTTTAATTTCCAACATTCTCAAGGCTCTAGTGTTTATAGCAAAGGTGTGTGTGTGTGAGAGAGAGAGAGAATGTGAATGAATGAATGAATAAAATTAATGAATATATATTCCTGGGCTTCCTTTTCAGATCTGCAATATACTGTGACCCTGAACATAATACCAACTTCTCTGAGACTCCGTTTCCTCATTTGATGATAATACTGGTTTACAGGATGTTTAGAAGTTGGGTGTTAATGCTTTCTACAGTGTCTTAAAATCCTGAGATGAAGGTTGCTGTAAAAGCACTTTTGTGTCTAAGAGAAAAACATTCCAGGAAAATCTGTATAAATTCTCAAATTTGTCTTCCTTTTGGGGCATTTGGCAGGTGAATTGACAGCAGTACCACATAACACTGGGGCTATTGTCAGAGGGAACCTGATATTGTTATTGTTCCATTAAATGAAGTTGTGTGAGGAAATGCCAGCTCCTCTATTGAGAGAATCCAATCAAGTGGAAGAGTTTTTAGTTTCTTGAATTAAGAGCTGCAAAACAAATGCAGAGAACTGATTAAATCTGGGTATGGCAGCTCATTTGACAAGCAACTCAGAGAGTGGAACATACATTTTTCACTTTGCAAGAATGGTTCTTGGCATGTAAAACCACAGGTGGGAAGTATTCCTATTCAGCTAGCCGGTTTTTTTATGTACGAACCCACGAAACCCCTTATTTTTTAAAAATGTGATGAAATTGATACAGAATGTAAAGAGAGACTACACCAAGTATCATTGGAGCAGCCAAAAAATGTGTGTGGGGGGGGGGACTTGAGGCAGAGACCAATTCAAGTTCAAACAATTAAAATAAAATTTATATTATTAGAGCGCAGGAGCACTCTATAGTTAAGGTTTGTTGCATGCTACTTTATAAAGCCCCAACATTCTATTTGTTCTTCAATCAGCATGATCAAAGTTGTTTTTGTGAAATTTGTTGTGGAGTATCACTGGGGTAAACGGTTCCTGCTGTGAAAATTTCGGTTGAATCCTTTGGATAAAAGCCAAGATATCACAGTTTGAAAACTGCACTTTCAAGCCTGATTTTTCATTTAGTCAGACCATCTCAATCTGGGCAGGATAGAGGGGTTGAGTGTTGGTGGGGAAGAGTAATTAGCCTTTTAGGAAATTAAAGGAGGCTGCCAGGCAGTGCCTTTTCAATTTTATTCGAAAATCTGATTAGTAGTTTACTAGTTTTAAAGTTATCGTGTTGTGAAACCCCCCACATTAGCCTATGGAGAGAGGTGGGGCTAATTTTAAAAGGAGCGCTGCTCGCCGCCTCTTCTCCTGTCTTTCCCTTCCCTGAGCGGGGTTTTGGGGCAATTGTGGGGTTTGGGGGTGGCCAGGGAATGAGGGCAGGGAGGTGCTTTGGGTGGGGGGAGCAAGGGCAGAGGGGGCACTTTGGGTGTGGGGAGCAAGGGCAGTGGGGGCCCTTTGTAGTTAACAAGTTCAAGTTTAGTTTATTCAGGCACAAGCCTCCGCCATGGCCCAGGTATTGAACAAAAAATTTGGATATTGCATAGTCAAAAAACCTCCGGTTTACATGAAGAATTAGGGCTCTTGCAAATTCAATTATGTACTAAAAAGCATGGAAATTGCAATTTAAGGCTCCTGCCTTAACTTCCGTACCATGTTAGCAGTAAAGACATTGTACAGTCTCACACATTGTGTATACTTACAGCTTAGGCTCCATGCACCCACACTTTACCTTCATCTTTCAGCCCCAATCCTCTTCCTCTGCAGGTTGGGGACAACACTGAAGCTGGGGACAGGAGGGCATGAGCTGGCCCCTCACCCCCTCTGTTTCCTCTTTAAGAAAGAAAGAACTTAAGAGTCCTAGCTCCCACCCCTGCTCCCCCTCTAATCTACTTGGTTCCAACCCTTTAACAGAGAACTCGGTACTCCTGGCTTCCAGACTCGCCACCCCCCTCTAATCCAGTAGGCTACACTCCCTTCACAATCAACTCCGTAGTCCCCAAATAGAGAAGGGAAGAGATGCACTGGGGCACAGGATATATTCAGCTGCTTCCCTGGACTTGTGGGTGGGCAATTATCTGGCCCTTATGGCACATTTTAGTTAGACCCTCTGGGACACAGTGTAACGGCTGTTACCAGCAGTGCCAGAGGGATATGCCAAGGAACAGCTAGAAACAGCTGCTGGGAATGGCATTGACCTCTCTACGCATCTGACAAGGTTGTCCTATGATGTTACTGTCTTAGGGGCTCAGGGAATGGCAGCAGGTATCACCGTAAGGTGCTATGCCTGGTTGCGCTCTTTGGGGTGCTCTCCTGAGGCCCAATACATGGTTGAGAACTTGCCCTTTGACTTGCCCTTTGTCTGCTGCCACTAATCAGGAGTGGCGACAACTCAAAATGGACCAGAACATGGCCAAATTTGTCGGACTGAATGTCACATTGGCCTCGATCTCATCTCAAGTGATGAGAGGATTTCCACTCCAGCAAACCCAGAGGCAGCCAGGCAGACACACAAACCTTTTGGAACTGTGGACAATGAATCTGAGGGCCTTTGAGTGTGCAAGGATGCTGCATGCTAATTTGCATGGGCAATGTCATAGCCATGTTCTTCCTAAACAGGCAAGGTGGAACACGGTTGTTTCTGCTAATGCAGAAGGCGTGCAACCTGTGGGTCTGATGTCTTTCCAGGAGCGCGCATGTGACGGCTCAGAACAACTTGGCCTCAGCAGGTTGCAGTGCTGTCTCATGAGAGTGCTGATGCACTTATTTTTTCAGGTACTTGTATGTACGTGGGGCATGCCAGTAACAGATCTGTGTCATGAGGAGATACTTTAGTGGCACCCTGGCCAGTGGGCTTTGCTATACAGACACCTTCCCACCAATTCCCCAGACCCTTGGATACTCCAATGGTTATGGAGTACAGTGTGGGTGGGGACTGCCAGGACTCAGCCCTAAACCTTTGGCCCAGGGCTGGCCTTAAATTTGCCAGGCCCAGGGCAAAGACAAAATGTGGAGCCCACTTCCCTCAGCCTTGCCCACGTTCCCCCAGGATCATGGCCTCAGGCCTCCAGCCAGCATCCGGGGGGAGGGGGGTTGGAGCTGGCTTCCCTCAACCCCCCCCCTTATTGTGGCCTCAGCCACTGACTCTAGCTCCTTCCTTCCCCCCTCTCCCCAAAGCCCACCCCTAGTAGGAACCCAGTGGACTAGCCTTCGAGGCAGGGGTGCAGGAGAGAAGCAGCTCAGCAGTGGCGAGGTGAATCCTGGGAAGGATAGTGGACTCTCTTGTCTGGTCTTTCAAGCTCCCTCTGCTCCTCTCCAGTCTGTATTGGCACCATGTGCATCCCTCGGCGGCATGGACTGGAGCAATATTGGTGGGCTGCAGTTGCGCACAAGCCAGGATCACGTGGGGCTGGCGCTGCACAGCTGGCTGAAAGCCCGCCCCTGGGTACGCATGCAAAGTCCCATCTCTCTTCTCCCTTAAGGAGCCCGAGCCAGGCGGAGGCAGCCAATCAATGGCAATACAAGCCGCTGCAGTAACTTGGACTGGAGGAGGTGGCAAAGGCCGGCTGCAACCGGCCCATGGCTCTGGCCATATCCCGGACATCAGCACTCTGCTTGAGTCCACTGCAGCAGCACGACTGGGGGGGGGGAAGAGGGAGGGGAGGGCAATTGATTCCAGCCACACATTGCTGCAACCCATGCGGCAACAGCCACTAAAGTAAGAATCCTTGCTCTGGGCAGGCAGGCTGGGTCTGAGATGTCACACTGAGTGACCACCTGGTGCTATGTTGAGAGCCATTGTGAGCCTGCGGGGGCCCCCTGGGGAGTGTGGCCTGGGTAGCTGCCCCAGTCCATCCTGCAGTAAGGCTGGCCCTGTCTTGGCCTCTGGGGCTGGGTGGTGGTGCTTTCCCTGTGCGCTACTGCTTGGCCTGTCTGGTTAGGATTTTTTCTTTGTATTCTGTTTTCCCGCTCTTGCTCTTGCCTGTTTGTAGCCACTCCCGCCTAGCTTCCTGTTTGGCCCCAGCCTGCTTATAAGATGGGCTGCGAGGCACAGGAAGGTGTTGAAGCAACTGTTTACTGACTCCTTGCTGCTGGTGTTCTGGCCGACACTGTGTTGGATTCATTATTGCTCAGGTTGTGTGTCTCCTTGTTACTAGGTTTCTTAATTGGTATTTTCCTTTGCTTACTTTGCTTTCTGGGGGTGAGACTCTGGGCAAAATTTCGGTCTCTGTTACTTTCGGTTTTGGTTCTCATGTTTTTTGGTTCTCGTTTCAGATCTTTTGCATTGATTTTTGTTTTGGATTTTTAACATTGCAGTTTTCCCATTGAAGTCAATGGGGACAAACCACAATGTTAAAAATCCGAAAGAAAAATCAATGCAAAAGTTCCAATACAACCAATACAAAAAAAGAACAGAAATTTCGAATTAATCTGAAATGGCCATTATTGGAATCTTTTGGTTTGCAGTGGCTGAGATATGAACTGGCAGGGAAAGTTGTGGCGGAGCTATATATATGCCCTGAGGGAGTGATGTCAACATTGTCAAGAATGTGTGAAAATGAAAGTGCTTGCTGTGATCCATGTTGGGCACTAGATGGTGCCATAATACCTACAGTGGGATGTGGTGAGAGGATACAACTCGAAGACTCGTTACTGGGGATGGGACATGGTGTGTGTGTGCATTTTTATTTTGTTTTCTTTTTTTCAGTTTTTGGATCCCTGGTTTTCAGTTCCCAGTTTGGTTTCAGTTTGTTTTGGGTTCGGTTCAATTCCCATTGAACCAAAACCCAGGGGTCTGAAACAGGAAAAAAACCAACCTCCCCCACCCCCCAGCCTTGGAGGGTGGGGTTGGGGATCCGCATCCCTAACACTCCCACCCCTACCCCTGGGGTGCTGCATGTACTTACCAGTCCGTGGGCCTCGGAGGGTGGAGGTGACTGTCCAGAAGCCGCCATCTCTGCTGCCAGCTGGGTTGGGCCACCTCCGCAGCCAAGTGGCCCTTCTTCCCAGGGAGTGCTGCCAGTTGGAGCTTTGATGCTGGGTTGCCTCCATGTGGGTGGCCTCTTGGAGCTCTAACCAGCAGCGCGTGCTGGGAAGAAGGCCGTGCGTCAGCAGGCCTTCTGCTCAGGGTGTGCTGCCAGATCTCCACAAGTGGGAGGCTGGGACACGCCTGAGCCAGCACAGCTGAGAGACCCGCCGGACCTCAACAGGCCGCCTTCTCAGGCCGCACTGCCAGCGCACACTTGCAAATGACCACTTGGGCCCTTCTGTGCATGTCCAGCCCTTTTCCAAAATGGCATTGGCTGCACTGACACCATTTTGGAAAAGGGCAACCTTTCTGGGCATTTATGAAATGTCTCCATGGATACTCAGAAAAGGCTGCCCTTTTCCAAAATGGCCTCCATTTGTGCTTCACTATGATTACTATAGAGTATCTGTGGAAGTCAAGAGCTAACGGGTTGAAACTTGTTCTTGGTATTTTCTGGGAAATGAGAACGAACTGAGAAGCAAGCCGAATTCTTGTTGAAAAAATGAGAAAATATTGAGAAAAATAAAAAAGTACTTACTGCAGGGCTTCTGGTCTCTGGTCTGGTGGCTACTAGTACTCCCTGCCTCCCTCTGCATTCTGCAGAGAGCTTTGCAGAGAGCTGAGCTTGCTCTCTGTGTACCCAGTCATGCTGCACTCTGCAGAGCTTAGGTGGGACCCAGCAGTAAATTATCTGAGTGGGGGAAGGGGATCAGGGAAGCCTCTTCCTAGCTGTGTGCAACGCTTTAGTTGGTTTCCATTTCCAAAATAAATGCTTTCTGAATATTGAGTTCTTGTAGTTAAGTCTTAGTTAGGGCTGCACTGAATAGGCTATCTGAGTACTTGGATTGAGTTCCAAATTTCCGAGTACCGGAATCCGGGTACTCAGCTGAACTTTGGAACTTTTTCAGAGGACCTGGAACTCTGGACCTTGGAAATCTTCGGAACTCGGAACCATCAGCAGTGAGTGCACCCACTTTAAAATTATTATGCCAACCAAGCAGTGCCCAGAAAAGGAGGCTAGCAAGTGTGGGGCAATCGCTCAAGAAGACAAACCCGCAAAAGTACAGCTGCATGCAGAAATCCTCAAAAGGCCAGCCCAGCAGACATAATTATAACACCCATAAGAAAGAAACCAGACATTCACCCCCTCACACAAAAAAGCCTCCATTGTGCCTGCCCAGTGCCCATCTATACAAGGCAAGCCCCCTTCTCCCCACACACTATATATTACTTTCTTGTTAAAATAATTTCTCCCCTGTGCCCCTGCTCAGTGATCAGTCACATCTTGGCAAAGTTGAACCCACAGACAAAGTAACAGTCACAGTGCCCACAAAAACCACAGCAAAATTAAAATGATCCCTCTCTGGCCTCTATGGTGCCAACAAGCAGTGTAAGCAGCAGCAGCACCCACTTTAAACTTTAAATATATTAGGCACTGGCATTGCCCCTAGTATATGGACAGCCCATGGCCAGGGGAACTGCAGCTAGGCAGATTCCTCTGGCCACCATGGTGTCAAGCAGTGGAAGCAGCAGGCAGCAGTGGCACCCACTTATTTTTTAAAAAGGCTTGGCACTGGTAACTTGGACAGACAAGGGGAAGTGGTGCAAGACAGAGACCTCTCTGGCCTCATGGTGCCAAGCAGCAGGCAACAGCTGTGTGGCACCCACTTATTATTAATTTTTTAAATAAAACATGGCGTGGTGGAAAAAAGTAACCCCCCCACCCCCCAGCNCAAGCAGCAGGCAACAGCTGTGTGGCACCCACTTATTATTAATTTTTTAAATAAAACATGGCGTGGTGGAAAAAAGTAACCCCCCCACCCCCCAGCATTGCCTTTATGGCTGGGCCAGGCACCCCTCCCCTCTGCCCCCCCCCCCAAGCTGATTACTTACAGCAGTGAATTTAGCACACAAAAAAATGGAAAATGGCTATACAGCAACTTTCATTTTGCCCCTGCCAGCCAATCAGAACCTGTCCTGTGGCTTGTCTATCACTTATCTGTCCCCTCCCATCCCCCCTCCTACCAAATCTGTCACTAAGGTTATTTTCCTAGCTCAGAGAAGCTAGGGTCAACAGTCTGGGTCACTCAAACCACGCACGCAATGGCACCACTTTGAGGCTTCCGATGTTTTCCGGGGACTGGCCTTGGTACTCAGAACTTTGGAACTCAGAACTTTGGAATTCAGAACCAGGGAACGGAATTCTTTGTGAATTCCAAAGTTTTCTGAGGACTGAGTTTCAGGGCTAGTTTTAGTATCAAATAATCATGGTCAGGATATGGAGTGTTGGTGTCTTAAGTGAGACTTAATTGTTCTGTCAGTCAGGCACCTTTTGTTCAGGGATAGAGGGGTCAGGGCTGGTGCTACCATAAAGACAGCACAGACAGCTACTTAAGGGGGTGACCAAAAATGCAGCTGCCTGCACTGCTGATAAGCTCTATGGCTGGATCAGGGGACGGGGGGGGAGGAAGGTGAGGGGAAATGTGTCCGGTTAGTGTGACAAAAATCATCACACCACCCAGTGGCGGCCCGCGCCTGAGGGCGCCTGGGGAAGTGCCCTGCCCACGCTCTCCCTTATCCCCCCGGTGCCGCACTGACAGAGCGGTCACTGACTGAGCACTCTGTCTCTGCTGGGCAGCTGAAATTGACATTGGAGCGCTGCGCTGCTCTGACTGCCGCAGCTTGACTTGCAGTCAGAGCAGCGCGGTGCTCCGGTGTCAATTTCAGCCGCCCGGCAGAGACAGAGTGCTCAGTCAGTGAGCGCTCGCCTCTGTCTGGTCTGGACTCCTTCTGGGACTCAAGAGTCTGGAGTCCCAGAAGGGACAAACTTGAACTGAACGTGCGCCGGGCAGCTGAGCGTTCAGTCTAAACGCGTCGCTGGGAAATAAAAGCCTCACCCGGGTGTTCAGTGGAGGTGCTTGGTGGTGAGATGTGCTGCAGTGCGCATGCTTGAACTGACTCAGTTGAGCATGTGTGCTGCAGCCCATCTCGCCGCCAAGCACCTCCACTGAACCCTGAACTGAACTGCCTGCCTGGTGCCTGCCTGCCTCCTGCGTGCAACGGTGAGTAAACTGGGGAGGGGGGGACTCGGGGAGCAGAGGCTGGGGGCCTGGGATGGAAAGGGGAGAGGGTGTGCGAGACTGGGGAATGGGGGAGATTTGGGAGGGGAGAGTGTTGTGGGGACAGACAGACTGGGTGGAATTTTGGGGGGGAGGGTGTTACTCTGTGTTTACATGAAATGGCCTCTCTACTCATGCTTGGGAGGGGTGAAGGAAAGCAGCAGCAATGCATCAATGGGTATTTTCAGACGTGACAGGGCAAAGCCGCCCCGTCACGGAATCAACCCCGAGATTCCCCGCCGGGATCACTCCGGCACGGCCAACAGACGTGCCGGGGGATCCCGGCAGGGAATCGGGGAGGGGGCGTGACTGAGCAGCGCAACGTGCCGCCGCACGGCCCCGCCCCCCCC
>QEPC01012458.1:200280-217155 GCA_003113815.1 Sphenodon punctatus
TGGGGGCTTGTGGGAATGGTTTGGTTTGTTTATGTGTGGTTTTCTGGTTTTTATATGGGTTTTGTTCACTTGATGATGTAGAGTGTTAAATACTAATCCCCCCCCCCTCAAACACACACGCAGCAGAGGGTGAGGGGGAATTAGTATTTAATGCCCTATGATTCAAGTGAGGTTTTGAAATCGTGAGATGTAACGGTTAGTCTGGTGATCTTATGGGTGTTCAAAATGCTAGAAATGTGATGTTTGTGATAAAATTGAGGTTTTGAAATCGTGAGATGTAACTGTTAGTCTGGTGATCTGCCCACTTTTAAACCTGGCAGAGGAGGTGAATATAACCTGCCTAACAGAAATTGCTGGATTAAGTAGCATAATGTTCATCCTATGTTAACCCTGGGAACTCTTTGCTGCTGGCTGGGTTATGCCCTGGCTCTGCTCCTAGACTAGGCTCCGCCCCTAAGGCCCGCTGGCCTTACTACCCCAGTGCCCCTCCAACATCAAAACCCACCAGCCGCCCCTGGCACCACCCCTGGGAAGGGCAGAGATGAATGAAAACTAAAAACACAATTTAAGTCATTATTATGTGTGTATTCCCTTTGCTTTGGTGTTCCCTGTTGCTATTTATTTTAAGTACTTCTAAGGCCAGTCCTATACCTAGTTCAATATTGGTATTGGTATGAAACTGAACTTGCTCTTACCTGTTGTACCCAGGTGCTGTATGCACTTTATTTGGATTATTTTATTTATATTACAAAGATAAATGTGACTTTGGTGCACAGGAGATTTATCTACGCAAAAGTCTCCCTGATAGTGAGATTCTTGTCCCCAAAGCCACTTTCAGTGACTGGTCTGATTGGAAACAGACAAAAACTGGCATGAAACTAATATTATGTCATTTTTGTTTATATTTCCTATCCAATGGTTCTTTTTAATGTTATATTTATTCTTTAGCCGAGAGTGATGTATTGTTATAATTACATCATTTGAAAATGTGTTTATCCCTGGGAGCCCAGATTTGATTTAGGAATTGTTTTTCCTGCTTCGAGACTGTTATTCATGGCATGACATGACCAGCAGGCTTCTGCAGCAGGACTCGAAGCTTACACCACTTTAAATGGTTGCAGGTCAAGACACAAGAGTCCATTCATGCATGTTGGAAGGGGAGGCAGGGAGGAATGATTTAAGATTTGATAAAATGCATGCCAGTTGAATAAACTTTAATAACATCTTGGTGTTTTCAGTGTAGAGTACTAATTCATATCACTTGGTATTGTAAACAGAAATACAATTTTATGAGTATTTTTATGTATTTATATAAGGTGCTTGTAATGAGGCTGAATGTCCTGCCCTCAATCTCATTCAGCAGGAAGCAACAGCTCTTGAGGTTATTTGTTAAAGGAAAACTGCAGTGATTTTTTAGTACTGCTTGAAGCACTGAAAGAAAAACATACTTAATTAGAATATGTAGGTTAAGGAAATTTCAAAGCAGAGGCACAGTGCAACATGTACTTTTCATAAGTGGCTGGTAAAAATTTGCATGTCTGGCAACCCTAAGCAAGATAAGAGCTGCAGCACAAACTCGAGGGGCATTAGGACTTTCAGATAGGCAGTTTTCTGGGGCTGCCTGCATTTTCTAGTTCCCTTGGGACTGATAATAATGCAGTATTCCTGTCCTCCTGATAGATGATCATCAATCTGACATCATGGCTGCTTTCTGCTTAACTAGTATTACCATTTTAATGTAAAAATAAAATAAAATTAGTTGACAATAATGATTTCAAACCCAATCCTGCAATTTTCTCCATCTTGTAAATAGTCCCTAAGAGTACATTATAAAGAAAGGTCTGCAGATGTACCCTTATATATTTACATTAGAATGGATGACCAGAAACTAATTTTTACTCTAACTCGGGGGGGGGGGGGGGGGGGAGATTGGCTACAGCTCAGCTATAATTCACAGTGGTTCTGCTACATGTTTTTTTTCAGCAAACAAGTTTTATTAATCTGACAGACCCAGGGACTTTTCTACGCATTCTTTTTAAAAAACTTTATTAAAATGTGCTTCCAATTACAACACATATGATGCCAAAATATCGTTTCCATTTAATGTTATAACAGAAAATAAAAAGAATAATAGAAATGATGTCTCACAATATAATATAACAGACCCCATCCTCTCCCTCCAAACATACAACATAAGAGGGAGTACAAGCAGACATATTATGTAATCGTACATTACAGTTATCATAAGGGCACACGGAGCATATTATTCCAAAGACATACCAAGTTGGTTCAGAGTTCATGTAAAAGGATCTTCTCAGCTGGTGATTGTATGATTCCCTTGGAGAGGAGTAGGCAGCAGGGGGTACAAACAGAGTAAAAATTCCTCTAAGGAATTATGCACTTCCGCTGCAATTCTCTCCATGGTGATAGTATACCATAACCGTTGGAGGTCTTTTTCAGTTAAAACCCCTTGTGTTTTCCATGATTTGGCTATGACATTTAACTCCACTAACCTAAGCCACCCCGAGCTGTGTTCAGGAGGGGCGGGGTAAAAATTAATTAATTAATTCATTAATTAATTAAATAAATAAATAAATAAATAAATAAATAAAATTAAATAAGTTCGTTACCTGTCATCTTTCTTTCTTTGATCATGTGGGCTTTTGGGAAGATCCCAGGCAGAGCAATGCCTGCCTCAAAGGGTAGGGTTAAGTCTAATATTTCTCCCATATAACATCATATGGCAAGCCACAATGGGTGTACCATCTCACACCCTTGCCAGCAGTGATCAGAAATTGAGACTTTTTAGATGTTTTCAGGGATTCTGAGATTAGATACGATTGAAGAGTTAACTGAACTTGAATTTCTCTGACCGACAGTGATTTTGAACGATTGACAATCACATTTGTTGTAAGTCAGTTTGCTCTGTTTTAATTTTAAGGTCATCTTGGGTTCTGCTACATTTTGAACTCTCTCAATTGTGCGTAAAGGCCTCTTCAGTTGTACCTTCCTTTGCAAGCTGATACCGCTGGTTAGTTTACCTGTGTGGAAAGCCCATTCCTGTATTGAGATTAAGTTACCTCTAAGTGATAATAATGGTCACATATAAACCGTTATTGTGTGAACATGCCTTAAAAATGGAACCCCCACAAAAAATTGGGGTGTCATTCTTCTGCAACGTCTGTGTTACTGCTTAGTTTTGGCACAAGTCCATTGAAGTAAATGGGATTTCTACTGTTGCTTAGGTCTAGTGCTGGCTTTCTGAACAGCTGGAGAATTGTGTTGTTTGCATGTGTTTCTGGTGGTGGTGGGTGATTGTTGCCATCTTGCAGTGAGGCTGTGCTGTTTTCCAGCTGCATTCCCACTGTTTTACTATTCCACTTTACAGATTAATTTGTATGCTATTGCCAGATGGAATGTTAAATATTTGTTTGTAATTCATATTGATCAGTGAACTTTGTTTCATCAACTCAGCTTTTTAAGTCACAATTTAAGGGATTAATTTTAACTAGCTTCTTACATTTCCACTGATGTAAGTCTCCTCAATTTTGTTTGTGTTACCATGTATTGATTATTCAGCTTTTTTAATTTATTAAAGCAATAGCAGAAATGAGCAGGGCAGAAATTTATATTATTTCTAAAGGTGGTCACATATTATTGCCTTAGATTTATGTCTTGCCTTACCACAAAGGCTCAAGGCAGCTTACAATAAGTAAAATCTTCATATTAAAACAAATATAAATAAATTGCATACATTGACATATATAACTCCCCCAACCATTCATATCCTGTCCCACCCACTCCACCATCTCTCTTCCAGTAGCGTCCCATTCCACCTAATTTGCCCTTTAAGCCCATATCCCTACCTCTCACAGAGGGTTCATTGTTTTCCCTTCCCCCACCCTTTCCTACCATTCCCACAATACCATCGATGGGTACCAAATAATTCCATAATCTTTGATAAAGCCCAACAGGTACTGTTAAAAACTAAATTAGATTAAAAGCTACAACAGACCCCTCCCCACAAAAAAGAGAACTGCTGCAGTTGTCTCTGACTCTCTGCAGATTGTGACAAACAGTCCAACCAGGTCCTGCGCAGCTTATTTTTTTCAAAAATGTTTTATTGTTAATATATAACGTATAAACATATTAAGGTATCAATAGCAAGGTACTTAATTTGCGCCTTTAAAGAATGCGCGACTGGAAATGCGGTGTGCCTGAAAGTTGTCCATGGCACTTTTACAAGGCGCATCCTTTCATGGCGCGAGTGGGCGGCGTTTGGGATAACTATTAACCACCAGAAGAGCCACTTCTATCCATTTCTTAATTTTAACTGGTAAAACTAACTCATCAAGCACACCTAGAGCACACAAGCTCACAGAAGGAAAAATTAGTGACACCCAAGTTTTTTGAAAGAGAATTGAGTATCATGTTCCATAACACTTAATTTTTTTTTTTTACAAGTGTAGAGAATGTGTGAAAGGTTGGCATGTGGGTGCCCACATTTGTGTCACCAATTCAGCCTTAAACAAATATTCTGGAGTCCAGGGGCATTCAGGGGCGGCTGGTGGGTTTTGATGTTGGAGGGGCACTGGGGTAGTAAGGCCGGCGGGCCTAGGGGCGGAGCCTGGGGGATGGTAGGTGGAGCCAGGGGGACGATAGACCAGTGGCATGGCATATCTCAGCAGCAAGGAGTTCCCAGGGTTAACATCGGATGGAAGAAAACCATCTACATGCACATCAAGTTTAAAATAAATAATTTATACACCCCGAACACAGGAAAAGACCCAAAACACTGGTATAACACCCAAAACACTGGCATAACCCAGCAGCAAGGAGTTCCCAGGGTTAACATCGGATGGAAGAAAATACAGTCTACATACACATCAAGCTTAAAATAAATAATTTATAAACCCAAAACACAGGGAAACTTGACCTGTCTACTGGCCTGGGGGCTGCCCTTATTCATATAGGCAGGGGATACATGGGTGCCCATTGCCACACACTTATTTTGGCTTTCCTTGCATAGCACACTCCGGATAATACATCAAAATGGTCTGCAAACATTTTGACGACATTGTCTGGAAGGTACTAAACATAAGAAAATTAAAAATATTTTGTCTAAAGTTTGTGTAAGTGGTAGTGTGTTTGCAGATGTATGGGAGCGGCACATGGCCAAATATTTAAGCTCTTCAGACTTGTGTTTATTGTCATCCTCAAGCTCTTGGCTAATTTTTAATTGTGTTTAATGTCTCAAATCTAGAACTCTGTAGTTTAGAGGTAATTATCATGTGATTGAGCTGTAGTTGTTGTTTTACTATAGACTTGGGAAATAAAAGCTGACAGCTGTGTCCCAGATGTGTTCTATTAACAGTGAGCCTGGAAAAGAACCAGGCACAGCAGCTTTGCTTTTATTTTTTTCTATCAGTGCTGAGCTCAATAAAGTTGCCTTATCTTGTTGCCCTCTGAAATAATTGCTCGGTCACTTTGAAGTTAAAAATAAATAAATTATGAAAAGAAAATGTAATAAATAGTTGGAATTATTGTAGAGTTAACTTTCTGTTGAATAACACACAGCAGAAGTTTCTTCAAAAACAGAACTTTCCTAAGAACTGAGACATGTTTCCATACTGTACAGACCGCATGGGACAAGATGGACGACAGAGAGAGGAGAAGAGAGGAGACAAGTGTTAGGGAAGGAACCCCGGGAAAGGAGTAGTGGACCCGGAGGCAGCCAAAAGACACACTTACCCAGACAGCCCTCCAGTTACTCCTGGGGGCTATGCACTCGTAGGGGGGAAAACAACCCCTCAGGATCTTGGGTGGCCCTTGAGTTCCCAACCAGGAAGAGGCTCAATCATCATTGGGGGGGGGGAGCGTGGCCCTGAGCAAAGCCCCCACTCTATAAAGGCAGGTATCATACAACATCCAAAGCTCTATGCCCCACACCACCACACACAGCGAAATAGTGCCCTGGGGGGAAGGAAGACAGGAGTGTACACGGGTGAGGGGAAGGATAGACCAGGGGGAGTTGAAGGACAAGGTTTGTGGCCACACACAATGCAGGAAGCGGGAAAGATTGAACCCAGAAGCCAGAGGAGAATCGGGGGTGTATCACGGTCTCCAACCTTCCACTCACTCAGTCACAAGCACACCCCCAGACACCCTTACTCTCACACCAGTCACTCTCTCTCTCACCCACACGCTCTCACACACACCACATACACTCACAAGTTCGTACTCTATACTAACGTCCAACAGCAATATCACGCAACGCAAGGGGCCAGTCTCACAGCAGCGCTGATCACCGGCACGGCTGTGATGACTGTGCTTCCCTTTTAGCTGCTTAGCTTCACCCCCGGTGCGCGTATGCACGCGGAACATCTCTCTAGGGGCTGGCCCTCTATGGGACCTTGGGAAGGTCTGTTGTTACGTCCCCGTCCCCTGTTGGGTTGGGAAGGGAACCTGCAGTGGCGAGTCCTAATGCTGCAGTAGCGAGCCCTAACAGCAAGGAGAGAAAAAAAACCTGTTTCATCCCCTGTCCCTGTCCCTACTGGACAAGCCCCATATTAATCTTGCAGTAGGCTTTTACTAGTGACTGTTGCACAATCCAACACCCCTTCTCAACAGTCACTAGTCAAACCCACTAGGTTCATTCTTCTTAATAGCTTGCGATGGCGTTCCCCTGCTAGTGGCTTCATGAACACATCTGCTGTCATATCCTCTTCCGGCAGCTATACTTAACAATGTTCTGATTGTAGTGTGCTTAACTACAGGTGCAAATGTTTCATCGTAGTCTTCTCCGTACTTCTGGGAGTATCCTTTCGCGACAAGTCGGGCCTTGTACCGTTCAATATTTCCCTGCGCATTGTACTTTATTTTAAATGTCCATTTACAACCTATAGTCTTTCTCCCTGCGGGCAGTGGAGTAAGTGTCCACGTCGCGTTGTCCTGCATGGACTTTACTTCTTCTTCAGCCGCTCTTACCCATTTTTCTGCTTCCCCTTCTGACATCTGCGAGATGTCCTCCCAGGATGCTGGCTCTGACAATTTACTGGTGCTGACTTTGTAGGACAGACGAGTGGGGGGAATGCCTTTGTTAGACCTCGTCGACTGCCTTGGCTCAGCATCAGCAGCCGGCTGTGTCTGTTCCTGCACTTCTGTTACCTTTGTGCCGATTTCGACTATTTGTTCAGAGGATTGCTCCCTTTCAGTGGTTTCGTCCGTGGTTGATTGTTCTCCTTCGCCTGGACCTTGGAGAGTCATCACACTGTCGCTTGAGTTTTCCACAAAGGTCACACTGTTACTAATGGTTATTCTGTCTGTGCGTGGATCCAGGATCCTGTAGCCTTTGGAATGCTCACTGTATCCTACGAGGATGCCTTCCACTGCTCTGTTTTGCAGCTTGGTACGTTTCTCCTCTGGGATATATACGTAAGTCTTACTTCCAAATACTCTGATGTGGCCCACACTAGGTTTTTGACCATGCCACAGTTCATATGGAGTTTTCCTCACTGTTCTAGAATACAGCCGATTTTGTAGGTAGGTAGCAGCAACTGCTGCTTCGCCCCAGTATCTTTCTGGTAGTCCAGAGTCTGTTAACATGCATCTAACCATTTCGGTTAGCGTTCTGTTTTTCCTTTCAGCTGTTCCGTTCTGCTCGGGTGTATATGGCACTGTCTTTTGGTGCTCAATTCCATGGAGTCTCAGGAAGTCCTCTACTTCCTTTCCTGTGAACTCACCTCCATTGTCAGTCCGCAGTGTCTTTGGTCTGCGCTGGAACTTGTTGCTCGTCATGGTCACATAGTCCTGAAGTTTGTCGAATACTTCATCTTTACTCTTCATGACGTACGTGATCGTGTACCTTGAATAGTCGTCAATGAAAGTTACCATATACCGGTTGCCTCCTGGCGTGGGAACCTTCATTGGGCCGCAGACGTCGCTGTGTACAAGATCAAGCGGTTTCGTGGCTCTATTCTGACTCTTCTTAGGAAGCGTAGCCCTCGTGGCTTTGGCTTTGATGCAACAGTCGCATTTCATGATCACGGGACACGTTGATACCTTAAGGTCTTTGGTCAACTGCTGTCTGTGCATTTCCTTGATGCTGTCTGGGTGTCTATGTCCCATGCGTCTATGCCACAGGTGGATGCAGTCATTGTGTGGCTTGTGCGCAGTGAGCTTCGCCTGTTCTTTCGCTGTGCTCAGACGGTACAGGTGCTCATCTGCAGTGGCTCTGGCCAGTACTTTTGTCCCACTTTGAATTGTGCATTCGTCTCCCTGGAAACGGATGGTGAGCCCCCTCACTGCCAGGCGCCTCACGGACAGGAGTCCCCCTTCTAAGTTGGGCACATAGAGCACATCTTTCATGGGTATGGTCAGTGTGCCTCCCTGTGACTGGTTGCAGTACAGGAATCCTTGTCCAATTCCTTCCGCGTTGATGCTTCTCCCATCTGCAAGGTAGATCCTTTCTTTACTGCTCAGATCCAGTCCTGTGAAGAATCCTTTATCGCTAGTCATGTGGCTCGTTGCCCCGGAGTCTACACACCAATTTTGGGATGAGCTGTCTTGCGTTGCTCTGAAGCACCCACTCCATTGTTGAGCGACTGTGTTGCTGTTTGTGACTTTAGCCCTCTGCTTAGGTGTTCGTGGAGACAGTTTCTGCTGTTCTGCTTTCCATATATAGCAGTCTTTCTTTAAATGTCCCTCCTTTTTGCATCTGAAGCATACTCTGGTTTCCCTCTTAGGAGCTTTGTCTGAGGTTTTCAGTGCAGTCTCATTACCCTGCTTTAGATCATTCTGCAGGTTCTCCTTTCTGCGCTGGAATTCATCCGCAAGTCTACCTTTAACAAATTCCAGCTTCAGTTCAGCCTCTGGCCTTGTCTCCAGGGCATTGATGAGGGCACTGTAAGATTCAGGCAGGCTGCAGAGGAGTAGGGCTACCACATGGCTGTCCTTTATATCTTCTCCAGTGCCGCGCAGCTGTGCCACTACTTCCAACATGGCATTGATATGCTCCTGCATTTCACTTTCTTTGCCAAGCCTCATTTTGTATAGTTTCCTCAGTAGAAACAGTTTGCTATTCAGGCTAGTTCTCTCATGCAAGTTTTGCAATGCAATCCACATGCCTCTTGCTGTGGTCTCACTTCTTATATGGATTAGCTGGTCATCTTCTACCAATAAACTTATTGGGATTTAGGCCTTCTTACTCACAGTCAGTAGACCTCTCTGTCTGGAAGTTTTCTTTCACAGTCTGCACTCCTTCTGGGCTGCTTCTTGTCAAAATTGCCTTGAAGATGTCCTGGGCCCATAACCTACTGTAGACTTAGCTTTCTGTTGAATAACACACAGCAGAAGTTTCTTCAAAAACAGAACTTTACTAAGAACTCAGAAGACATGCTTCCATACTGTACAGACTGCATGGGACAAGATGGAGGACAGAGAGAGGAGACAAGGAGAAAAAAAACGGTTTCATCCACTGACCCTCCCCCTACTGGACAAGCCCCATATTAAGCTTGCAGGGCTTGCGATGGGCTTTTACTTGTGACTGTTGCACAATCCAACAGGAATAAGATTAGTAACAGACCGAGTGCACAAAAACATGCAAATAAATGTGGGTATATTAGACTATTGGGAAGGTTGTGCCTTTAGTCATATCAAAGGCCATTTCTACTAGTTTTGCAGTCAGGGCTCAGATTTAGTTAGTGGCCTCAAATGTTATGGTTTATTAATGATCACTATACATCTGATATATAGCAAGAAAAGGATGTAGCTTTTGCTGCTTTTACCAGTTTATTAATAGAACATCTTCATTTTGAAAACTCTGTGTCCCCATTTCTTGACTAAGTACATCTGGGAATTTTGAGATAGATTTTGTAAATGTTAAGCAAATCTGTAAAAGTATACCATTGAAGCAGGGATTGCCTATTCCAGAAAGTCCCTGATAGAAGATAGCGTATGGCAGATGAGAGATGATGGACACCGATGAACACTTAAAACAGCTTATTTATGGATTTTCAGTTTTTATCCTACTCTTAGAAGCGTTGGACTATGATGAATTTTGGTAATTTATTATTTTAGGTTTTTGTTTAGCCACCAATAGATCTGTCAGCATGTGTGTTAATTGTAAACTTTGAAGAAAAAGTCATAAGCCAAAATTTCAAACAGGAGTTCTTAATTCAGGAGTTTACTTCAGACACTTTTAATGTAGCTCATTTACAAAAAGTGGAAAATCAAGTTTCTTCAAACTATGGGTATTTTCAGACGTGACGGGGCCAATTGGGCCAGTCACGAAATCAATGAAATGATCCCCCGCCGGGATGACCCGTCATGCCCTAATAGACATGCCGGGGGATCCCGGCAGGGAATCGGGGAGGGGGCGGGGCCGTGCGGTGCAACGTGCGGCTGTACGGCCCCACCCCCTCCACGCTCCCTGCTGCCCGCCCTCTGGGGAGATGGGCCAATGCCGCCGCAGCGCTCACCCGCTATGGCCACGGGCCGGACTCCCTGCGCGATTCCGGGCCATGGCCACCATCCAGACGTGACGGCAGGGGTCACCACGGCTGGGAATCACCTTCAACACGCGACGGCCTCCGGCCCCGCCGCTTCGGCCGCTCGCGTGATGAATGTGATCCCACGCCGTGGTAACATCTGGTGTGGAACATCCGTTTCCCCCCAACAGACGTTACGTGGTCCAAGCCACCACAGTGAATTGACTGTGGTGGACATTGACCATGTAACATCTGAAAATACCCTATATGAAGCTGAGCACCCAAACATACCAATCACTTTTGAAAGCTTTGGCCTTGTACATCATTGTGAATAGCTCAGTAATAATATCCTCTGAATGGATAGTGGTGGTAAAAAGCTGTGTTAGAAAGAAATAAGGAATAATATGTAAATTACTATGTTCGCCCAGGCCTTTGGGGAGGGTGGGTTAGGGGGTTTTAATCTCCTCTACCCTTATTTCTTGTTTTATTGTGGCCTAGCCCTGTTTTTTAATATTATTATGATTATTTTAAATTTATATGATTGTATTTTTATTGTTTTAAAATTGTTAGCCTCCCTGAGCTGTTTTCAGGAGGGGCAGGATACAAATTGATTAAAATAAAATAAAATAAATAAATTTTAGTGCCATAGCATACATTCAAGGTGCATCTTTACCTTGAATATGTAAATTAATGTTGTCACCTTGTCTCACAAAGGGCTTATCAGAAATAATTTTTTTAAAAGGTTCAGAGAAAGCATGAATAAACTTTGCATGTATTAAGTCTTAATAAAAGCTATGCCAGTGCAATTTTTGCCTACAGACAAGGGCCACAGTCCTAAGCACATTTACTGGTAAGTGCTGCTGATTTCAGTGGCTCAGCTCTCACTAACTTTTATGCATGAGGATTGCACCCAGGGCTTTGGGCAATGGAGTGAGATTTGTGGCTTTTAAACTGGAGATGGATTTAAAAAACTTAAACTGAATATCATAATACATAGCTATAATAAACCACAGTTCAGGATGTAGGTTGAGTTTCTACATAGGCACTTGATTACTCTCATTTGGAGCGGTGGCTGGCCTGTCAGTCCCACCGCCTCAGCCATCCTCTGGCTGAGCCACTCCCCCCATGTCACCTTCCTGCCTTGTCCTGACCCCGCCTCCTGTCTGTGTTGTCTGTTCCCCAGCTTCCTGGTTGGCTGACAGCAGGCATAAAAGGCATGCTGGTAGCAACAGGAAGCTGGGTGGAACAACACGTTCGCTTCTTGTCCTAGCCACACTGTCCTGAACCTGCCTTGCTCCCACCTTTATGCTTTCAGTCCTTTTTTTGTCTTGCTCTTGTTTCTACCCCACACCCTTCTTGTTCTTAGGCTGCATTAACATGAGACATAAAACATGACATAAATTGCTTCCCCTGCATTTTTATTGCTCATATAGATGACTTAGCTTGCAAGATCCTGCACAAGCAAGTCCTAAATCACCTGCAACTGACTAGCTGCAAACTGTTAACTGTTGAGCTAAGCCCCTCCAGTGCATTGCTGATAACATGTGAAGGACAATTCACTTTTATTGCCCTTTCATGTTTCTTCACCATCATAGAGATGTGTTTTGGGGGACATTCTGGGTAGCTGCCTCTCACACTCCTACCTCAAGTAATTTCTTTCAGCCAGAGTTGCCAGTGCACAAATATCAAAGTGCGCTGGTTCAGCTCCCAGGCTGCTGCTGCTTTGTCTTCTGTCTCCTCCATGTAACAAATGCCCCCCAACTCAAGAGGAGATAACAGACGCTGAGAATGGTGGGTTTGCTAGCAGCTCGTAGGGGATAATGTATGGCAAGATTTAATGTGGGGGTGGGAGATTTGGCAGCACATATGAAGGATGATTAGAGGATGATAAAGCACAAAAGTCCTCTTGCACAGGTAATTAAAGAGCCTGGAGAAAAGGCTGGTGTGAATGCAGCCTTAGGCCTTATCTTGCTCCCCTTAGGCCTTATCTTGCTGTCCTGGTCCTTGTACTTCCTCCCCTCTAGTTGTACCTTGTATTTTGCTCCCTTGTCCCCCTTCTGGTCTTGTCTTGCCCTTGCTTCAGCCTTGCCTCCTATTGTGTTTCCCAATTCTGACCCTAAACCCTGTCACCCCCAAGCCCGATGTCTGTCCATGTCCTGGACGCCTGTCGCCCTGTGTTCCTTACGGTTGAGGACTCTTCTGTGTCTTTTTCATTAATTTAATATTAATGGTTATATGTTAATTGTTAAAGTTAATAAGTTGAAATGTGGGCCACCCTGAGCCTAAGGGAAAGGGTGGGATACAAATTTAAATAAATAAATAAAATATTCTTGTTTCTCTCCATTTACTGATGGTTTACTAATGAGATGATGATGATGATGTTTTTCTGTTAAGAGCCAGTGTGGTGTAATGGCTAAGTGTGCAGTACTTGGACCGGGAGGTAAGGGGGACCCTGGTTAAAGTCACTGGGTGACCCTGGGCCATTCACATTATTCTCTCAGCCTAGCCTACCTCACAGGGCTGTTGTGAGGATTAAAAAGTTGCTAATTAGTTCTTTGTGAAGCGCTCCGAGTGCCATGGCAGGGAGGCACTATATGTATATAATATATAAACAGATGTTTAAAGCAACTAAACAGCACTGCGGTCAAGGAAGCTCTGGATTCTCGAGGGATGCAGACAAGCACTGGAATAAATATAAGAATAAGTGACTGAAAACAGAGGTAAGTTTAAGATAATTTAGTTAGATGTTTTGGCTTCCGCCTTCATCAGTAACACACTCCAGTTGTTTTTAAAATGTGGTACTGTAAGCCAAGTTGACAGTTCTAAGAACATGAGGATGGAGAGAGTTTTCAGGTAGGTGGCATCCGATATGTAGTTGTCAGAATGCGATAAACAATACAAGAAAAAATTAAAGTTCACGTATTATCCTCTAAGTTGAGACCATTGAGCGTTATAGTGTCAAGCCTGTAAATTCAGAAGTTTTCTCTAGCTTCTAGCAACCCATGGTTCAATAGTTTTTTATTGGAAAGATTTCTAAGGCAGAGAGGGTGTGATCTGCTGAGTTAAAGTGTCTTGCAACAAGTTGTTCCAGCTTCTTTGTCACAATAGCTGATTTGTGGTTTCTGAACCATGTACAGAGGTCTGTGGTTGTTTCCCCTACAATACTGCATATGGCATCCAGAGCGTTTGCATTCTATCACATATATTACATTGCTAGACTTGCAGGTGATATTCTGTTTGATGTAATAGGTTCTGCCAGTTGTTCTGCTTTTGAATGTGGCTGTTTCTTCCAATTGGATACAGGTGATGCAACATTTGGATTCACAGTGATGTGATCCAGGGTTGCTAACAGGTGATTTTAGTTCAGACCTGACAAGTAATCTATGTAGATTCGGAGGTTGGTGAAGAGTAACAAAAGGAGGATGGTTGATGGCTTTTTAAAGACATAGTGAATTAGCTACTAATGAGTAGCTCTCCTTAATTGCGAGGTGATACTTAGGAGATGCTGGATGAAAGTCTACTACAAAAGGGGTGGAGCCAATGGTTAAGCTCATAAAACAGAAGTTAGCCCCGCAGGTATCATGGGGTGGAGATCTAGGGTCATTCACCTGCTCAAGGCTTAGAATTAACTCAGAACATAGTATGTAAAAGGGTGCTTGGGCTGCCCAGGTCAGCTCCAATGAGCATAGACAGAGCGAATTGGGAGTGCTCCCTGTTAAGTTTAGATTGTACTCTGCGGTGGTTGGGTATTGGATTCGTCTTAACCATAGAGAGGAGAACTCTCTGCCATTTAGGTGTTTTTTGGAACAAAAAAATCATAAGGATAAGCATCATTGGTGTATAAGACTGAAAAGCTTATACAAGCTTATGGTCTATCTTTGGATGAACGTAAGAGCTCTACTACAAGGAAAGCTAAGTTACTGGTGTTTAAAAGATTAGAAGATGTCTTTTCGCAGAATGAGATGGCGCAGGCTAGATCCTCACTGGTGGCTCCGGAGTTTGCTGAATTTAAGACTGTTTTCCATCTGGAACGCTATTTGGCAGTGGTAAAGTCTCCAAGGGAACGTGCAGCAATGACGAGACAGAACGCATTTGTTTGTATCTGCAGTTCTAGAGGGATGGTACGTGGGAACTGCTTTCAAGCTGCACCTTTGCAGATGCCCCGTAAATGTGACAGAGGACTTAGGCCATTATCTTTTGGACTGTCCACGCAACAAGTTACAAAGAGATAAATATATAGTTGAACTTCTAAATGGCAAAGGGCTTTGGGCCAAACCTTGGAAAATTGCATATTTGATGGCCAATACAAGCGAAAATGTAATTAGGGCTGTAGCAAAGTTTGCTTGGCTGGCAGAGATCAATAGGGTAAAGGAGATGAGAAAGGAAAGCGGTTGTACCCTCTGTCCTGTCTAGCTGCAGGGTATTAGTGCAGTAAAAAGACCCGGCCAAAGGAGTGTTTAGTTGATTTATTAATTGACTGTGGCCAGAACTTCTTTAGAATTTATGGCTGAAAAGACGCAATTTATGTTGGGCTGAGGGTATTTATTTGGGTGTATTTTACTGTTGTTACTGTGTTTTAATTGTATTTTATATTTGTGATAACCAATAGGTTAGAAACAGTGAACATCTACTACTACTACTACTACAACAAAAGGGATGCAGTATTCCTTTTAAGTATTTGTCTCCCCTTTGTGGAGGAGGGATTCTCTGGTTTTTATAGATGCCTGGTGGATGTTATACTCAGTGACATGGGGAGGATATCCCCTGTTTAGAAGATGCTCTTTGAGTTCTTTGGTTCGTTGGAGGTAATTTGCGTTGTTGCTGAAGATACGTCTAATCCTAAGAGCCAAGCTATAAATTAGGTTTTTGTGTGTGTCTAGGATGGCAAGAACCCCAGTGTAAGTAAAGATGAGCATCAGTGGGTGTACAGATCTGTGATTATTTTGTTTTGCTAGATGTTTAGGAGGACATTAAGAAAGGGGATGTAAGAATTATTGACAGTGCTAATACCTGTGCATTTTATAGTGGGATGAATGGAGTTGATATAGCCCTTAAATTGTTCAAAACTTTCCTTGCCACTAGTCCAGATTACAAAGATGCCATCAATGTATCGCCACCATACTAGAGGTCTGTGGGAAGATTCCTCATGGATAACTTGTTCGAGTTTAAATTGGCATAAGATGGAGCCATACGGGTGCCCATAGCTGTACCTTGTATTTGTAGGTAGTGTTTATTGTTAAAGATAAAATTGTTGTAAGTGACGACCAGTGTAGCTAATGTGGTGATAACTTCTGTGGGAAGTTCTTTAGAAATTCTGCTATTTTAAAAAACCTTGAGAGCTTGAATACCTTCATTATGTGGTATGTTGGTGTAAAGAAAAGTGATATCAAATGTTGCTAGTATGGTACCATTATCAAATTGGTGCTGTTTATTCAAGGATTTAATCTTAAGTAAGAAATCATTGGTGTCCTTGATGTAGGATGGGAAGTTTTGAACTAGATTTTGTAAGTGTAAGTCAATATACAGAGAGATCCTTTCAGTAGCTGTATTGTTGCATGAGACAATGGGCCGTCCTGGGTTATTAGTTTTATGGATTTTAGGCAACATGTAAAACAGTCCAGGAGTAGTATTTGGGTTGATGAGCAGATCAGCTGTATCATTGTTCGGTGATTTCTTCGTTTAAACCCTTGTATAGTGCTTGAAATGTGGTGATTAAAATCTGCTCTAATGTCTTGGTTAAGGAGTTTGTAGGTCTTGTCATCCTTAAGTTGTCTCAGACCCTCAGAGATGTAGTCTTCTGTTTTTAGCACTATGACAGCACCTCATTTGTCAGCAGGTTTAATAACAATATCACTTCTCATCTGAAGTTTTCTTAGGGCTCTTCTTTCTTTCTTTGGAAAGGTTGTCAAAAGTAGGTGGAGACGTGGTTATATATGATTCTGCTAACTGATAGAATAAATGTTTCTAAGACAGGATTTCTATTGATGGTAGGTGTCAAAGTTTTTGGAGGGAGGAATTGATGAAGATAATGCTTGTGGTATCCAGTGTATTAGCTTCAGTTTCATCATAAAATATTCTGTAAGCCTGCATCTTCTTTCAGATAATTTGATGTTACTCTTCATTTGGACTATATTATGGTCTCTAGGAGCTGGGCAGAATTTAAATCTCTTTGATAGAAGTTTGAGTTCGCTCTTTGATATGCTTCCATCAGTGAGGTCTGTAACTAGTAGGGGCGGGAAACCGGTAAAATCCGGTATCCGATAATGCCGGTACCGGGCATACCGGCATTATCGGATTCGACCCGGTAATCCGGTCCGGGGTACCGGATTCCGGGTACCGGATTTTTTTACATTGCAGCCATTTAAAAATGGCTGCAATGTAAAAAAAC
>QEPC01012458.1:233283-253360 GCA_003113815.1 Sphenodon punctatus
CCCCCCCCCCCAAACACATGACTTCCCCTCCCAAGCCTCCCCAGCTGCCAAGGCTTGCCTCCCCACTTCCTAGTTTTGAAAATGAAGTGCTCCAGCAACTACGGCGGCAGCAGCCGCTCCCCCGCTTGTCCCTATCCAGCTCCCGGTCTCCTCTCGGCCGCTCCAACAGGGCCTCCCAGAGCAGCACAGCCAGATGACATCATCCGACTATGTCACCCTGAGAGCCCCCATTGGGAGGGGCCAGGAAGAGGCTGGGAGCCAGGTAGGGACGAGCGGGGGAGTGACTGCTGCCACTGCTGCTAAAGCACTTGATTTTCAAAACTGGGAAGGGGGGAAGCAAGCCCTGGTGGCTGGGGGGGGGGAAGCCCCGAGGGTTTGTTCATTCCCCTCCCCCCCTGGAATCTCCTGCCCCACGTCTCCCCAGCGCAGGCTAGAAATTCTGCACTGGGGTAAGTGGGGCAGGAGATTCCACGGGGGGAGGGGAATTCTGCGGGAAATCTGCGAATTGCAGACCCACGTTTCCCTCGGGGCCCTGACTTTAGCCCATGTTTGCCTGCATGGCAGGCTTCACATGCTCCAAGACCACTGTGAGTGAGGGCTGTGTGTCCGGTTGGTGATAGCCATGTGGCCAGTGGGGGTGAGCACCTAATAAATAAGCAGGTGGACACCTGCCTGGTATGGGCTAACACATAGGGGGTAGTTTAACACCCTATGTTACAGACATAATATATACTTTTGAGTAAACATGAGTTTCAATATCGGTTCCATAACCATAATTAAAGGTTGCTATTCCTATTTTTATGAGCGTAGTTTGACAGTTAAATGCAAAGGATTTAGTTTTCTTTTTTTAAATGATTGGGTGTTTTTGTATTTTTGTTTTGTATTAAAGAATCCAGAAGTAGACTTAATCTTTGTACATTCTGACAAGATTGCAAGAATAAAGATTAGGGTTAATGCTCAATTGCTTATAATATGACCCACAGACTTAAAATCTCTGTAAGATTTGTGTCCACCTCTTTTAAGCAAATTTTAAGCCAAAATTTAATTAATTAATGGCTCTCCAGGCATGCGCAGAACAGCTGCCCTCTTTCAAAATAGTGTCGACACTGCCAGCGCCATTTTGGATTAGGGTGGCCTCAGCAGGAGGATTTCCCATTGACTTTAATGGGAACAGAAGATCTGAGAATTGGAAACGGCCCAATTCTCGGTTTTAACCAAAAGAGACACCTTTGGTCTCTTTCGGTTAAAACCGAAAGTCCCATCCCTACTATTAAGTGATCTAGAAGTTGTCAATAAATTCTAGTTGGTGACAGAAAAATATAGTCTGAACTAATTGAAACTGATCCCACAAGAACTTTCTGGCAGATGTTCAACCGAGCTTGCCACGATGGCATTCACTGCAAATTGCAGTTTCAATTCTAGCATCATCTAGATTATCTAAGTCTGCAGTGCCTGTAGAAATTCACCCTAGGGTATTAAAGGAGTTAGCTAGATAATTTCTAAGTTCTTCTTCGAGGATCTCCGTGATTCTCACTATTGGGGATTCACTTCCTGCTCCGCGGGTACTGGAAAAACCTCTTGTCAAAAGTTTCCAGGCAGAAGAAGGCCTGGAAAGATCTAGAACAAGGTGAGGGCTCCATCCCTCCCTCCCCCTCCCGCTCTGAGAAAAGCGGGGCTCCAGATCGTGCGAGAGTGGGAGTCTATAAAAGGGGGCAGAGCCCTTGCCGACTCAGTTCCTTCCAACCGCGCCGTGTTGGAAGACCTCTGTGCTTTTCAGCACTGTCAGTAGCTTGTTCCTGAAAAAGGAGAAAGAAGATTATAAAAGAAGAAATATAAAACCAATTACTATTGCGGTTGGGCTCTGTCCCCCCCCCCGGCGGGCCCTCCCCCGGGGCTTACCACCTTCCCTCAGGCCGGTGAAGCATGCCCAAACAGCCAGGCTTCAAGCGGTGCGCTTCCTGCCCAGCCACGCTTTCAGTGAGTGACTCTCACAAACTTTGTCTGGCCTGTCTTGGAGACGGGCATAATACTAGAACCTGCCCCCACTGCGCTAAGCTCTCTTCCCAAACCAAAAGAGCAAGGACCCTGCGGCTGCAGGAGATCCTAGCTAGGAAAGCTCTTCAGGGGGGTGAAGACGGGCCTCTGTCGCTCTCTTCTCGCCTAGCCCCCATGGATTTGCCCGCGTCTTCTGCTGCGCAGTCCCAGACCCTGGAGTCTGTGGAGAGACCTTCGGCTCAGTTACCTGCACCGACAGTACCTGAAGTGCCCAGTGCCGTGGCGAGTTCTTCCTTGCACGCGCAGCCTGTCGCTACTGGTTCCGCTCCAACCAAAGAGCGTTACTCCCAGCGGCAAGGAGAGCATAAGAAGAAGAAGAAAAGATCCCTTAGCGCGGACGCAACGGTCCCAACCCCGTCTGCTCCAGGTTGAGACTGTCTTTTCTGAACCGGTTTTGGCGTCTCAGCCGCTTGCGCCGCTCACGGTGACACACCCGGTACCGCAGGTTCCACCTACTTCAACCACACCGGTACCACCACTGGTACCGCCAACTCAACAAACATCGCCAGCCCTGCTCCTTACAACCGACTATCAGGGGCACTCCCCAGCGACCTCCCAGACCCGGTACCACCATCACCATCGGTCCCGATCTGGATCTGTACACGGGGAGAACGTCTCAGAGCTAGAACTCCTAAGCGAACGTGACCTACGTGACCTACACTGCGGAGAACCGCTTTGTCCCTACAGGGACTAGCGTTCCCAATCACCGTGCTCCTACTACTCCCCTCACAGAGATGCACGGTACCGCCACGATGAGTACACCGGATTACAGGACTATGGGCTCATGGATTACCAGTTCAACTGGCACCGCTCCCGAAGTAGATCACCACACCCTCCAGATAGAGACTTCCTGGTTTTTCAACAGATCCGCTACCAGCCTGCCCACCAATACTTACCTCCCACGCCACCTCGGGTGCCCCCTACAGCTACGATCTCCAGAGCTCCACTTGACTCTCCCACGCGGCCGCCCACCCCTGCTCCACCAAAACCACGCCATCGGGGTCTTGGGCAAGCCACAGTACCAGCGATACCGACAATGGTTCCACCAGTGCAGACAGCGCCTCTGTTACAACATGCCTCTTCCATAGCAAGGTCAGACCCACCGAGGGGCTCTCACTTATTGATTCTTTGCTGGCTCCCCCAATCTCATCTAGGGATGCACCTGCCTCTGCTGCAGCCCCAGCTGCTCCTCCCCCCCCTCCCCCCGAGCTGGAAATCTTCTCTGAGTGCTCTGCCTCAATATCTTCCTCATCTTCTCTTCAAGACGAGGACGGGACGATCTCCCCTCCTCCTCCCGATGCCATCTCTGACCCCATATCTTCCCTCTCTACTGAGGATAGCAAAGCCTTCCAGACCATGCTAAAAAGGCTAACCTCTGCCCTTCCTAATTTACCCACAAAGGTGGTTAAAAAATCGCAGTCAGGTTCAGTTTTTGGGATCAGGAGACTCAGGTCAGATCATGCTCCCTATCCTCGACCAACTTTTGGAGCCTTCTAAGGCTGTGTGGGCAAAACCATCCTCTGCGTTGCCCACTAACAAACTTGCAGATTCGCTCTATGCGATACCTAGGGAGGGAGCTGAGATGTTTTATAAGCACCCAGCACCTAACTCCTTAGTTATAGCTGTGGCTTCCTTAAAGTCTAGAGAAGGAGGTATTCAAACGTCCCCTGCAGATAGAGAAGGTAGACGCTTAGATGTACTGGGCAGATTTTTTTTCCCGTCAGAGACTCTTTCCCTTCGCGCTGCTAATTACGGTTCCGTCCTTTGCGGATACCAACACTGGTTATGGTCCCAGTTGAGTAGAGCCTCTGGCCCTGTGCTATCAGCAAGAAGGCATGCAGATAGCTAGATTTCAGCTCACAGCTAACATGCACATTGCTGATTCAAATATCAGCGGCATGACCTCGGCCATTACTTTCTGATGACACGCTTGGCTGCGATCTACCACCTTAGCGCCTGAGAATAAGATGCGCATAGAAGACCTCCCCTTTCATGGGGAAGGGCTCTTTCCAGCATCCATCGATGACACCTTAAAGAAAGTTAAGGAGATGTGTCAGACTGCCAGGTCAACGGGGGTCATTCGCACGACTAGGAAGAGACCCTTCTACCCTTCTTCGTCTACCTCCTACCCATACCACCCTTACCAGGCCAGACACCACCTCCAGTCCTCTTACCAATCCAACAGGCGGTACTCCGCTCAGTACCAGCAACCTCAACCCCCGGCTACCTAATCTCGTAGACGTTTCTCAAAACAAAGGGGCAAGGGTAGATCCTCTTCCACCTCCTCCACTGGGCTCCCGCCCAAACAGCGTTTTTTAAGACTACCAGGTCAAGGGAGTCAATCAGTTCAGTTCAGTTTATTAAGCATGGCCAAAGACCATTGCTTCCGGGAACAGAAAAACATACAGCATACACAGTAAAACAAGGTTCATACAAGGTTCATACATAGCAAATTGTAGCAAAATGTCATAAGACATATATCCATGGGATATAAGCAATACCAATTTGCATAAGGAACTACAGCCAAACCCAAAATTCAAGTAACCCAGTTCCCTATATAATTAAGGGGTGTCATTAGTAGGCTGAATTGGATAAATAGCTTTAAATTCCAGAAATTTTACCCTAGAGGACACCGTTTGCAGTAGGAAAGAGGCGACATCTTGGATAGTTAAGGGATCTGCGCTATCAATAAGTAACCCCAAAAGGGCACCTGCTGATCTACCGGGGAATCTGGTGACATGGGGCGCAATAAACCGGACTCTGATATCGTCATACATGTGGCAAGAGAGAACAATGTGCTCCACCGTTTCAACTGCCCCCTGGTCAAACAGGCACAACCTTTCCGTAAAGGGAATACCCTGGAATCGACCCTCCAGAACACTAGAGGGGAACGAGTTCACTCGAGCCCTAAAAAATAAACCCTTAGCTTCCTGCGAAATGGGGCAAGCTAAGTAGTGCGCCATTTGCCCCAACTCTGGTGCCCAATCGAGATATGCATGCAAATGTGCTGAGGAGTTGATAAGTCCCAACTCGTTCTGCCTTCCAGTATCACTCGACCTTAACAAAATTTCCTTCTTGATCATACCCATGGATTTGTGGAGTAGATATTCCCTAGGTATTCCTGATTCCAAAAGGAAAATATCCACCTTCTTCGACCAAGGGTCAATAAAGAGGAGAATACACTTCCCTCAATAGAACTGAGCAGCAGCTGGAAAGCAGTTTGGTCCAAAATTTCAAAGCTAGGTCCATAGCAGCCTGCTGCCAGCTAATCTGGTCCAGTTCAACCCAGGCAACTACATGTGGGGTGCTGTTAGGGTTCCCCAGAATGCCCATTAGAAAGGCTTGGTGGATAGAAGGCTTGCTAGGCTAATTTCTTCCCTGCATCGCCATTCTTCTTTGGTGGTTAGGATGGACTCTGGAGGCCATGTCACCGCCTCTATAGCCACGAAGGTAGGCGTCAGGCAGGGATGCGTGCTGGCGCTGTTGCTTTTCAACCTGTTCATCAATGAGGTGTTCAGTCAAATGGCGGAAGCGAGATTCTTTCCACCCAGATTGGGCTCCTGGCCTATAGGCTGTTTGGGGTATGCGGATGATATGGCCCTACTGTCACAGACCCAGGTTGGGCTGGTTCGGCAGCTGAATGCTTTTGTCGACTTCTGTACAACTAACAAGCTAACTCTGAACTATCCAAAATCCAAAATCATGGTCTTTTCAGCTAGGAAGAAAATCCACATTTGGAATATAGGGGGCCAATTGATACAATAGGTAACTTCCTTCCACTACTTGGGTCTTCTCTTTCATAGGACTGGTTCTTGGAAGGGTCATGTTGCTAGAGCCATTGCTATGGCTCATGGGACTTCCCAGGCTATTCTTAGGCTCTTTAGGAGCCAGGGAAGAGCCCTAATATGCTTGCCAATCCAGGTACTCAATGCTAAGGTAAAGGCACAGCTTCAATATGGGGCAGAGCTTTGGGCCCCGTTTCTTGCGCCCATGGTGAACGGGGTGCAAGCTAGATTTCTAATGAGTGTCAAGGGAGACTTTCAGCGTCCCCTTCTCTTTTATACCCGCCTCTGACCCTTCTACAACCAGTGGGCCTCTCTTACCTCAGACCGTTGGGTTAGGGAGATAATTGCTTGTGGATGCTCCATTCAATTCCACTCACTTCCACCTGACTCCCCTCCCCCATGCCTCCGGGGGTCCCCTCCCCCCAAACCTCATTTGAGGTTCAGGAGCTTCTGGCTAAAGGAGCCATTGAGGAGGTCCCTCTGTCTCAACGAAATACTGGATTCTATTCCAACTATTTCCTGGTCCCCAAAAAGGATGAGGGTTTCAGGCCTATCCTGGACCTTCGCCGACTGAGCAGGTATAATCGGAAATTTAAGTTTCGCATGACCTCCCTTCCCATCATCTTCCTTGGCCTACAGCAAGGAGACTGGTTGGCCTCCCTTGACCTAAAGGACGCTTATTTCCACATTTCTATTAATGTCACTCGCAGATGTACTTACGTTTTGTTGTAGGGAATTGGCACTTCCAGTATTGTGTTCTTCCGTTCGGCCTTTCTACAGTGCCCAGGGTCTTCACGAAGTGTGTCGCGGTCATCGCAGCCCACCTAAGAACACTGCAGATGAAGGTGTTTCCATACTTGGACGACTGGCTGCTCACAACACCGTCCATTCTCACTCTAACAAGCCACCTCAACTTTACACTGGAAATTTTACAGAACCTAGGGTTCATCATCAGTTTCAAGAAATTACACCTTGTGCCTACTCAACAGCTTCAGTTTATAGGGGCTGTTCTCGACACCCTATGAATAAAGGCTTTCCTACCCGTGAACAGAATCCACGACAACGTATCAAGCATATTACTTCTACAAACCAAACCCAAGAAATCTGTATGTTTCTTCCTCCGCCTACAGGGGCTGATGGCAGCTACCACAGCTGTGATCCCGTACGCCCGTCTACACTTTCGACCGACCGCTACAGCAACGGCTCGCACGTGCCTACAGCCCCACCTTTCACCCACTCTCTATGCATATAACCATCCCTCCCGAGGTCTATTACGGCCTCCTCTGGTGGATCGACCCACACCACATACTTACTGGCATGCCATTCGATCCCCGTCAAGTACAGGCCTCCCTCACCACCGATGCCTCGCTCACAGGTTGGGGTGCGCACATGGATCACATCACAGTTCACGGCCTATGGTCCCAAAAGGAGAAACTCATGCACATAAACTTTCTCGAACTCAGGGCCATTCGTTGGTCTCTTACGGCCCTTCTGAACCACATTGCAGGCCTGAACGTTCTAATACTCACGGACAACACCACAACGATGTGGTATATCAACAAACAAGGCGGAGCAAGATCCATGCTTCTCTCCCGGGAAGCCCAGGCCATCTGGGTGTGGTGCATCCGCCACAACATACACCTACACGCCGTGGACAGGACAACTCCCTGGCAGACCAGCTCAGTTGCAGATCATCCGACCAACACGAGTGGGCCCTCAACGACTCTGTCCTAGCCAATCACTTCCAATTATGGGGCACCCCCTCTATAGATCTCTTCACTTCTCGAGAGAATGCAAAACTCCACAATTTTTGCAGCAGGGCAGCCCAAGCGCAGGGCTCGACCTCAGATGCCTTCGCCATCTCCTGGAAGGGGCCCTTGCTCTATGCCTTCCCGCCCATCCCCTTAACGTACAGGGTTCTCCACAAAATTCAAGTAGACCGTGCTCAAGTAATTCTGATCGCTCCAGCTTGGCCCCGACAACCCTGGTACCAGACTGTTCGGGCCATCTCAGTCGACGTAGTGGCTCTCCCTCTCCTACCCGACCTTCTCTCTCTAGAACGAGGGTCTGTCCTTCACCACGACCTACGATCGCTCCATCTCTCTGCTTGGTTACTCAGGCTATAATACTCGATGCCTCTCCAGAGGTTTCACGGATTCTGCTCAACTCCCGTCATCCCTCTACGCGATCTTGCTATAAAGCTAAGTGGACCCGTTTTTCGGCTTGGTGCGCCTCTCTACCCTGTAATTTGAACGATGTATCCATGAACCACGTCTTTCGATACCTGTTGCACCTCCACGAGTCGGGACTCTCCATCTCATCCCTAAAGGTACACCTCAATGCACTCTCCTCTCGACTACGCCCGCCTGGAATGGACACGCTCTTCTCTCAACCCCTCATGAGAAATTTCTGGAGGGGGTTGGTCAACTCTTTCCCTCCTTCCTCCCTCCCTCCCCCTTCGTGGGATTTTAATCTTGTCTTGAGCAAGCTGATGGGGGCCCCCTTTTGAGCCTATGGCATCATCATCTCTAGAGAACCTCTCTATTAAAACAGCTTTCTTGCTGGCTATTTCCTCTGCAAGGAGAGTTTCAGAGCTCTCTGCCCTGCGGGCCTCTCCCCCTTGCACTATTTTCCACCACGACAAGATGGACCTCAGAACGGATCCTTCTTTCATCCCCAAGGGGGTTTCCCCCTTTCATTTAAACCAAACCATCTCCTTAGCTGTCTTCTTCCCAAAGCCACATTCATCCTCAGCGGACCGGACTCTTCACACACTCGATGTCAAACGAGCTCTATCCTTTTACATCACTCACACTCGTCCCTTCAGAGCCTCTGACTCCTTATTCATTTCCTGTGGGGGCCAACGAATTGGAGTTAGGATCACATCCCAAAGACTCTCAAAATGGATCCTATTATGCATTCGGAGGTGCTATGAATGGACGGGCAAGACTCCCCCCTCTCATCTTTGTGCTCACTCCACCAGGGCAGTCACCTCTTCGATTGCCAACTTCCATGGAGTCCCTATCCAGGACATTTGCAAGGCTGCCACATGGTCCTCGGTGCATACGTTCACCAAGCACTATTCTCTGGATCTGGTGGCCAGACTAGAATCCGGAGCGGGCAGAGCAGTTTTACACTCCATCTTAGACTGACCTCCTTGACTCCCTCCACCTGAGGTATGTCGTTTTACTGCTACTCACTCTCCCAATAGTGAGAGCGAGTAGCAGTAAAACTCTGTTCTTCGAGAGAGCTCCACGTATTCTCACGACCCGCCCATCTTCCCCTCTGTCTCGGAGGTACCCTGTTGGGCCTTCCTGGGACAGGGTTAGAAGGAACTGAGGCGGCGAGGGCTCCGCCCCCTTTTATAGACTCCCGCTCTCACACGATCTGGAGTTAGCGCTTTTCTCCGAGCGGGAGGGGGGAGGGAGGGACAGAGCCCTCACCTTGTTCTAGATCTTTCCAGGCCTCCTCCTGCCTGGAAACTGCTGACCAGAGTTTTTTCCGGTACCTGCGGAGCAGGAAGTGAATCCCCAATAGTGAGAATACACGGAGCTCTCTCGAAGAACAGAGTTACTGGTAAGTAACCTCTATTTATTGGGTTTCAGCTTTGGCCATTTTAAAACGGGATGCTCCCATGCAGGTCCACCCATCCCTCACCCACCCAAGTGCCCACCTGAAGATGGCGTGGGTAGGCACACGCTCCCGTGATCCATGCACCACCCACTCATGCCTATGCATGGAGTGTCAGGGTAAAAATCCTGGATGCTCCATGTGCAGGCAGGCCAAACTGTGAGTGGGTAGGGGTGCACACCCATTACATCTTGTTACTCACTGGACGTGCATGAGCGCTCCACGTTGTGCACACAGACCCACCACCCAAGCTGTGCCTGTTCTAAAAACAGCCTTTGAGAACTCAGAAATCAGACATGGTCCCTGAGGACTGGATAAGAGCAAATATAGTTCCTATTTTCAAAAGTGGGGGTGGGGGAGCGAGGGGACAACAGACCAGTGATCTTGACTTCAATACCAGGCAAAGTCTTAGAACAAATAATAAAACTGTTGTTTTGCAGGCAGGCACCAGGAACAAATTATTCCAGACCAGTCTTCTCTCCCCCCTTTGATAAAGCAACAGGACTGGTAGACAATGGAGAGTCAGGTGACATAATATACCTTGGCTATAGTAAGACATTTGAGATAATTCCACATGATATGCTCATAATCAAGCTAGGGAAATGTGGGATGGATGGTTGGGTAGTACTATTATATGAGTTCACAACTGGTTGAATAATCATACCCAAATAGTACTGATCAACCATTCATTGTCAGATTATTGGAAACCGATAACAAGTGGGGTCCCCCAAGGGTCTGTTTTGGGTACAGTGAAACTTAACATTATCTTTCTTTTTTCTTTCTTTCTGAATTGAAAAAAATACAAGGAAAAACACATCTTTCCCTTCTCTTCCTCCTCCCCCCCTCGTTCCCCAGAATCCTATTTAACTTTTAATTTCAGCTAACCACCAAGCTGTTTTTGCATATATTTTTTGTCCAAGTATGAACAAAAAAATCTTACTCAGTGGTTTTTTCATGTAAATAGAATACTTTCTCATCTTTTCTTCTTTTACCTTATAGAAAGTCCCACACAGGGGACCAGATCATATAAAAGTCCTGATATTTATCCAACACATTCGCATGAAGTTTTTCCATTGAGAGGACAAACCAAACTCTCTGAATCCAAGCATCTTCCATGAGTCCTGCTGTGTTCTTCCAAGTTTTGGCAATAACCTATATTTCTGCTAAATATAACATTTTGCAAGTATCTTTATAATAATCTATTATGGGGATTTTTGGAAAAATTCCAAGGGCAATTTCAAATGAATGGGATTATACAAGCTGTTATTTCTTGTGTATTTTTCCAAACAATCCTCCAAAATTTCTGGATTTGTGGACATTTTCAGCTACAATGCATTAAGGAACCATCATTACCACAACTATGCCAGCACTTATCAGAAAGTATCTGCTCAAATTCAGAAATGTGTACTGGTGTTTCATAGAATCTCAGAATTAATTTTAGCTGGGACTCTCGCACTTCAAGTGTGAATGCAGATTTAAATATTTGATATTCAATCATTTCAGTTTGTTCCTTATTAGCAGCTTTGGCCCATTTCTGGAAATAGCTGGGTTTGTCCTTATACCAAACCCACGTAAGGGCTCTATATATCTTGGAAATTATTCCTCTCAGTGGCATTGATAGTATTCTTATCAAATTTATTAATGACACTGATCTGGGTGGACTTACAATCACTCTGGAGGTATAGAATCAGAATCCAAAATGATCTTGATAAATTGAAAATTGGACTAAAGAAAGAAGATGAAATTCAATAAAGAGAAATGTAAAGTATTACACAAAAGAGAGAAAAACCAAAACTATGAATACAAAAGTGTGATGACTGGTTGGGCAGCAGTAGTTCTGAAAAGGTTCTTGGGGTAATACTAGATGACACTTAGTGAAGCAAGAACCTGGTAGAACAGCTAAAAGGGAACACTATTTTGGGTTGCATTAACAGAAGCATTGTCTGTAAGACAAGGGCAGTGATTGTTCCTCTCTACTTGGCTCTGGACAGACCGCATTTGAATTACTACATACATTTGGGCACTTCATTTTGAGAAGGACAGTGACAAGCTGAAGAGGGTACACAGGAGAGCAACAAAGATGATAAAAGAGATGGAAGGAAAAACTTATGAGGAGAGGAGAAACTGAGAATATTTTGCCTAGGAAAAAAGCTAAGGGGGAGTCTATAATCTTCAAATATGACAAGGCTGCCATAAGCAAAATGGTGCCCTGGCTGGTTGTTCTCCATGGTCACTGATAGGATTAGTGTTATTGTCCTTAAATTTAACATTGGGAAGAAGTTTCTACCTACTAGGACAGTTAAGCAGTGGTATAATTTACCAAAGGTGCCTGTAGAGTCCCTGCTCCCTTTTAAAAATAGGTTAGACAGCTTTCTCAGGGACGGCATAGTGTACAGTGGATCCTGCTTAATTGCAAGGGGATGGAATAGATGACCCTTTGAGTTCCTTCTAGACCTGTAATTCTGTTTTACTTACTAATGCAATGGTACTCTTGACCAAGTATTTTTCTCTTCTGCTAATTAGATCCACAACCTTGCCTCCATTGGCAATAATCTAGCACACTGAATAAATGGGAAAGAGCAAATGGCTGGGCTTTATTAGAGTAAGATCCTCAGTTCTGGAACAGTCTTGTGATCTAATCTAACAAACTTGAATTTGTTGGTCTGCAGATGTTGTGCAATTTATGTTTGCTTGTTTTTTTCACAGGCATTCTCTGTGGGGTGAGCTGGAGGGAGAGAATTGAATGTTCTGATGGGTGGGAAAACTGCAAAATGTGTTTTTAAAAGCAGTTTGGGGCATTGGAAAGACACATTTTGTAGACCAAAAAAATAGTAATACATAAATATAATTTACAGACAAGGAAAACTGTTCCCTCAGTTATGCGTTATGGCATGCTAGCATCTCTTTGGGAGAGGTGAGGCTGGCATTAAAACATGGGCATAAGAATGTGATTCTGGTTTCCTATTCCCCCTCAATTAGAGCTGTATCATTTGATATTGCTTCGTTACTAGCAATGTGGACACTGGACAGTATATGTCAGTGGCATTTGGGTGTGTGCCTGTGGTGGTTGGAGGTGGGTGTGCGTCTGTTCCCACGGGCACACACCCACCTCCACCCATCTCTACGCATGGAGCAACTGGCATTGGAGCCTGGTATCCAGTATCTACACAACTTAATTTTACGTATATTTTCATCACTTATTTGTACTTTTATATGCTATTACACGTAACAAAACTGCACGGAAAGATAGTTACTGGTTCTGCACATAGCAACCACAATATTAGTATATATATTAATATGTATTTTGTGCTACTTTAATTAGCTCCCTAACCCATCTCCAGGTTTGAGAGTGCTCAGTAACAATGTGCAACCATTTATGAAAGTAAGCCTTAAATATAGAACTGAGACTGTTTTCACATGGGCGCCCCTCCCCCTACCACACATGTGTGTGGTGGATGAGGGGGCTCCCGTGCAAACGATGACCGTGATGGGTGGGGGTGCGTGTGTGCATGCTCCTGCGCTCCACCCATCACCCACGCACGGAGCAATGGACTCTAATGCCGGTTGCTCCATGTGTGGAGATGGGTGTGTGCCCATGGGTACGGATGCACACCCATCCCCCCACCCACCAGAGCCCATTTGAAAAGGGCCTGAACATGAAGGAAGATTTTTGGATGAGATATAATTTGTTTTGTGGTATTGGGGTTAACACTGCCACTCTTGTAAAATGTTTCATGGGAATATTAGTGACCATAGGTGGCATAGGCATCAAGAGGTGGCATCCTTGTACTTGTAAATACTTTTCTGGTGCTTTTGGGTCACAGAGAATATCATCACATATTTACCATCAACACCACCTCCTGCAGCATGTAGATGTTCTTTGAAGGCCCTTTGATTCAAATTGTGACCCAACTGAAGTGTGCTTACTTAGCTTGTGAGATCTGAGAGGAAGAAGGGTACCTGTACCTAGCCAGCAGGCAATGAACTTTTTAACTTTTATTTTTTTAAAAACTATTTTCAAACTTTAATCTCAAAGGATTAAGTTGTTTACGCTGCTGGAAATAAAGTAACTTTGGTGAAAAATTATTCCTCTGACATGCCAGTGTTTTACAGTAGCATCTTTTGTTTACCTCTTGTTAATGTGAAAGTTTTCTGGCCTCAAAGTGCTTAATACAGAATCATTAACTGTAATTGCTCCTTTGTTTGATGTGAGATAGGCTGCAAAATAAGAACCATTTGCACCTTCCACTTGCTTATTGTTTTGTTTCAAGTGACCAGGTTTTCTGAAAGAAAGAAGTGGTGTTTTGATTATGATGCTGGTTTGATAAATTGATTTGATTATTTCCAGCAGCGTTTTATTAGTCTTGTAAGATGAAGGTGATAGTTATTTTTACCAGTAAAGACTAGATTTATTTTTTCCCCACTGAAAATTAATCTTTGGCATAAATAAAATAATCTTGCATGATGCTACAAAAATAAGGTCTGTTAAATCTATATGACCTAAAGAAGAAAGGAGTCCAACAAGGCTGGGATTTTCTGAAAAGAGAGATGGAGTGCTTTTTGGAACTCCAAGCACAACTCTCATTAGTTTATTTTGGAAAACTTCCAATTTATCATTTACCATACCACCCCAGATTCCGGCTCCATATAGAGCTTGTGGTACTAATTTATGGTCTAAACGCTTTATTACACACTTCATTTGTTTGCCTCCCACAGTTTTCCAGAACCTGATAAACACCATTTGTTGTTTGGGCCAGTTTCAAAATAACTGCTTTAAAATGTTCCAGCCAGGAGCCTGTCTCTGGGAATATTGATCCCAAATATTTATAGGATTTCACGTGTTCCAACCTCTGAGAATCTAGAGTCCATGCATACTCTGTATGTCCCATTGCAAATACAATTATTTTAGTTTTTTCACAATTAGCATTTAAATCATTTCTGTTGCAGTATATGTCAAGAGATTGCAACAAACACCTCATTCCTATTTGGGAGGACAAAAGGACCATATCGTCCGCATATAGTAAAATTGTCAGTTGTCTCCCCTTAAGATATAGAGGATGAAATTTATCCCCACTCAGTTTGCTCACTATATCATTTAATATAAAAATTAAATAAGAACGGTGCAAGGACACTATATGTTCAAATTATAAATATACTAGCACATGTAGACTGTACTTCCTCCACTTTCATTCTTGGAATAGGGTCTATAGGTAGGAGATCAACTCCAAATTTATCTGCATGGTTGTGTGAAGCGTTATTCGAGGCCACCCTGCTGCTTCATGCGATCATGGTCTTGAAAGAGCAACTATTCCTTAATGAATTGAATTTTATTTATGGCCTAAGCCAAAAACATACGAGAAATAAACATATACTCTCATATATGTTACTTCTAGAAAACAAAATTTACATTGTAAAAAAATGTTAAAAACATATCAGACAAAAGGAGACACCTCCTTTTCTTACAATAAAGTAAAAGAATAAACATATAACATAAAATAGGGAAGATGTTTTACTCCCCAAACATATCGGTTATATTATTTCTCAAACCAGATCTTCCTTTTACCAGGGGATATTTCCCATTGGGTTACCAACTTCTTCCTTACACCTTGGGCAGCATGGATAAACTTAGCTAGTGGTATCACTGTGTTCTTATCCATATCTTGTAAGATGTTTATTGTTTTCCGGAATACAGCCCCACATCATTTATTCCTTCCATTCTTTGATGTAGAAGGGGCACTCCCACATGACATGAACAACGTCTTCCAATCTAGACCTATTACAAGGGCAGAGTCTTTGCACCATAGGGCCCTTGGCCCATCTTCCAGTCTGGATTTCAGATTCCAACTGAGAAAATCCTTTTCATCCACTGCCTGCTTCAGTCGCTGCCAAGTCAATTTTTGAAACTCAAATTTCTTTTGTGCAAGCAGATGTTTGTATTTCCTTTTCGCCTGGATCAAATTTGCCCTGAAGTTCTCATTGTCAGTGTCCTCCCTTTGCCCCATCTGTTCTAACAGTTTCTTTTTTCATTTAAACATTCTTTGTCAAACCACTCTTGGTAATATTTTCTCTCATCTCCCTTTGACAGATTAGTCGTCAACTCATCCTGTATGTTGTTTATTAATTTATGTTACTCCTCACCATTTTATCTGGGCAAATTTCTATTTGTGCTAGTTGTTCTACCATTTGTCTGTTTTTATTATAAATTTTGGTTGCCTTATGAGATATTTCTTCTGCCAACTTCACCCTCCTCAGGCTTCTTCCCTCACTTTTCCTTTTAACTGCTTCTCCTCCTAAATCTATATTTAGGTGTGCAGTTATCGGGTAGTGATCGGTTTCAGGTCTTGGGAAGACTTTGAACTTATGGCAAATGTGCCAGTGTTCCTGATTTATCAGCATATAATCTATGGTGCTTGTCCCTCTCGTTGAATGGAACGTTAAACGTCCAGGTATATCCGTAGGCAGTTCACCCTTTAGCTTCCTCCAATTGTTATTTTACATAAAATGCCACAGATGTTTGCCTGCTGGATTTGTCCTATCATCCTGCATTAGATGGTTTGTTGATTAATTATCCTTGCTGTTATATCTTTGTTCCCTGCACTGGCAGTTTCCCAGCCTGGCTTTGAAATCTCCAGCTAAAAGCAAGATTGAAAATGGGGCCATCTGTTTGATATAATCAATCTTGCTTTCCAAGAGTGCTATCCCCCAACCTATGGATAAACTAGCCTTCCTTGGGGGAAGATACACATTAGTTAATACCAGGGACTTTCCTTCTGCAGTGATCACTTGAATTGTCTGCATGTAAGGGGTGTCCAATTCAGTTTCTTTTGGGGAGGAATTTGTTGTTATATCAACTAGTACCATCAATCCTCCACAAGACCTTCCCCTTCTACCTTCCTTTTGCGCTGGTAGTATAAATGTCTGGTACCCATTTAAGTAAAAGGGCCCCTCCATCCAGGTCTCCTGTAACAGGATTATTTGAAATTTACAAAGGAAGGAGAGCCACTCTCCATCAAACATTTTATCTTTTATACCTGCAATATTCCAGGCTATGACCACTAGGAAGCTCCCCTTCCTCTCAGCAACTCCGGGTGAAAACAGACATGACGCTAACCACCATTAAACCACCCTTGGTGGTTATTTATGCATGTTGCAGGGCTGCATAGGGCACCAATACAGCCCTGCAACATGCATAAATAACCACCAAGGGTGGTTAAAGGGTAGCGTCATGTCTGTTTTCACCCTCCATCTACTACTCATCTTCCCCGGACTTGGTCCCTTACATCTCTCTGTCTCCTTTTATTTCTTTCTCCAGTCTCAGCATCAGCTAGCTCACTCCCATTAATCCTGCTCTCCTCAAGGCTTCTGTTTGATTCTTCGAGCCTTTGGGAAGGGACAAAAAATCTTGCCTTCTTCTTGAAAAAGAGAAAGATATCTTCCCCTATCTCCAATCCCAACATGAAGTTTTCAGCATGATTCAGGATTTTCATAGCTCCAAATCTCTGAAACCTATCCGTACTGAAGGATAGTGGTATTTGCCTTTTGCTTGGTGGAGCCTGCTTACAAAGATTATCCCTTTTTGTAATCTTCTATATGACATCCTCAACCTTCCCGCACAAAACTGTGCAACCTGTTCTTTTAGCCGGTCCCTGGATTCAAAGGGAGATAACTGTAATTTGTACAGAATAATTTTTTGTTTTGAATAACAGTTATGAAAGGTATCTGATTTAGTCCCTCTGCTCTTCCCCACCAGTTTGGGATTAACTTCCCTTCCTTTCTTATTTGTTACTTTCCCCAAATTTCTCCCAACTTGGGGATTACTCTCCCCAGGCCTTTGGGGAGTGGGGGAGGCTGGGTTAGGAGGGGTTTTTATTCCTTCACCCTTATTTAGTGTATTATTTATTATGTTCCCTGGTCCTGTTTTAATTGTTGTATTTTGAGTGTTTTAAATATTTTATGGTTGTATTTTTAATATATATTGAGATTGTAAGCCGCCCCGAGCTGTTTCAGGAGGGGCGGGGTATAAATGTAATAAATAAATAAATAAATAAATAAATACATTTCCTTGACCTACCTTGTTCCACTTCCTCCCTTATCTCCTCGCATAACTCTTTAACTCTATTTATATCCTGAACCAGGGTCTCAATCTTACCATTTATACCTTCTGCGAAATTATCAATTGCAAATCATAGCTGCTTGCAACAACAATTTTTATGAATAATAGAATTTAAACTTTTTATATTTTCCTCCTCCATTTTGGGTTGATAACTGTCCAGAAAAGTTAAAAAACTGTCCCTCAAATTGGAGTCGAGGGAGATTGGGCTGCCTCTAATCCCTGGATCCACATCAATATTTCTGTCCGTGACTTCCTTTAATGCCGAGGAGGTGACTAGGGGGCATAGGGTGAATCTGTATGGACCTTTCGTTCATCCCTTAAATGGGCATGAGGGGCCCCTATGTTATATAAACTTCCCAATGCCCCTTCCATTTGATAGCAGCTGTTCTCCTGCAGAACCCCAGTGCTTGTACTATATCTCTTTTCATCCATCTTCCCCTTCCGAGTTACAAATCTTATAATTTTCAGTTGTGTATTAAGGACTCTTGCAACGTTTAGTTGTCCTGGGGATCCACTACCCCCTTTCCCTGGAGTATTACCTTTCTTTAGAGATGCCATCTACAACCCTTGAATAAAGGGTTTATGCCCCCCCACCTACAGAGACTGGGTATCTGTGCTCCTTGAGATCGTAGAAGCCCAGGCCTGAGCCCTGGTCCCACCAGAGTCTCTCACCGTCCTCTAGGACCACTCTAGCCTGAGCACTGCATAATCAAGGGCCCCAGGAAGCTCCAGTTCCTTTCGGTGAGGGACAATAACTCTTAAGACGAGAGTGCTAAGGCAGGAAAATTTATTTCCCTCCGCGCTAATGGGTTCCACACCCACGGGGTCTCTCACACACCCATGGCATGTTACCGCCTGTAATGAAGACTATTATCTAAACCCAATTTATTTCCTTCAACGCTAACGGGTTCCACATCCACGGGGTCTCTCACACACCCATGGAGTGATACCGCACAAGTATTCCTTAATGCTTTTAATATGATTTTGAGTATATAAAACTATACGTAACAATTATTAAGAGGCTATTTAAGAAGCAAAGGGTAAGTCTACAATGGAGATATAACTACCATTACCTAAGACACTACAGCTAAATTCATCCCAAGTGTGATTAATTAAAAGTAGGTGAAATTATCTTTATAACTGTAACATTGTTTGTTAAAGTATCCCCTAAGATGGAATGGCATGAGAAGCCTGTAAGAACTGTATTTTGACAAAACAGATTAGAAGAAAAGAGCAAAAAACCCCTCAAAAGCAATGGTTCACCCTCTAAAAGAAAAGAGATATTTTTTTTTATTCATTAAGAACCAAATCAGAAATCCCACTTAATTCATCTTGTTTCATTTTTTCCTCTGCTCAGCTGGCCTGCAGGTGTAGTCTAGTTTGGCTGGGGTTTCTGTGCTGGGAGACTACAGTCATGACTAATATTCACTGGCACTTGCTCCCCTTGGAATGCTGCTGATGTCATGGAAAAACAGGACCTTAGTGGTAACCCCTAACAACCAGAGCTACAGTAAACATTACCTACACCAAGATACTGGATTTTAAAGAGATTTAGCAGGATGGCATTCCTAGCCAAGAATCATAAAATTGTACTTATAATTTTGCCATAGGTTTCCTAAAAGTACCAGCACATTATTGGGATCTAGCCATGATTTTCATATGCCTAGTAAAACTAGAATTAATTCCACTTGGGTCTCCAATAGCAGAATTTATTACTCTTTCCACTACCTAAAACTTTCATGGCTTTTCAAATTGTAGAACAGTGTTAGAGCATTTGTGAAAAAGGGAAATAGGAAGGTAATTTTCATTCTAAAGTAAATTTCCTCCAGTTAAATGGGTGTCTTGGTTTGTTGGAGTTTGAAGCATTAATCAAGAGCACTGAACTGCACAAACTAGCTTGGGGGGCAGCAAGTGAGAAGTGAGCATACGTTTTTGTCCTTTTGTGCTTTTTAAACACACAATAAGGAGGTGAAAATGGGTGCATTTTGGCTTGACTGAGCTCTTTCAAAATGTTTGCCATTTTATTGAGGTACCTTGTATGGATAGGGCTATACTGAATATTTAGGCCCAAAATTGTGTGCTGTAGTTGAGTAGTAAGTCTCTGGACAAAATACAGTCCTCGGAAGCCTGGAACAGATAGTATCTTCAAAATCCTCCAAATCAATCAAGTCAGACCTATAAGAAAAGACAAAACAATTAAGCCCACCAACTTCCATTTGAGCTTCATCCTCTTTTGGGAAAGTACTGAAGAAAAGTACCCTCTGAGGGAGTGTTGTGGGGAGACATGCTGCATCCAGATCTCAACTGTCTTGTTCATGCTCTGGTCATCTCTCGCCTCGATTACTGTAACCTCCTTCTCTCTGGCCTTCCCCGGTCTCACCTTTCTCCCCTCATCTCTGTCCAAAACTCTGCTGCCAGGATCATCTACCTCGCCAGTCGCTTCGACCATGTGCAGCCCCTCCTCTCTTCGCTTCACTGGCTTCCCCTTCCTGAA
>QEPC01012458.1:255125-290311 GCA_003113815.1 Sphenodon punctatus
CGCAGCCTGGGAGGGGGAGGGGGGAGGAATTAATTGTATTTATTTCATTGATTTCAATGGGGACACAGTGCCCCATTGAACTCAATGAAATAAAACCGGTACCGGTATACCGGATTTAATCCGGGAATCCGGTTCTTTGAGAACCGGAAACCGGTGTATCCGGTATTTACCCCGGGGTCCCAACGCTAGTAGCTAGAACTGGAGACTGAGCAAAGCAGTGAGGTATATACAGTGATTGGAAACAAGGACAAAGGGAGGGGAGGAGAAGGTGAGAATGAGCACCAGGTGGGAGGTTTGTAATTCAAAAGGGTAGAATGCAACAAGGTGGGAGGAATAAGAGGTGCTGAGTGAGTCATCCCTGATGTGGAGGAGCTACTCCTTAATGGTTTTTAGAAGCTAAGTAGGAGGAGACACAAAGATACAGGGCGAACTGGAATCCAGACCTCCTGACATGACTACTACAAAGCTTGGCTGCCCAGCCATACTGCTACTGCTGTTGTGGTAGCCTTACAAACGGCTATCTGGTTTATAGGGCAATATGCAGAGTCCTTCTGGTGGCTGAATTAAAAACTGAGGTATGCTTGCATCTACAGGGTGATAATTTATTCATCTAACCATTTTATATTTAACTCTGTTTGTAATGGTCAAATGAACAAATGATTACCCTATAGATGCATACTGGAAATTAGCTACGCTACTACAGTCACAACCATTTATCTAATAATATAAGCTTCCAGGAAGAGCAGCACAAAACATAATTATTCTGAGGTCTGGTATTTAGGGAAAGATCTGTTGGAAGAGTCGCGGGGTGGGAGACATCCATGTTGTGAGTGGACATGGCGTTTTGGGGCCCAGGGACAGGATCAGACGCCGGAGACTTGGGCCATTTTTAGACGAACGCGCGGTGTGCTCGCGCGTGGTTTCCAAAATCCCGCAAGGCGGGATTAGACGAGACACTGTTGCGAGTCACATGCACAGGAGGGTGACATGCATTCTTTCCCAGCCGTGATTTGACCACCTCAATAGCTGACCCAGTCAAATTGCGGCCGGAAAAGAATGCACGTCCCCCGCCTGTGTGCGTGACTCGCGGCAGTGTCTTGTCTAATCCCGTCTCGTGGGATTTTGGAAACCACGCGCGAGTGCACCGCACGCTCGTCTAAAAACGGCCTTGGAGCAGAGAGAAGAAAACCAGGGGCAAGGACTAGAGGAAAACATTAAGGCAAGTGTCAGGGTCCAGGCTTGAACCTGTGACCCTGACAGGTAGGGAAGCTTCCCCAGTGCCATATGGTGCCCGCCTGGGCCTGATATAACATTCCCCCTTTATGCCTGGTGCCTTGCCTTACTTGATTCCTCCCCCCGGATTCCTCATTGGCTCCCAGCAGGATAAAAGGCCTGATGGGAGCAGTTGTAAGCTGCGGGACATCAGCTCTTGACTGTGACCCTGTCTGCCTTCTGTCTGTCTTCTAACCTCTTGGTCTACAGCGTTTTGACCTATTTCTTGCCTAGTCCCTTCTGGCTCTGTTCCCTCTTTCCCCTCCTGGTAGCTCTGATTGTCTTGCCCTCTTGATTCCTGTCCACCTGTTTCTCATTAGCAGTTTCTTACCTTGTTCTTACACCTGCTGTGGGGTGGCCTTGTTGTGGTCTTGCTCTGGTGTAGGGATTTCTCCCCCGGTCTCTCTAAGGTCTATGTTCCCGCTCTGCTAATCTGTCCCTGACTCTTGCCTCGCCCATGTCTATAGTTGTATGACTCTAGTTTATACTTCTGTGTTGTGTCTGTGTCCTCTAGTTCCCTGTTGCTCCTGCCGCTCTGGTTCCCTTAGTCCCTTGTCTTTGGTTCCCCATTGCTCCCCTAGTTCCCCGTTGCTCCCCCAGCTAATGTTCCCTAGTCCCTTGTCTCCACTTCTCCATTGCTCCCCTAGTTTCCTGTTGCTCCCCTAGCTCTGGTTCCCTTAATCCCTTGTCTCTGGTTCTCTGTTGCTCCCCTAGTTCCCTGTTGCTCCCATAGCTCAGGTTCCCTAGTCCCTTGTATTTGGTTCCCGGTTGCTCCCCTAGTTCCCTGTTGCTTTCCCATGTTGGGTTCCCTGTTGCTCCCCTCGTTCCCTGTTGCTCCCCTTGTTCCCCATTGCTCCCCCAACTCTTGTTCCCCAGCCCCCTGTCTGTGGTTCCCCAGCCCCTTGTCTCCAGTTCTCCATTGCTCCCCTAATTCCCTGTTGCTTCCTCAAGTTGGGTTCCCTAGTCCCTTGTCTCCGGTTCCCTGTTGCTCCCTTTGTTCCCCGTTGCTCCCTCAACTCTTGTTCCCCAGCCCCCTGTCTCCAGTTCCCCAGCCCCTTGTCCTCAATGATGAGTCATCAGCATTCGTAGGCCAGCTTGTCTGGTGCTCATGCTGAGTATTCAGTCTCTTGGAGATCGGAGAACGGCTGAGAGGTTTCCTTGTTTGATCCATGGGACATCCCCTATTCCCTTCAACCCGTCCCTCTCCTATCTGCCCTTCTCTTCTCCCCTTTTCCTGACCCCATGCCCCAGAGCCTGAAAGTAAGCTCCGCCTGGTCTGTATCATAGCTCCCCTCTGTTCCTCCGGCCATACTATTCCCTCCCATTGTAGCCCCTCCTGGGTGCCTGTTGCTGGCCATCGCCCCCTTGCACCCTGTCCCCTGACAGCAAGGCACAGAGCAGCAGACAGATGATAGGCAGGATAAGGAGTAGGCAAGGCATGGGCGGCAGGTGTGTGCCAAAGTCAGTCAGGACAAGGCAGACATTTGACAGCACTGGCAGGGGTGCCAGGCACGTGTTGAGACCAGGCAGGAGCCAGGGTCTGGGGCACTGCTGGGGCGGGTGCAGCTGGGGTTAGAGCCATCTGAGGCACCACCGGGGGGGTGGAGTGGGGAGGGCAGGAGCCTGATGTGGAGATGCTGGAGCAGGAGCCAGTAGCGTCTGAGGCACAGATGGAGTCTGAGGGCTGGGACCTAGGGGCCTAGAGGGTGGAGTCTGGGGGCTGAAGCAGGCATCTGAGGCACAGCAGCCAGGCAGTGGCTGTAGCAGGAGTCTGGGACATCTCCAAGACTGGTGCAGCAGGAGTTAGGAGCACCAGCTGAGCTGGCGAATACACAGGCACAAAGGCCCCAGATGGCAAGGTGCTCAGCCACACCACCAGCAAGTGACTCTGCAAGCTTCTGGCAAATGGCTTCCACCTCCCTGAAAGGCGGCTGCAGTCCCTGGGGCACTAGTGGAGTGAGGGATTTCGGTGCAGGACACTGTACTGGAGCCAGATGGGACACTACTGGGGCAAGTGCTGGATCAGGAACTGGGGCACAGGAAGCTTCATGGGTAAGGTCTGGGTCGCCAAAAAACAAAGAGAGTTCCCTGATGAAGCCCTTAAAATTGTGCAGGAGTGGGCTGTCCTGCTTCAGCACTGGACAGGCCCAATTCAGTGCCTCCCTCAATAGGAGGCCCATCACCAACCCCACACAAGAACTTTCTGTTGGGGTAGGCATGGGGCCAGCATCTAAAGTGAAGCTGGAATTGGGCTATGAAACCCCTGCACTGCCAACAGTTGCCACTAAACCAGGCAGGCAGACAAACAGGAGGCAGACACGGTCATAGGATATAGGCCTGAAATTTCAAATCACAGTGAATGCTGTTTCCCATTGAAAACAGGCCATTCACCTTCATTTGCATGACACAGAAATGTACCTGTTTTTCCCACTGTTTTTGCCATTTTTTGTTGTTTTTTGCGAGTTGAACAGAACTGCTGTGAGGCCGATCCCAAGCCCCATGCATGTTCTGTATGCACTCCCAGGGGCTGTGTGGAGTTGCAAAAGTGCCAACTAAGTGCCAGGGAAATGCTGTAAAACTGTTGTAAAAGTCCCGGAAAGTGAAAAAAAGATGGAAAATGACAAAAATGCCAGACCAAGGGCATAGCTATAATAGGTGCAGCAGGTGCAATGGGGGTGGGGGCGCAGGACTGGTAGGTGTCCAGGGATTCCCACTAAACATTGCCCTGGGAACAACTAGGGTGGCCACTGACTCATCGGCAGAAAAGAGGGCAGTCATTTGAATGAAATTCGCATATACTAATCTTATACTAAGTTATGCAAATTTGTGGGGCAGAAGTGGGTGGAGCCAAGCCAGTGATAGGTGGGGCCAATGGTAGGCGGAGCCAACCCAACAGTAGGCGGAGGCAACCAAATAGTTAAGCAAGTGGTGTGGCAGCAGCAAGGAAGGCGTTCCTAGAGTTAACATTGGAGGGAGATTACATTAGCTAACTCTGTGAACTCCTTGCTGCTGCATGAAGCCGTACCACTGGGGGATAGAGAGCCCTCTTACTAAGGTCCCATCCAATGTCTTTCTCCCACTAGTCCCATTTCGCGCTAGCAGTGTAAAAGATAGAGCCCAGGCTCACTGTGAGGAGAAACTGATGTTTTAAGTGTCTCATCAAGCTGGTAATAACTACCAGTGATTCTCTACCATTTCAACCATCTTTCATTTGTCTATGTCTCTTTTGGTTTTTGTTTCCTTTTTTATGGGGAATAACACCAAAGTCAACCTCAGAAACCTTTGAGCAACATGGCATATAGGAACATTGGGGATAACACACCCAGGTCACCCTGTAAACCCTTTGAACAAGTTTGCACATAGTATTGGGGGTAACACACCCACATCACTTTGAGAAGCCTTTGAACAACAGTGCACATAAGGACATTGGGAGTAACGCACCCAAGTTACCCTGAAAAACCTTTGAGCAATATTGTACATCTAATGCCAAGTCTGCAAGAGGAATGGTGCAGAGAGGACCTGAGCTCCTTGCGCTGGTTGGCTAGCTGACCAAGTTTCTGGAAGGGTGAATGCCTTCCAAAAGGGTCAACACAAAATAAACTATCCGGGCACTAAACTATGTTTGCTCCAGTGTGAACCAGATATCTGGGGGGAGGGCAAAGATACAGAAATGCTTTTAAAAGTCTCCTGACTGCCTAGGGAGATGTGATGCACACTGCAGCTGGGCAACTTCAGGCTGGGAACCAGAGCTCAGCAGCTGGGGGAGTGACTGGGCAATGGGCACTGCTTTAATGGGGGTAATCCTTCCTTCCTGGATTTAATTAATTACACAGCTCCCTGTCCTGGACAGCACAAGCTGTCAGAAATACCGATTCTCACACTCAGACTCTCTCACACACATGCTTCTTCAAGTGACTCCCTCACACACACACTCACAGATTCTCTCACACAAACACACTCTCCCCATCACACACACACATTCTTTTTCACACACACAAACTCTCTCTCACCCTCACACACATTCACACGCAAACTCTCTCTCACACACAGACATGCACAGATTCTCTCACACACTAATTTTCTCTTACACACAACACAATGGTTAAGCCAGTTTAACCCAGTTTAACAGTTAAGCCAGCAGCAAGGAGTTCCCAGAGTTAACATTGGAGGGAGATTACATTAGTTAACCCTGTGAACTCCTTGCTGCTGCGTGAAGCCCTGCCACTGGGAGATAGAGAGCCCTCTTACTAGGGTCTCATCCAATGTCTCTCTCCCACTGGTCCCATTTCTCCCTCTTAGTGTAAAAAAATAGATCACCTTGCCAGCGCCTACCTTTATCCTGAACCTTCGAATCCTCGATTTTCGTGCCCTCCTTGGCCACCTGTAGCCTTCTGAAGGTGTAGGCTTTGGGACAAGCCTTTCTTCTGACTTGGAGAACTGGGAGGACTGAGTTAGCTCCCTGTCCTGCGACAAGTCGAATCAGAAGAAATGAAAGGGAAGAGAAGGATAGGACAGAGGATAAACAGGAGGGAAAGGGTTTTGTTTTGGTGCACGAGAAGAGGAAACGGGAAAGATGGGTTTCAGTGGGGGAAAGGGGACTCTGTCGTTGTTTCCAGGTGTCTTCCCTGCCAACAATAAATAGGGGGAGAGCCCCAACTTAATGAATCAGCTTCCAGGGTAAGGGAAGCAACAGGCCAGGTTCCAGGTACATTGCTTGTACTATGAAGCTAGGGCTAGCACAAGTGAATAGGAATTGTTCCAGCACTAAAGCCTAATTCTGGTACCAAACTTGAGGATTGTATTGCCTGGGAGCATTTGACAATTCTTTTAAATAGTGAGATTAGAAATTTGAATTTCTAATTGGGGTATTTGAATTTTTCTTATAATTACACACTCACAAGTATGCCCTTTATGTGATATTTTAGTTCACTTATAATTTTATAAATATTTCAACTTAGAGGTATTTAACTTGATTAATAATATAATCAGTGGGCATAGTTTAAGAAGCTATATATTTCATAAAATGTGACATTGTAATGTATTTATGATTCCTTCCAGATTAAAATATTTAATAAAAGTACCATCCTTTTACAAAAACATTTACATATATTTCCCCACATATATTTGCGTGCACAAACATCCCATATAAATAAAATAGACTATTATTATTATTTTATTATTAGCAAGCATTTATATAGTGCCAGCAATGTACCTGGCGCTTTACAAAGTAATGAAATAGACATGGTCCCTGCCCTAGAGCTTACAATCTGAGAGACGGGTGGAGGGTGGGGAGACAAAGGAAGGGGAACAGAGAGAGACAAGGGGTGTAACATTCACGAAGATGCGAGGTCCCGGGTGCATGTGCTTGGCTTGGTTACTTGATTGAAAGAAGCTGTAATAATGCAATTATGGACTAGAAGGAAAGAAATTGGAAATGACAACATTTCTTTTATGATTTGTTTATGATTTCAGCCGCCCTAAGCCTTTGAGAAAGGTGGCATATAAATTTAAATAAATAAAATATGGCCAGGCAGGGGCACCAAGTAAAATAATAAAAGAAATTTTGTCATTCCCAATTTCTTTCCTTCGAGTCCATAATTGCATTAATACAGCTTCTTTCAATTAAGTAAAGTCTATTTTATTTTATTTATTGATAATTAATAATTCCTTTATTGCATAGCCAAATTGGCTATTTCAAAATACATAAAACATACAAAATAATCATACAAAGTATCTATAGCTAAGACAGTGTCCATAATATTTATAAAATATAGATTATATAATATACAATATGCAAAAATAATAAAATCTGAAACATCATATAGCAGACAGTTCTATTTCCTGTATTCAACCAGGACAATTGACCATCTTCCGGCCAAGCAGTTACTATACTAGGGACTTCATTTCAAGTTTTCTTATATACACTTGCATCAAAAAATTTGCAACATTGCCTGTAACAAATGAGGAACGATCGCCCAAAGGGTAAAAATCAGAGGTTCTACCTGGGAAGGGGACAACGATCGGGAGGATATACTTGTTACGGGCCACTGTGTAGAACCCACACTCCAATAAAATGTACTTCATTGTCTCGGTTTGAGTTTGGTTACAAAGACATACTCTCTCGGCAAGTGGGGTGCCCTTATATCTACCTTCAACCAAAGCCGAAGGGAAAGCATTTAGTCTAGCCAAGAGAATCAGCCTCCTGTGATTCTTTGTAAGATCGTTGTCCAAATACATCATTGGGACACCTGATCTGTTACATATCTGGAAGTAATGACCTAAAGCTCTACTTTCTCCAACCACCTTTTGGATTTCTTGCCCAGTGACATCCGCCAATCTGCTGGTTAACACCCTTTTGGCTCCTTTATAATCCAGTGGGACGAGAAACACAGGGTTGAAACCTAGATGGATTATTTTGTTCTCCACCAAAGAGTACCATGGATTTGAACATGTGTCCGCAACTGCCATTTGGGATAAAGGGGCCGCCAATTTGAAATAAAGCCTCAGCCAATAATTTATTGCGTTCAGCCAAACTCTCTCTGATATGGGACATAGACCACATTCAAGGCAAAGTGCCATATTACTTATTCCCGCCGGGGCTGATAGAAGTGCCCTTTGCAAATCCCGCTTGGAGTTTTTCTAAATTTTTGGTTCTATCCATGGCCCAAATAAATGCCCCGTATATAGTTTGAGGTACACTCTTATGTAGAAAGTTTTTTATCGCAGGGGTGACCAGAGAGCACCCTCTGGACTTGAAAAATGAAACAATGGCTTTATTTAATTGTTTTGCCTTTGCTAGACTTGCAAGCCTCTGCATCAACCATCCTCCGTTCGCTTGGAAGAGTAATCCTAAATATCTAAAGGTCTTCACTTGCTGTATTTCTTTCTTATCCATAATCCATCTGTAAATCTTTTTCTAGGGGAAAACACCAGTACCTTGGTCTTATTATAATTTGTTTCAAATGCTGGTCATCACTATACTTGCCAAAGGATTCTAGGAGACGCCTCAAACCACCTGAGTCCGAGAGAGGAGGACCGCAGCATCAGCATATAAGAGCCATGCAACACTGACATCCCCCAACTGTGGGGCATTAAATGACTGATCTGTTAAATCCTTAATAAGATTATTTATATAAAAATTAAACAGTGTCGGGGCCAACACGCACCCCTGTTTTACCCCCCCTCGTAGTTTTAATACTATCAGATAAGGCCCCAGAAAAAATTAATCTCACCTTAATAGATGACTTCCTATATAACTGAAAAATCAAATACAGTAGCCGTCTATCAATATCAGCCGCCAGCAGCTTTTGCCATAGTCGCTCCCTACAAACCAAATCAAATGCAGCCCTGAGGTCAACAAAAGCTGCAAATAAGGCCTTTGAGGGGCTTGCATACTTCTATATTAAATGTGACCACGCCCTTGTGTGTGTGGCCACCGGTGTGCGCCACCGGCACAGCCCATGGCACTCCGGTGCCTAATGTATCCCCGAGACAACATCAGGATGAGGCCAACAGGTACGCTCCTTCACAGACCACTTGTCCCAGCACTGGCTGTCCACGGTCTCTCACCGTACCAGAAGTAAAAAAAAACTGCACAAAAATCAGGAAATCAAGTAGCCTATTGTGCACTAATTGGGTACTGAGTGATTATTAGTACTCAATGTTGCCAGGTCGAACTCTTCAATTTCAACAGGCATTCCCAGTTTTGCAGGTACTGCTCTATTGCTGGCACTTCAGAGGGACCACATGTTTTAACACAGTCACAAGATAACCGGCCAGGAAAGTGATGCGCAATGTAAAAATCAGTGCTCTAGTTTTCCCACGGTGTCTGCATAGTCCAAGGTTTCAAGCTTGCTGGTCCACGGAGATTTGAAACTAGACGGTGGGTTGGTGGGTGGCTGACTTCCTTCCTTGCAGGCTTTCAGGAACTCGCAGGCTGTTTTGCTTAGCAGCCTTTCTCCTCACCCTCCTATTTTTTTATTTTTTAAAAAAATTATATATACGGGATGTTTGTGCATGCGTATATATGTGCAAAAATCCAACATGAAATCACCGTTATGTCTGCGCTATCTGATTCTGTCGGGCTTTGGGAGGGAAAACTGTTCAACAAGAATTTTCAAAGTTTCATGAGTGGCTTTTAGAAAAACATTGTACAGGTACATGCTCCTCTGTTGTTTTGCACAAATACCAGATTTGTTACAGACTCTTTCTCTTATTCTCAGAGCCATCTGCTTCCTCCCTCTCTGGGTAAAATGGGATTTGGGGGTACTGGCTAGCTGGGGAAAAGAGGAGAGGGCTTGAGGGGAAGAGACAAAGGCTTTAGGATGCCAGTTAGTTTCAAGGGGAGGAAGAGTGCCTTGAGGGGAAGAACAGGGGGCCTTGAGAGTGCTGGCTAGCTGAGGGGAGGAGAAGGGGACTCAGGGAGGAAGAGGAGAACACTTGGAGTGTTCCAGCTAGCTGGGAAAGAGGAGAGGTCTTAGGGCACTGGTTAAGTACTGTAAGAGTGAGCTCAGGGAAAGGGCATACTAAAATGAATGCCGTGGAATGCCCATTGGAAGCAATGGAGGTAATGGAAATGCCAGTTGAAAATAACGGGATCCGCAAATAACCATAGGCTTTGACTGGATGAAAAACAATACAGTGGAGCTACATATTTGGGGGTGGGGGCAAAGGAATGTGGAATGATAAGAAATGCACCAGCAAAAGTTAGTGCAATGACAGGGAGGAGGCCATGAGGAGTGAGTGGAATGACAACGTTTTGTTTGGAATGACAGGGGGAAAGCTATGACGAAGGTTCTTGGTGAAATAAGTGATTGAGTGGAATGATAAGGAGACCATAGAGAGCACTGCTGTCATCCCACCCAACCTCTTCCCAAGGTACTTAATCCCTGTAGCCTAGCTTTCTCCCTCTCATTCCACCAAGGTTCTTGTCATTGCACCCATGCCCTAAGACCACCTTCTCTGCCATCCCAGTCCCTCTTCATTTCATCCACTCGCCGTGGCTTCCTCTTCTATTCCACCCTCTCTCCCTGACCCCTTTTTTGTCGTTCCGCATACATATACCCTTACTCCTGTTCCTTATTGTAGAATCAGCTCTATTATATTGCTTTACAGTCTATTAACATAAGAACATAAGTACATAAAAAGTGCCATACTGGGTCAGACCAATGGTCCCAGTATCCTGTCTCTGACAGTGGCCAGTCACAGTGGCTTGGGAGAAGCACCCAGTAGGTCACAATGGGGGATCCATTCCCTGTTGTTTTCCTCCAGCTCCCGTCATGTTCCCTGATCCTGTCTGGCTAATACCTGCTAATGGAGCTGTCTTCAAGAAACTTGTCCAAACCTCTTTTAAACTCAGCTATAGTAGTGGCCCTTACCACAGCCTCTGGCAGTAGATTCCACAACCCAATTATACGCTGAGTGAAAAAATATTTTATTTTATTTGTGTTAAACTTGCCACCCATGAGTTTCATGGAGTGTCCCCTAGTTCCGGTACTAGCTGAGAGGGTAAATAACTTTCTTGTTTATTAGTTCCACACCACTCATGATTTTATAGACCTCTATCATATCTCCTCTCTGTCGTCTCTTCTCCAAGCTGAAGAGCCCCACCCTACCAAGCCTCTCCTCATACGGGAGCCCTTCCATGCCCTTGATCATTTTTGTTGCCCTTCTCTGTACCTTTTCTAGTTCAGCTATGTGTTTTTTGAGATGGGGCGACCAGAACTGCACACAATATTCAAGGTGCGGTCGCACCATTGATTTGTATAGAGGCATTACGACATCCTCCGTTTTATTCTCTATCCCCTTCCGAATAATTCCTAACATTCTGTTTGCTTTTTTGACTGCTGATACGCACTGCGCTGTGGATTTCATTGTATTGTCCACAACCACCCCCAGATCCTTTTCCTGAGTGGTAACTCCTAGCTTAGTACCCAGCATTGTGCACTCAATGTTTGGATTATTTTTCCCTACGTGCATCACTTTGCACTTGTCCACATTAAATCTCAATGGTGGAAATGCAGAATCACCAGTGTGATGAAGTACCAATGAACACTTGCAAGTGCTCCTGAAAGTTTGGTATTTCCCTGTGGAATGGGAAAACTTGCTCTTGTCTCAGGCCTAACAGGACAGGCTCCTGAGAATTAAGAGTGCGCATCACGACAGTCATATAACAGGCTGCTGGACAGACAAATAGCAAGTACCAAAGCAGATGCCAGAGCGGCTTCTATAGTAGTCGCGTATAGCAGACTTGCAGGCATTCGCTTAGCAAGCATCAGAGTGGATGTTCAAATAGGCATCAAAGCAAATGCTACACCTCAGGCATAGGAATATGGGTGGGGGAACAAACCAGACCCAGGAAGGTGAGACAGGAAGGACTGACCAGGAGAGAGAGAGAAATTTGTCACGGACTGACCAGGAAGGAGACAGGAACTTGAGACCAGATGATCTGCCCATCTTCCTGTGGCAGCAGGTCTGCCTTTTATATGATAGGCAGCCAACCAGGAAGCATAGAGCAAGGCTGAGGGGGCATAGAGCAATGCTGGCCTGACCAGCACTGGAGAAGACTGTTAGCACTAGCCAGAGTGTGCTGGTGGCACTGAGGAGCCAACCACCGCCTCCAGGGCCCCAAGGGTGCCAGTTCAAGCTCTAGTCCTTATGTCTGTGCTCCAAGCTAGTACAGTGGAAATGTGGATTATTTCCTTCTTTCTAAGGAAAAAAAAGCTTATACTTATAGACTTTTATGATAAAAAAAACCTGGAAGCCAAGAGACTGCAAGTTGCTATCCCAGCCTTTCTTCTGTCATTGGGACCGATCCCAAGCTCCGCAGACCAGTGCACAGAGCACATGCAGCACACACACACACACACATGCATGCAAGCTGCACGCACCCCTGGCATGGGGTCTACTCTACAATGTGCATACAAACTGTGTGACAGTGCACGCAGGGCTTGGGATATTTCTATGCACGTAAATATTTCTATGCACGTCATAACTACAGAATCTGCACTGGTTTCTAATAGTTTTCCATGCACAATTCAAAGTGCTGGTACTGACCTATAAAACTCTTAAACAGTCGGAACCCTACATATCTGAAAGACCACCTCCTCCGATATGCTTCATCACAATCTTTAAGGTCTACCAAAAGTGACCTCTTGTACATTCCATTGGTGCGCCAACTCTATATGGCATGTAGAGAGTCATTCTCAGTTCATGTTCCACAATTCTGGAAATCCTTTCTCATAGGGTATTTTCAGAAATTACAAGATCATGCTCAACCACAGTGAACCACGGTCAATCCCGCGGTGGGGCCAAAGCGCCCTGAACGTCTGTTTTGCGGGCGCCAGATGTTCACCACAGTCAATATCCACATTGGGGTCAATATCAACCACGCTTCCGGAGGGCCCCCCCCCCGGACCATCTCCGAAAGCGTGGTCAAAGAGATTCCTGATGGGAACCAACAAAAAGTAAAGTCTGACCGGCAACCACCGGCCAGAATCAAAGGAAATGATTCCCAGCCGGGGACAAAGCACGCAGCGTCGCTGCCAGGCAGCCAGCAACAACACAGGCCGGGGAGGGGGATTTAAAGGGCACACGGCAGCAGCCGGGACAAGCCGCCCCGGTGCCTTCCGGGTGCTTTGACCACGGCACGGCACGGGATCGGCGTAACGTCTGTTGCGCTGCCCCGGGCCTTGATTTGGCGGCCCGATTCCCTGCTGTGGTCCTGGTCCCATCACGTCTGTTCGGGGCTTTTTTTGACCACGGGGGTGGTTGTTCGGTTCATCCCCGCCGGGAATCCACTGTGGTGACTCTGGACCGCGTAATGTCTGAAATCACCCATAGAGGGGTTCTCCAAGCCTGAACATTTCTTGAATCAATTTTTGTTTGGCCAGGCATTTTGTGGACAAAGAGAAAGGTTTTGAGAGGCGTTAGGGGATTTCTATATTTTTATATTGTGATATTTTATTTCGTGTGTTCTGTTTTATACTCATCTTTATAGGTGGTGTTATCTGCCCTGAGCCTTTAGAATAGGGTGGGATACAAATCTAAATAAGTAAATTAACATCTTCCCATTACGCTTGTTGGAAGAGTGTGATTTGGATCAGGGACCATTGTTTTTCTGGTAGATAGATTTTTGAAAATGGTAACTGGTAAAAGCTGTTCTGTGGTTTGAAATATAAAAAAATGTCCTGCTGCTTATGATATAGGGGGCAGAATGCAGGTGATTTGGCCAACAGTGCAGGAAAAGTGTAATTTGGCACAAGGCTATCAATTGCCATTAAAAATGATTTTCTAATACCAAAGTTCCTCTTAATCCCAAATTACATTAGGTGGAGGTGCATGACGTACAGTATTTACTCCACTCCAGTGTCAGATTTGAAGATTTGAACACTCTAGTTTTATACCTCTTTTGGTCAGTTGAAATCAAGATGGCATGGATCTGCGAAAAAGCCTGTGGAGTTTTCTGCCTGTCTCTGGGGAGCTGACTGATGTTGGAACAGTTGGTTAACATGATGTGTTTTCCTTTGTCGTAAACTCCTGCAAATGGAGTCTGCATCTTGAGCTGCTCTTTTTACAAGTGTGTATCTATGTTCTTTTGCTTTTTGTTTATGAATATCCTCTGGGAGACTTGGTTTATTTCAGTTTTTTGGCCAAGAAGCTTTTTCCACATAATTTTTTTATATACATTTAGATAGAACAAGATGGATGAATTTAACTTTCCAAAAATCATAGCATTTCTTCATTTGGATCTTTCTGATTAATTCCCCCCTCTCCCCTGCCCTAGTATTCTAGAAAGACTCTCACTCTTTTGGCAGCACTTTAAACTGGGTATTGTACTGTAATTGACCCAGGAAGGAAGGAACTCCCATTTGGCTGAAAAGCAAAGATATTGTGGAAGCCTAAAAGAATACTGCTGTATCATGACTCGGTGGTTTCACTTTTAATGGTGTTTATAAGTGTGACAGCTTCAGATCTGCTGAGCAGTCCTCTAGGAGTTCTTCTAGCAGACAATAAGTTCTTCCATATTGTGCTACTCAGTGAGGCCGATCCCATGCCCCACGTGTGCCACGCACAACCACTGTGCATGTCCATTGGGAATACATTGTGCCACGCAGAACCTGTGCGGGACCCGCGCACAGAGGGTTCGGGATTGTGGCCACTATCTATTCTTTGGGGTATTACAGAATTTCTCAATTTCTCATTTTAAAGGGACATTTGTAAATGGCTTCAATTTGCATGATTGTCAAAGTATCTTCTCAATAACCAAATGTATATGCTTTTTACCATTCTTTGCTTCTTATTAGTTTTAAGGGGAAAAGTGTGACCAAGATTTTCAAGAATAGAAACCTGAAAACATTTGCCTAGGGATGGAAGTTTTAAAGTGTCTAAATAGTATGGCAGATAACTGCCAATTTTTAGCTGAACCTTGCACTTTTGGGTAAAAGCATGACACTTTCCACAGATACTTTCTCTATATATGAGATACTTTTTTGAGGTAGGTCCCAACCATCCGCCATCTTGATTTCAAGTTAGCACTCTACAGAACTTGAAATTGTCAAATGTATGGCTATTGCAGGCAATATTAATGGCAGATTTATTTATTTATTAACATTTATACCCCACTGTTCCTCAAAGGTTCAGAGCGGTTTACAAAAGACATAAAATACAATTTAAAAACATTTAAAATGCAATTCCTCCCCGCCAAAAAACCCCAACCCACTCCAACCCTCCAACAACTTCCCACCCTAATCCTTCTCCCCTACCCCCATTTCAAGGTGTGTCTTGAAATCAAGATGGCTGAAAGTTAGGAAAAGTTTTTTAAAATAGTCTAGCTTAAATTTTCATTTGAAACAAGCCCAAACACGACATATCTGCCATTAATATTACCTGCAGTAGGCATACTTTTGACAATTCCAAGTCCTAAAGAGTGTCATCTTGAAATCAAGATGGCGGACAGTTGGGCCCTACCTAAAAAAATGATCTCGTAGAGAGAGCATTCTGGGGGAAAAGAAGCACGCTGGGTTTAGAAAAAGCTTATCGTCCCCCTTTTTTGGCCACTGCCTTGTCATTACTCTGTTTTTTTACAAAGAATTCTTTACTTGCCTTATTATGTACATCAGCCAGGAGAATTGCAAAACTTGAACCCACCATATAAACTCATCTGAATTAAAAGCAGTAGCCAGCTGAGATAGTAGAACTTAGAAAAGGTGGTGGTTGGGTCAAGAATTCAAATTTGTACTTTGTAATGAACTAAGGATGTAATTCCTTTCATTTTTTGGTCTTTTTAAAACATTTAACAAAAAATTTCAGCCCAGTCTCAGTGCATTGGGCTATCAGAAAATGCACACACTCTCATGTCACAGAGAAATCTACTCAGGAACAGATGTATCTTGAATGTGATGTGCCACAGTCGGAGTTGGTAACATAGGGCCATGACAGGACTTTGAAATAAAGACTGGAAAAACAAGGGTTCAAGTCTAGTTTATGAAACAGGTTATTATATGGATTTCTTTTTTAAAATGCGGTGTTTATTTTAGCCCAGGCTCAAAATTAGGTAATAGGTTATTTAAAATTTGCTTAGAAATTACACAAATCAGCATATGTAAACTGTATGCAAATGATGCCACACAGGGTGGATGATGAAAATCTCTCACTTGCCAATTCTTACCCCTTGGCAGCTGGATTAAGGTGTCGTCATTTACAATTAATTCTTTTAGGCTACAAGATGTTGTGTGGGTGAATAAATATCTTCCAAATTGTTTGAGTGTTACTTGAGAGATATGGTACTTGGAGTAACAAATGCAGCAGTAGCACAGCCAAGGAATGACATGGACCTCTACGTCCAAGTCATGTGAAGCACAAAATGAATGCCTCCGAATTGCTGTATTAATTAATTAAAATGTTAAATTCCTTCCATTTCAGTAATCACAGAGGTTATTAGAAAGCTGGGTCAGGAGTAGTAATATAATGTTGGTGTGAAAAACTGAATTCACCGTTGTGTTAATATCCCAGTAAATTAGTATTGCCTTCCTGGCAGTTTTAAAAATAAACTTGGCTTTTCCTCAACACAGAGTAGTCTCCTTAGAAGTGTCCACATGCTGGAAAATGGATTTTAAAATTGCACCCATTTTAGACAGTGTAAAAGTGGCATGTTGTGAAATTTAAAAGGCTATTGGTCCAGCTTTCTAATAACCCCTGAAATTACTGAAATGGAAGGAATTTAAAATTCTAATTCTATAGCAATGTGGAGCCTGGCATTCATTTTCTGCCTCACATGACTTGGACATAGAGGACCATCCTTGGCTACACTACTGCTGAATTTGTTACTCTACTGATGCTAGATCGCCAGAATAGAGGACAACAATTTGCATAAAACTTGCATATGTTAATTTATATTCATTTATGCACATTTTCTATAATTAAAATAGAAATGACTGTACTACTCACTGTAGTGGGGGAAGATTGTGACCAGATCACCTGCGCCTGCTCAGTCCACTGTCCATTATAAGGTGCTGTTGAAGGGAGCCAACAGGACAGTCATGGGGAGTGGTAGGGGCACAGGGGGGAGAGGGGACAACCATGTGAGGGAGAAGGGGGGCATGGGGTGGGAGAGGGAGCAACTGTCTCTCACACAGACACACTCTCTCACAGACAGACACTCTCTCACATACACACACATACATAGACACACACACACATACACACACTCTTACACCTCTCTCTCTCTCACTCACACACACACTCTTACACACATTCTATCTGATATCTCTCTCTCTCACACACACACATACACACACTCTTTCACATAGACACACACTCTTACACAGTTTTACACACTGATCTCTCTTGAGGGAGAGGGGGAAAGAGACACAATCCTCACATAGACACACATACATAGACAGACACACTGACACACACACACACACTTATACACACACACACACACTCTCTGATCTCTCTCACAAACACACACACTCACACACATACCCTTTCTCTCTCTCACACACACACACACATACCCTCTCTCTCTCTCTTTCACTTCCCCCCCCCCCCATTAAAACAAACTCACACATTCACCCAGTCTACTCACACACACTTTGGCCAGGCTGGCCCAGCCCCCTGACCTGTGCGCCTGCTGCCGCCACCTGCCATAGCCTCCAGTCCTGGCTGTTTGGAAGTCCCGCTGTGTGCCTCCACACGCCAGGACCAGCATCCATTTCCTGAATGGCGATGCTAGGACTACATTTCTCAGCATGCCAGATTCAGGAAATGGCTTATTCTGGCGTGCGCATGCGCGCGGAGGTGCAGAGCAGGAAATGTCAAGCTGTGGCTGGTGGCACCGGCGACAACAGCAAGATCACTGACCGGTCGTGTGGGTGAGCAGTGCTGTGGCAGCTTGCAGGGCCCAGGGCACCCTGGCAGGCGGGCAAGAGGGGGCAGTGAAAGTTCCTCCTCCTCCACTCCACATCCAGGCTGCTTCTGAGGACGGGGACTCAGGCAGGCAGGCCGGTGATTGGTTTTTTAAAAGTTAGAGCAGCTCAGCTGCTATAAGAGGAGGCAGCACAGCTGGGAACAGAGCAATTCTGGGCAACACACAGTCCGGTTCCTGTCCCATCCCTGACAGTACAAATTGTCAGAAAAAGAGACTGTCTGGGAGGAAACTGGACAAATGGCCACCCTAACTGATGCATATATCTGCCCTACAGTCAGCTTTCCTGACAACTTGAAGATTCCCCTAAGCAGTCCTCTGAGAAACTTGATCTGGATGGAAAGGGGATTTTAGAGAATAGGGTGGAGCAGGCAAATTGTCCCAAATATAATGGTGAAAACCTGAGGGGACACAATGTCCTTGTTATCTCTCAAAAATCACTGCTATGTATGAACCCTGCTAAAAAAAACAGTGTTCCCTCTCTGTTTGAACAGGATCAAGATTAAACTAGTTTCCAAACTCGTAAAAAATATAATTGTAAAGCTCAACTCTCCATTTGTATGCTCTAAAAAGCCCAGGAATGACAGAGGCCTGGTATGAATGCATCTCACTTCTCGGCCTCTTACTTTTCCCCACTAATTTCCATGACTTTAATTTTTGTCTTTTTCACATTTGCAAGGAGCTAAGGTAGTTCACAAAGAACTGAAGTTTAAAAATGAGAGAGCGTATAGACATATCAAGTTACAAAATAAATTGCGGTGACTCTGAGTCAGAAGTTTGACCAGTTTATGCTCTCTTTTATTTCAGGCTCACCCAATAAAGCATAGTCCTTTATAGATAGAAAATGGATATTAAATAGCTGTGTTGTTTCTTAACTTGATCTTTACCATCTTGAAATAAAAAATAGTGATCACTAAAATTATAAAATAATCATATTTAGTTGCTTCCTGTAGATCTGAGTGCTATCTGGAAATGATCAGTGCTACTGTAGTATTCTGCATTTGCAGTACTTATGTTTCTTCCTACATTTTATAAGAAATGGAGACAGTAGTTCAGATGCTATCTTTTATTGGACCAACTTCAGTTGATGAGAGTATGCAAGCTTTCAGGCCACACAGGGCCCTTCCTCAGACAAATAAAGTCAGAACTCAAGACTTAACAATGCAAGACACACGCCTATATATAAATACAATTAACTCTGAGGGAGCTGAAAAAAAAAAGTAATTGGCATTTTAAACATTATATATAAGAGGGACCAAAATCAAATGAAAAAATAAATAAATGCATAGTAACAAACACTGGGGAGGGGACTGAAAGGAAAAAGGTTAAAGGAGGAAAGGTTGATAGTATTTTAAAACATTTAAATACAATGTAGGGAACACAAGTATAAACAGCAGGCTGTCTATTACACATTTCTATAGTGGTTAAAAGCCCACATCTTTATTTAGTCCATTATTTTGGGTATCCAATGGGAATTTTAGTTCTCAGGCCCATCTTTTCAAGGTGGGTTTGGCTGGAGTGATGCGGGCAACCAGTTGTGAATTAATCCATGCCTGTGTCCTGGCTGGCGAAGACTAGCCAGGAGACACTGGGACTATTGCTGGCTGGGGTTGTCAGTGCCTCCCTTTGGGAGGGCAGGATGCCAGGTGGCCTCAAAACCATGGTCATCCATCCCTTGCTCAAGAAACCATCCCCTGAAATTGGCTCCCCTGCCAGCTATTGCCCTATCTCTAACCTTGGGTGTTTTCAGATAAGCACCTCCCCATCCATCACCTGTCCACCATGCATGTTGCAGGACCGCATTGGTACCCTAAACACTACTTTCCATTTTAAACGAGTGGTTGCCTGTTAGCTTCAGTCACATCTGGAGTATACTGGATTCCTGGACCCACAAGCAGTTAGAATTTCATCCTGGGCATAATACTGAGACTGCACTTGTGGCCTTGGTTGATGATCCACATTTGGAAAATCAAAAGGGGTAATTGTACCTGGTTGATCTTGTTAGATATTTTGGCAGCTTTGATACAGTTGATCACAGGGTGGTTTGATGTGGCTGCATACCTTGGTAGAGGTTTTTGGGACCAGTTCCATTAATCATCATCATCATCATCATTTTTATATAGCGCCCACCTGACATGGCACTCAGAGTGCTTTACATACAACAGTTTAACACAACTTTTAATCCTCACAACAACCTTGTGAGGTAGGTTAGGCTGAAAGAATGTGACTTGCCCAAGGTCACCCAGTGAGTTTCTAGCTAAGGTGAGACTAGAACCAGGGTCTCCCCCTACCTCCCGGTCCAAGTACTGCCCACTTAGCCATTACAGTACAATAGCGCTCTCTCATTTCTGTTGGAGAGATCCCATAGCATGGTGATGGGCAGTGGCTCGTCATCTCCTCAGGAGCTTCCTTCCTGTTCAGTGTGTATCTGAAGCTGCTAGGTGATGTCATATGGAGATTCGTAGTGAAGTGTCATCAGTATTCTGATGACACCCAACTCTTTTTCATACAAATCAGGTCCTGCAGTCTCAGTGCTTACCCAGTGTCTGCTATTGGGGACTGAATGCAGGCAAGCCAATTGATACTGAATCCAGACAAGACTGAGGTGGTTATGGTTGACCTTGTGATTTGGGGGACATAGGGACAGCCCGTCTTCTGTCGGGGGTCAGTTGCCGGGAGCACATTACACTAGTGCTTCAGAAACTGCATTGTCTATTGATTGCTTTCCGGACACAATTCAAGATGCTAAATCACTTGGGTCCCAAATACCTTAAAGGCCACCTCTTCCTTCATGTCCCACTGCAGCCTCTGAGATCAACTGGGATTGCCCTCTTGCAGGTACCATCTGTCATCATGTTCACACAACAAGGGCATGCTGAGATGTGTTCTCAGTGGCTGTCCCAAAAGTATGGTGTTCCCTTCCCTTGGACATTTGTCTAAGCCTGAGCCTGCTTGTCTTCCGAAGGTAATCTAAAATCTTTGTTTGGCAGGCTCGGTTAGAGTTTGAGAGGTTGTGGGTTAGGGGATTTTAATTGATTTTGCTTGGTTTTATTCGTATATTTTTAATATATTAGGAATTTAGCAGGTTTTATTTAGTTTTATGTGCATTTTTAATATATTCTTATGTATTGTGACCTGCTCTGATAGTTAAGGCAATTGTGGGATAAAAATATGAATGCATGGATAAAAATAAATAAATAAGTAAAATAAAATAAAAGCAGGAGAGGTGTGTGGCAGACCAGAGTGCCTGAGAACCACATACCCTTTAAGGAGGCCAGTACCAGCACAGAGGCGGCACAAGCACAGCTGCAGCCACTTCAATAGAGCAAGGACTGAGGCTAATTGAGAGCACAATTGCATAAGGGCGTGGCACAAGCCAACCTAGGAATAGTAAAGCTGAAGGTGGTAAGGGGAGAGGCTGCTGAACTGGGAAGACCTTTGTGAGAGCTCTTGCTGAGCGCTTGCTGGCTGCCTGGACTTATGGAAAGCTCAGAGGTAGAGTGCCTGAGCTCAGGAACAGTGTGTAAGACAGAAGCTGGGGTTGAGCTCTGACAAACAGAGAGCCGCAAAGCAAGCAGCTAGGATCCAAAGGGCTAGAGACTGCTGGGGAAGCAGGACACAAGCTGGGAGATTGGAAGGGGCAAAGACAGGCCGTTTTTAGACGAGCGCGGCAGCGCCCGCGCTTGTTTTCAAAAAAGCCAGCAGCCTGTTCCACACGTGACGCTGCCGCCGAATACGCGCATGTGCGGGCGATACGCTTCCATTTCCAGCCGCGTATGACCAGCCTCGGGCCGTTTTTAGACGAGCGCGGCGGCGCCCGCGCTTGTTTCTTAAAAAAGCCGGCAGCCCATTCCACACGTGATGCTGCCACCGAATACGCGCATGCGCGGCCGACGCGCATCCATTTCCGGGCGCGAACTGACCGGGTCAGCGATCGAGGCTGGTCATACGCAGCCGGAAATGGAAGCTCATCGCCCGCACATGGGCGTATTCGGCAGCAGCGTCACGTGTGGAACGGGCTGCCGGCTTTTTTGAAAACAAGCGCGGGCGCCGCCGCACTCATCTAAAAACGGCCTCGATCGCCGACCCGGTCAGTTCGCGCCTGGAAATGGATGCGCGTCGGCCGCGCATGCGCGTATTTGGCAGCAGTGTCACGTGTGGAATGGGCTGCCGGTTTTTTTAAGAAACAAGCGCGTCTAAAAACGGCCTAAGGCCCTTTTTAAATGGGTAAGGGAGGGGTATCGGTGTGTGGCAGGGGGAGCGTCCCTGTGGGGGCAATGGGTGGAGGGAGGGTGCAGACGGGTGCACACCCATCTCCACGCACAGAGCAACTGCTGTTTTGGCCAGTTGCTCCGTGTGTGGGTGGAGATGGGTGGGTCGTGGAAGCACGCATGCGCACACCCCCACCTACCCCCATGGTGTTTAGACAGGTGGCACGCATGCATGCACGCTCAGAAGACCTGTGTGTGCATGCGTGGGTCCATCTCATGTAAAAAGGACCTAAGTCCAGGATCCAGTCTTTCCCCCCCACTTTCATGTACATTGCATTTGGGTGTATTTTAAACAAAGAAAATGAAAGCCAATATAATCCTGCAGTGTGTTTAAGTCACAGATCAGAGTGTAAATAAACTAATTGTGACTAAGAACTAAATGGTAGTTCTTGTAAGGCTGGTATTCTAGTGTTTTGTATGCTTTTGGATTTTTTTTTCATGCCCTTCCTGAAGATCAAAGGAACTATGTGCAAAGGATGTTATGAATATGTGTGGAATAGACTGTAGAATTTCTCCTAAAAATTGGCGATGTGGATCATGAAAAGTGAATGCATGCTTCACCGTATGGAATGTGTTTCATATCCTACAACTGCTGTTTATTTGGTTTGACACCACAGAGAAATCAAACTTTTTTCTTTTTTAAAAAAAAATGATGGGGTTGATAGTGTTTTGTCCCATTGGCTATCCCCAAGTACATGTGGTTTTAGCATGCAGCACAGCTGTTCTGCATTCAGAAGGCTACTCTGCTACTGGGTTTTGGCCAAACTAATGTAGATGAAATAACCAGTTCTATGAATTTAATGAAATTTCTCAGTGACTGACATTTGCTTATTTTTACTTGCAAAGCTGAATTTATTAAAAAGCTTATTGAAAATTGTGTACTCTGATTAGTATATATTTGTCACAAATTAAAATGAATAAAATAATTAAAAAATAAAATGTTTGTTGCTTACTGTGATTTCATCAGTATGGAAAAAAAGATGTGTTTTTTCTTTTTTTAATCAGTATTTAGACAAATGTACATCCCCCAGTGAACTGAGGGATGATTAATAACATACTGGATCGTGCCAGGTCTAGGTAAGCTGCTAGTGAGCTTTCTCCTTGAAAAGCTCAGTCGTCAAACTTTGGTGTAACACCTGGTATTTCAGTCATGAACAGTGCACAGCTCTGCCAATAACATTTATTACTTATTTATTTACATTTTTATCCCACCCATTCCCTTAAGGCTCAGAGCATATTACAATAAATAAATATGTTTTTAAAATAGACAAATTAAACCCCAACACTAAAATACCCAAATAAAACCAAGTAAAAACAGATAAAATCCATGTGAGCCTGCAACTTCTCAACCTCATGAATGTACTCTTGTCTTCTCCTCGTCTCTTAGATCGTAAGCCCTTTAGGGGTAGGCTATTGATTGTACAGTGCCAGATACATCACTGGTGCTATATAAATAATTAATAATAATAATAATAACCCCCAACCCTACCCCTGGCCAAACGAAAAGGTCTTACATTGCCTCTGGAAGATGAGCAGGCTCGGGCTTAGATGAACCTCAAAGGGGAGGAAGTTCCATAATTGTGGGGCAGCCACCAAGAATGTCTCTCTGCGTGCTCTTGCTGTAGAAACCTAGTTGGCAGATGGTACCTGCAAGAGGGCACTCCTGGCTGACCTCAGAGGCTGCAATGGGAGATGAAGGAAGAGGCGATTTTTCAGATATTTGGGGTATAAGTTGTTTAGGTCTTTACAGGTCAAAACCAGCACCCTGAATTGTGCCTGGAAAGCTACTGACAGACTCTGGAGAACCTGTGTGATGTGTTTCTGGTGACTGACACCCAACAGAAGGCAGGCCACCATGTCCTTCATGAGCTGCATCCTCCAAACAGTCATTGAGGAGAAACCCATGTAGAGTGCATTGCACTAACCCAGCCTTGAGATTATGAAGGCAAGGATGACAGTGGCCAGGTCTAAATTCAATTTTAAAAACATTGCAGCCTTCTCACCAGATGGTGTTGGTGAAAAGCCCTTCCAGCTTACTGCAACCTGGCAATGTAGGTGCAGCAGTGGATCCAAGAGTACCCCAAGGCTGCAAACCTGAGTGACCAGAAGAGGCCAGACCTCATCAGTGGCAGGTGTCCCAATGTCTCCCATGTCACAAGTTCGGTCAATCATCTTCATCACTTCAGTCTTGTCTAGATTCAGCTTCAGTCAGCTCGCCTGCATCCAGTTCTCCATGGCAGTCAGGCACTGAGTAAGCACTGAGATGCAGGACCATGTCAGATGAAAAAGAGAGAGATGGTGCATTCACACGTGCGGGAATGTGTTCTTAGAAGGTCGGGAGAGGAGACGCATATGTAAATCAGGTGCATCTTTGATCACATGGGAATGCCCAGATGTGCATGATTAAAGCTTTTATGTGTGTTTACAAGGGCAATTGACTGAGCTCCAAAATCAAGCTTTGTCAGTTGCCCTTGTAAATGCGCATAAAAGCTTTAATCATGCACATCTGGGCATTCCCATGTGATCAAAGATGCACCTGATTTACATATGCGTCTCCTCTCCCGACCTTCTAAGGATGTGATCTTAGAAACAAACTTTCTTCTGCCGCCAACAGATAGCTAATCACAAAACAGTTACTTCCTTACAATAGGGAATGTAAGGCGTTAATTACAACATCAGCAACATCAGCAATTATTTAGGATTGATACCTATACAGGTTATGTGTGCAGTGTGTTATGTATTTATGGTAGGAGCATGAAGTGATGATTGAAGGTTTGGACAGATGAAGGATGCTATTGAAAGGCAAAGTATTTGTTAGGCTGCAATCCGAAAACCACTCATTTTGGAGTGGTCTCATCAGTTTTTCACAGGACTACTCCAGAGTAAGTAATTTGAGGGTTCGGGGTTTATAAAATTTTCCTTGAGATGAAGACAAAGTAGTTCAAATGATATCTTTTATAGAACCAACAGCTGTTGGTGAGAAATGTGCAAGCTTTCAGGCCACATAGGACCTTTCCGTACTCACACCACCCCCTCCCCATCTCTCTCCTTCCCCTCCTTTGAGGCTCACTCCATCCGTCTCTACTCCTCTCTCCATCTCTGTGTTGCAGTCATCCCCCCCCGCCCCCCCGGCTCCCTCTCCTCCTTTCTCTCTGAGTTCGAGTCTTGACTCACCCTATTCCTCTCTGATGACATCCCACACTCATCCTTGGTGACTTCAGTATCCATGTTGATGCACCCTCCCAACCTTACATCACTCGCTTCCTCTCCTTAGCCGCCTCCTTTAATCTCCACCTCTGGACTAGCTCCCCCACGCACACTGATGGTCACTACCTTGATCTCGTGTTCTCTAGGAACTGTTCTGTTCCCAATCTCTCCTTCGTACACCATCCCATCTCTGACCATTTCCTGGCCTCTTTCAACCTCTCCCACTGCTCCCCCTCCCCTCCTCCATCTCCCTGTCCCTTCTGTGATCCGCAGGCCATTGTGCCTCAGATGGCCTCCTCCCTCTCTCCTCTTCTCCCCTCAGTCCTCTCCTCCTCCTCCCCTGATTCTGCCATCTCTGCGTTCAATTACTCTCTCGCCTCCACCCTCAACTCCCTTGCCCCCTCTCCTCATGCCCCGCTTGCTCCCGTAACCCTCGCCCTTGGCTCACCCCCACCAGTCGCCATCTCCGCTCCTGCACCCGGGCTGCGGAACGCCTCTGGCGCAAATCCCACTACCACGCCAACTTCCTCCACTTCAAATTCTGCCTCTCCCGCATTGAGTCCTGCTCCTGGGACCCTTGCCGTCTCTTTTCCACCTTTGACTCCCTTCTCAAACCCCCCTGTCCTCCTCCTCCCTCTTCTCTCTCCACTCAGGATCTTGCTCACTTTTTTACCTCTATCTGCCTGGATATCACTTCCAAGCCCTCTTCCCTCTCCCTCCCTCCTCCCCCCCAACTCTCTCCTGTCTTCCTTCCCTCCCGCCTCCCTTGAGGAAATCTCCTCCCTGCTCTCCTCCTCCAACCCCTCCACTTGCCCCCTGGACCCCATTCCTTCCCGCCTCCTGACCTCCATTCCCTCCACCGTCGCCCCTCCCCTCCTGCACATCATCAACCTCTCCCTCTCTACCGGCTCCGTCCCCTCTGCGTTTAAACACGCCACTGTCTCCCCCATCCTCAAAAAGTCCACTCTGGATCCCTCTGAACCCTCTAATTATCATCCTGTCTCACTCCTCCCTTTTGCTTCCAAGCTCCTTGAACAAGTTGTCTACTCCCGTTGCCTCCACCTCCTCTCCGCCAACTCCTCCCTTGACCCCCTCCAATCTGGCTTCCGCCCCCTTCACTCCACTGAAACTGCTCTGGCTAAGATCACCAACGATCTTCTTGTGGCTAAATCCAACCGCCTTTATTCTTGTCCTCCTTGATCTCTCTGCTGCTTTTGACACTGTTGACTACTTGCTCCTGCTTGAATTGCTCCACTCCCTTGGAGTCCGGGACTCTGTCCTTGACTGGTTCTCCTCCTGTCTTTCTGACCGCTCCTTCAATGTATCTCTTCCTAACTCCTCCCCCTCCTCCTCCCTTACCCCTCTCAGTCAGGGTTCCCTAAGGCTCTGTCCTTGACCTGCTCCTCTTCTCTATCTACACCCAATCTCTAGGCAAACTCATTGCCTCCCACGGCTTCCAATACCACCTATACACTGACGACACTCAACTCTATCTCTCCACTCCTTCCCTCAACCCCTCTTTTCAAGCTTGTCTCACCAACTGTCTCTCCGATATCTCCGCCTGGCTGTCTCAATGCCAACTCAAACGGAACATGCCAAAAACTGAACTCCTGATCTTCCCTCCCACTCCTTCCTCTCCCTCTCCCCTGTCAATTGCCATTGACGGGGTCTCCATCCTCCCTGTCCCCCAAGCTCGCAGCTTGGGCTTCATCTTCGACTTGCACCTTACCTTCAAACCCTACATTGACTCCGTTGCCAAATCCTGCCGCTTCTCCCTCCACAACATTGCCAAGATCCACCCTTTTCTGTGTCTTCTCTACCAAAACTCTCATCCACACCCTAGTCATCTCACTCCTCGACTATTGTAACCTCCTCCTCGCTGACCTTCCCTGCTCCCACCTTTCTCCCCTTATCTCTTTTCAAAACTCTGATGCCAGGATCATCCACCTAGCCCGTCACTTTGACCACGTGCAGCCTCTCCTCTCCTCTCTCCACTGACTCCCTCTTCCAGAGCGTATTTTGCACAAGCTCCTTGTCTTCAACTACAAAGCCTTTCACAACCTCGCTCCCCCCTACCTCTCTGACCTGATCTCCCTCCATACCCCTGTTCGAGCACTCCACTCCTCCTCCATCCCCTCCCTCACCCGCCCACGTCTCCCGTGCTCCCCCAACCACCTTCATCCCTTCTCCCTCTCTGCCCCGCACACCTGGAACTCCCTCCCTGCCCTTGTCCGCCTTGCCCCCACCCTCCATGCCTTCAAGTGCCTCCTCAAAACCCACCTGTTCTGCTCCGCCCTTCCAAACTCCTGCTAAGCATCCCCACCCAGGATTATCATCCACCTGTTATCTGCAAACTCCCAATTTAGTGTAACCAAGCCAAGAACGTGTACCTGAGCTCTTGCATCCTCATGAATGTCACATCCCTTGTCTCTCACTCTGTTTTTCCCCTTCCCTGTCTCCCGTCCCCCTGTCTTTAGATTGTAAGCTCTCGAGCAGGGACCATGTTTATCTTATTTTTTGTAAGCACCAGGTACATTGCTGGCTCTATATAAATGCTTATAATAATAATGTAGCAAACGAAATATATAAACAGCAATTTTAGAGCAGTTATATATGAGGAGGCATGAAATGACATGGGAGGGAGTGGATAAGACAAGGTAACGTGTATGGGTGTGGGTGTGTGAATTAGATGGAGAAGAGAGAGAGATGTGTGTGTGTGTGGAGAAGAGAGAAGGAAATACGCATATAAAAGGAACTGGGTTCACAGCAGAAACACGAAGGTTGAATATACAACTGACAGAGTCTGTCAGTTAGTGCAGATTTGTACAATGACTTGAAAAGATTAGGTCTCCCAAGTCCATTATTTTTGGTATCTAATACTAAACGTTATGAATTTTAATTCCCAGGCCCGTATTTTGAAGGTGTTGTGTAGGTTTCCTTTGAGGATGAGAACTGAAAGATCAGAAATGGAGTGACCATTCTTGGAGAAGTGACTGCCCACAGTAGAGTCCTTGTTTGTGCTCACAATCGTATTTCTATGCGAGATCATTCATTGGTGTAAGGGTTGCTGGATTTCACCAACCAAGACCACTTTCACACCTTGCTCCCCCCTCCCCCCCGGCATATTTTGGCTGCGGGAGAGAATGCTTAAGTCAGAATATGCGCAGGGTGCGGCCAGTCTGAAAGCCCCCTCACATGGCTTTGCCGGCAAACACACGCAGAGATACAGAGCAGGTGTCAAAGTGGTCTTAGTTTCCATGGGGGCGTTTCATGCACTGAATAAAATACGCTAAGTTTTGGGATTGGTGTAGTTACCTTGTGTTTTGAATAGTTTTCCATGGGGGATGTTTACAGTGTTTGTGGCAGAAGTGTGTTTGCAAGTTTTGCACCTGCTATTCTGGCATGATCTTGTTCCTGTCAAGGTTTGGCTGTCCTGTGTGGCAGGGAGTTTGCTCCAGATGATCAATTGTGAGAGATTTGGGGGTTGTTCAAAGGCCAGAAGAGGTGATTCAGGAAAGATTTCTCTTAGGGTCTTGTAGCTGTTTGATGATGGCACGTATAGGTTCCAGTGTGGGGTGATAGGTGACAACAAGAGGTTTGCAGTTAGAGGGTTCTTTCTATATTGTAGCACATTCTCTCGAGGGATATGGGTAGCTCTTCTATTATATGGTCTAGTTCTATGTTGGAATGCCCTTGTTTCATTAAAGCAGGTTTTATTGTGGCAATGTGTGTATCATGGGTCTGCTCTTCAGAGCAGATTCCGTGGTGTCTGTGTGCTTGGCTACACTGATTTTAGTGTGCCTTGGGAGGCTGCAGGATTTGTGGAGGTAAGTATGATGGTCTGCCAATTTCTTGTATATTGTTGACTATAGGGTGCCATTGTGCATGATGATACTGGTGTCCAAGAAGTTGATACTGGTGTGGGAATATTCCAGGGTTAGTTTGATAGGATTCCACTCTAATTTCAATCACCACCACCTCTCTAAGCGCGAGTCCAGATTGTCTGTCCAGATAATGAAAATATCATCTATGTACCTGAATGGTATAAGAATGGTTTGGTGGTGCAATTGTTCAGGTATTCTTTTTCCAGGTAGTCCATTAAAAGGCTGGCATAGCCATTTATGTGCCCATAGCTATCCCCATGGTTTGCACATAGTGTTTGTTTGTCATCAAATGTGAAGTTGTGTGTAAGGATGAAATGGATGAGCTTTGCACTGTGCTTTGGGTGAATATCTGAGTATTCTCCATTGTCCTGCAGGTATTTCAGGCAGGCTGCAATAACATCAGTGTGAGGAATGTTGGTGTATAGTGAGGCAACACCCATGGTTGCAAAGATGGTGTTGTGAGGAAGGTTTATGTTGTGAAGTTTGGAGAGAAAGTTGGTGGTATCTTGGATGAAGCTTGCCCTTTGCTTGGCAAGTGGTTTCAGAATGGTCTATACGAGTGTTTTTAGACAAGCGCCTACCCACCCATCATGCATGTTGCAGGGCTGCATAGGGTGCCAATGCCACCCTGTAACATGCATGATGGGTGGGTGATGGGTGAGGAGGTGCTTGTCTAAAAATATCTTGTGAGTCCTGATATTCTTTTGGTGAATGTACCATAGTCAAATATGATAGGTCTGCCTGGGTTCCCCTGTTTGTGTATCTTGGGAAGCATGAAGAAAGTTACTGGAGTGGGATTGATGGGGATGAGATTAGATAGTTTCCCTGGATTTCCCTGGGAAGAACTTTGATGATGTCTTTGAGTTGCAGTGTGAATTGTGATACGAGATCTTCTTTGAGTTCTTTGTAATAATTGCCTGCAACTTCTCAACCTCATTAATGTACTCTTGTCTTTCCTGATGTTTACCTCTCCCTCGTATCCCCTTCCCTTGTCTCCCAGATTGTGAGCTCCTTAGGTGTAGGGACCTGTCTCTGACTGTGGATTGTACGGTGCCAGGTACATTGCTGGCGTAATAATAATAATAATAATAATAATAATAATAATAAATAAATAATAAATTGTGGTATGAAAGTGCTCTATTAGCTTCTGTAATGTAGTCACCTTGGATTAGTATTACAATGGGCCCCCCTTTAGCTACTGGTTTGATGACCAATTGGGTGGGTATATTTCAAGGGCTGAATAGCCTTTCTGTGATGGAAAGGTTATGCTCGGTGTCATTTTTGTTAAGGAATTCATAGTTCTTTTCCTGAAGCAGTCAATATAATGGTCTAGTGTGGGATTCTATCCATCTTGGGGTGTCCAGTCAGATGTGGTCTTTTTATGTTTGTTTGTGAGGGAGAGATTCATGTAGGGCTTGTTCCCCTTGTGAAAATATTCCCTGAGACCGAGTCGGGTGGAAAATTCCACTATTTCTCCACATATCCATATATTGTATAGTTGGGCAGAAGTGTAGACCTTTTAAAAGTACTGATCGTTGAGGTTTGGTTAGTGATTGTCTTGACAGGTTTATAACATTGTGGGATTGGTTAGTGGTGTTCTGTAGACCATGAAGCTGTTGTAGTTTGGCTAATTTTTTGTTTCTATGTTGAATGGCGGTTGTCAGGTTCTTATTGTAGTTGAATTGAATTTCTTGTACGATTTTGAGGTGGATTCTTATTTTCCTTTTAGGATGTGGGAGTATGCACTGATTTTTTTTGTTCCAGCTGATTTCTACTGGAGTATATTTGGTGTAATAGATGGTACCACAAGTTTTTCAGAGGTGGTTCTGCAGAGTTGTTCAGCATACTTAGAGTTGTATGTAGTGGTTCAAAGGGTTGTAGATTGTAAGTCCTGTTGGAACAATATTCTGTTTTTTGCATTTGCTCTTTCACATCAAGGTTTTTTTTTCACATGGTTTACTGGTAGGTATTATGGATTCTAAAGTCATATTCCACATTGCAGGAATGGAAAATATCTGCTCAAACCGGTTAATATCTTGTCGTTTAAAAGAAAATGTTGCAGTGACATCTACTGTATTCCCATTTTAATTTATTTTTTTTAAAAGGGTTCTTGGGGGTCAGTGAATTGATCAATATGATTAATCACATATGTTTGGAAACTGCATAATTTAAAAAACATAGTACTTGGGAAGGTTCTTTCATTTTCTGAATTATTTACATAATTTAAATTAAAAATCAGCTAGTTATGTTGTTAATAAAATCTAGATTTCATACTCCCCAAAAGCAGTGAAATCAGGACCCTGGGTTTTGTTATGAGTCTATTTGTGATTTAAGTAGCAGAACAGGAAGGACAAAATACACTCAAGTGACTTATTATGCTAATGAGATGGAGACAACGTAATTCATATGCTATCTTTTATAAGACTAACTTCTGCTGGTATGCAAGCTTTGGGGGCCACACAGAGCCCTTCCTCAGGCATGTTAAAAGGTCAGAAAACATGCATACTTCCACCAACAGAAGTTGGTCTAAAGAAACATAGCATTTGAATTAATTTGTCTCCATTTTCTTTCATTTGGGACCAACACTGCAACCACACTCTCTTGACATATTATGTCTCAGAGATCAGATTGCATTCTGGTGGCAATCTGCAGGTGAAATGAATGGATTGAGAGGAACCCCTCTCAAAAGTTGGTGGCTTCCAATAGCATTTTCATGTGTGGTTATTTAATTGTCTTCGGATCTGATAACTACCAGGCAGCCAAAGCTAATTTTGTTATTGGTAAACTGTGGCCAAAGATCGTCAGTGTTCATTTGATAGGGTTGCCATTGTTTGCAGTATCTTTTAATAAAAGCCCCAAACTCCTTTAGTTGTTATTTCCCAGGGCTGAATAAAATGTGTCAGACACTTAACATATTTCTCTTAAGACAATCAGACAAAATAAACAAATCTAGCAGATTAGCTTTGTAAACAAAGAATGGGTTAAGTGTTACCTTTGGAGTTTAGGTTACTGTCATAAAAACTGCAAGTACTGGGGGATGATTTAGGGTAATTTCAGATGTGATGGACCCTTCGGCCCGCCACACTGAACTATGGTCCAGGATCCGTTTTGGATCCCAGACAGAAATTAGTCTGGCCATCCATCAGATGTGCTGGCCTGATTCCTACAGGGGATTGGGGAGGGGCCGGGGCCGTACAGTCCTACCTGCCTACGCTCCCCCAGCCGCCCGCTCTCCAGGAGACGGGCGGGCGCAGCAGCCAGTCCGGCCGCTGTGCCCAATCCTGTCCTGTGGTCAGGACCACGGGCCGGCGGAAGGTAACAGACGTTACCTTCGGCCGATCCCAGATCATGGCCAATCCAACCACGGTTGAGGCCCGATCCCACCATGATTCTGGACCTCCAGGCGGCCAGAGGTCCAGAATTGTGGTCAGTTTGTTTTCCACCAGGGGTTCACTGTGGTGAACATTTGGCGGGGAGCAAATAGACGTTACGGGACAAATGGCCACCACAGGGGATTCACTGTGGTTGACCGTGGTCCCATAATGTCTGAAATTACCCTTAAATGAATTTAGAATGAACTCTTTATTTTAGTAATTTTCAAGAGTTCCCTCAGCTCTCTAGCAGCAGTAACGCCTTTCAGTGTGTTCCTAGTGAGAGGAAACACACGTTTTGATAGATAGGCTTTTTGTTTTGGTGAATTGTTTGTGCTGGTGAGGGTACAGGGTAGACCTAAGTCTTCTATCGGTAGAACAGATACATCCTCTGCAGTGACCAGGGGCGTAGCTTGGTTGGAATGGGTCCAGTTGCAAGAAATTGACACACATATCCCATCACCATCCTCTCCCCTGTCCCACTCCTCCCCTTCTTTCTCCCCCCAGCATCCTTGTTGCAGAAAACTGTCAACCTACACGGTAAATCTGGTGAGTCTGCTGCTCTGACTCGAGAGACACTCCGGACACTGCAGTGCCTCTCCCTCCCTCTACTTGCTGCTCCTGAGCCCTGGAGGATGTTTCTGCACTGCCTGCCTTGTCCCACTGCCACCGCCAGTGCTTGCTGTATCCTGTGCCACCCGCTGGGTGGGTCACATGCACGCTGTGGGTGCTTCCTCTTCTGCTCAGTTCTGTTTCCTCCTGGCCACATGGCAACAGGACAGGATTTTTAGCCCCTCCCCCCAGCTTGGGCCCCAGAACAAATGTCCCTCCAATCCCTATGATAGCTATGCCCCTGACAGTGATCCCAGTCTGCTCCCTGCCAATTTGCCTCAGTCCAGGCTTGGAGAGAACACTGTGAGGAATGAGAGGAATAGTCTGCAATGACTTCCTTAGTCTTTAGCTTCCTTGCTGATACTGGATGCAATTGCTACCAGTTTTGGTGTTGGGTTGTGTTTTTTTTTTATGCCTACACAATGATGCATTTGAAACTGGATTGCGAATCATCCAGTCTAGTTCACTTGAAGAACCAATTCAGAAAAGGAATAGGGATTGTTCTGGCACTGCTAGTTATTTGATCCAAGAGTTTGGCAAATCACTTAACTACTCAGAGCCTCATTATCTCTGCATATAAAATAGGAATAAAATATTTTGCCACATTTAAAGAGAACTTTGTCCTTGTGTAAAAGGCTATATATGAGTACTTTAGGCAACCAAGGAGATGTGAGATAATAACAACTTTTGACTACTAGTGATGTGGGCTGGTTTTGAAATTTATTTATTTTATTTTATTTATTAGATATTTTTGCTGCCCCCTCCTGCCTTCGCAGCTCAGGACAGCTCACAACATTTTAAAACACAAAAATACATAAAAACATTAAAAACAGTCAATAGTAAAGCTAAAATAGAAAACCCCACAAAATATACCCCTATACCCAACCTATACCCCCACCCATCACCTGTCTCCCTCACCAAAGGCCTGGGGGAACAGCCAGGTCTTACAATGTCGTCGGAAAGAGGGGAGGTCTGGGGCCAGGTGGACCTCCAATGAGAGGGAGTTTCACAGCTGCGGTGCAGCCACTGAGAATGCCCTCCTCATCGTCACAACATGGGGGACCTCAAGGAGGGCACCCCCGGTCAACTGCAGGGGTCGATCCAGAACCCTGGGAGTGAGGCAATCCTGCAGTTGGTGGGGCCCAGGCAGTTGGTGGGGCCCAACACCTTGAATTGGGCCTGGAAAACTATTGACAACCAGTGCAGAGAATGGAGCACCGGAGTAACATGCTCACAGCGACCCGTCTCCCTAAGGAGCCGGGCCATCGCATTCTCCACCAGTTGCAGTTTCCGGACTGTCACCAGGGGAAGCCCCACGTAGAGCGCGTTACAGTAATCTAATCTTGAGGTGATAAAAGCATGGATGATAGTGGTCAGGTCTGCATCTGAGACATACGGCTTAAACCATTGCAGCAGATGTAGTTGGTGAAATGCACCCTTTGCCACAGCTGCCACCTGAACATCCAGCCGGAGCTGTGGGTCTAGGAACACCCCCAGACTATGGACCTGAAGTACCAGCGGAGGACAGATCCCATCTATGACGTGGGCCACCATTCACCACAAGCATCACCTCCATCTTGTTGGAATTCAACTTCAGGCAGCTTGCCTCATCCAGTCCCCCACAGCTCACAAACACCAGGTAAGCACCGAGACTGCTGGGCCTGGATCAGTTGAAAAAGAGAGGTTCAGTTGGGTGTCATCAGCATATTGATGACATCATCAGCATATTGACACCATATGCTGAACCCTCAGCGTACCAAACCTAGAAAGAGGCAGTGGGGGAATTTTCTAACAAAATGACACTCCATGCAGGTTGGATCTACAGCCTGGGAGGGGGGTAGCAGGCAGGGGGCACTCCTCCCCCCCCAATCCTCTGGATCAGCATCAAGAGCCAGACGCTCGCTCACTGCTGCTGGGGCCGGGGATCCCTGCACTCTAAGCGGGACAGAGACTAGTGCACTAGGAGGAACAACAAACAGAGCAGCACCCAGAGTTGAGCTTTGAGGTAGGGATCTTTGTTACCGCTCCTTGTGCACTAGTCGCTGTCTCTGTCCTGCTTAGAGTGCAGGGATTCCCCATCAGCAGTGAGCGAGCCCCTGGCTCCTGATGCTGATCCAGAGGATGGGGGGGGGGGGGGGGG
>QEPC01012458.1:290409-317455 GCA_003113815.1 Sphenodon punctatus
ATCACAAAGGGAAGAGGGAGGATCTGTCCATCCTTCTAACAGAGACAGTACTGAACAACCAACCTTCCCCCAGCTGAATGGACCCCTCAGAGCAGGCTGCCCCCTGCCTGCTGCCCCCCTCCCAGGCTGTAGATCCAACCTGCATGGAGTGTCATTTTGTTAGAAAATTCCCCCACCGCCTCTTTCTAGGCTTGGTACTCTCCCATTTGTGAGAATGGGAGGAGCCACTCGAAGGAGAACAGAAGGTTGTAAACAAGGTTCTTCAAGATGACTCCAAACATTCTCACAAGCACCCACCCTTCTGACCCCGCATGGAATTTTCTTCCTAATTGCTTAGGGTTGGAAGGAACTGTGTTGGGTTTAGGTACCTTATATAGGGTGGGGGCGTGTGAACATCACATGTTTGTTTTTTAAGCTAGTGAGCTTGGTATATGCCAGTAAGAGAAGGGCGCACAAGTGAGAATGGAAGGAGCCCCTCGAAGAAAAACTTTGTTTACAAGGCAGCAACTTCCCCCGCGCCACGGTGACTATGCCCCTGGCTGCAATGCTGCTGCGCTTAAAGGAAAGGGGAAACTGTGGCAATCACAAAGCTGCCACGCTTAAGGGAAAGGGGAAACTGTGGCAAACCTGCTGCTTCTGCGTGAAATCTACAGTGGCGAAAATACTGCGGCAGCAACCGCGGAAAGCCACGAGTGCAAGGCGCGAAAATCACTCCCTTCCTAATCGAGCTGCTTGGTGTGGAAGAGCACTTGCCGCCGGTAAATGCTGCCGCAGTGGTACGGCATTTCAGCCCTACTTCCCGCTTCATCCGCTGCAGATCATCTGTATACCACGGGGATCTGCAATTTTGGCGATTCGGGAGTGGACACCTAGGAGCCTTACGGTCGATAGTCTCAGTCAACCGAGAATTCCAGAGCGTCATGAAGTTATCAAACGAACGGTCATTGAAACCAGAGGATATATCCCCCAGAACATTCTGGAACCTCCCTGGTTCCATAAGTCTCTGGAGGCGAACCAACCAAACTGGCTCCGCACCTTTCCAGGGACTGACATGCGCTAGGATACTGGCCTGGAGGAGTTAATGATCTGTCCATGAGAAGGGCACTTCCCACACCAGCAGATCCCCTGCCTCAAGGCCTGTGCAAAATATCATACCTAGGGTATGTTCCCCAACATGGATCGGGCCGACAACTACTTAAGACAGGCCCATGGTTTTCATGGTGGTCATGAACTCACACTCTGCACCTCTGAGACTGGCATCAGCGTGGATGTTTAAGTCCCCCAAGACCACAGTCTTAGGGGACTGCAGACCATCTCCAACACCAGCTTGGGCAGAGCGGACAGGGAGGAAATATTTCCAGCCGAAATATTGACCTACCATTGAAAGGCTGTATTATTTGGCCCTTTTCCTTGAAAATGTAATTAATATAAACCAATCACGAGGGTTGGAAGGAACAAAAAGATTATAGTACATGTATCTCTGCACTAAAGACTGACTTTGCAATGGGAGAAAGAGGGAATAACAGATGAACAAGCTGACCACGCTCTCCTGAAAGGGAAGGAAGCCTACTGTTGCAAAGGAAACTGAAAATAAAGACAACTCCTTGCCGCACTCTATGCAAGTCCCAGTACATACCTGAGTAATACAGGCATTTTTTGAATGCTGTTGTGAGGACTTTATCTTGGTTCACAAAAGACTGTATCTTGTCTCCCCATATTTATTTTATGTCCCACCTAAAATTAGCCCACTTCTGGCTGCTTGACCTATAAAGAACTTTGTCATTTGGTTGACTTATGCTGTGTATATGTGAGGAAACAGGATGTGATTAATATACACAGCCATCATATTGCTGCAATTACCACATGCCCATACACACAAAGCTCTTAAATAAATACATTGTTCTGTCCACTAACTCCTGGCATTATTTACATGTCCCATTCATTGGCAATAGTGTTGTTGAGCGCATGACCGATGATGAAATCTCTGGCGCAGGGCCTCAAAGCTGCACTGGCTTAAATTTAAAGTCACGCTCTAAAAACTAAAACTCTCCAGGATGGCACTCTGATTTTAAAATGGTTCAATGCTTCCCCTCCCTCATCCCCCATCATCTCATTGAAAATTTGTGCATTTATAGCATATTTACTTGGCAACAACATTGGTAAATCTAACACAGTGTCCCCGTGACCACTGAAAAGTACAACAGTGGAAGTTTATTCATACTTATGGGAATTCACTAGTTTCAATTATCTCCTAATAAAGGATAGGGAGTGAATCTCGTTGGAATGAAAGGGGGACTCAGACTGGATTCACATATTAGTAACTGACTTCTTATTTCTAAGCTGTAGAGCTTCATCTCTTGCCGCCTATTCTGTGGCTGTACCAACTGTAGGTCGGGTGCAAGATGCAGTTTTGTTTATTTTCTGTAATTTTATGTTTATTTGTTTACCATAATTAAGCTTGATTTGTTTAAAGGAACCAGAACATAACTGATCGCTTTGTGGGGAAAGTTTCCATGAAGAACACCCTTAGAGAACACAGTAACATCATATTGCTCTCCAGTCAGGATGGGTGTTGTGGATTTGGATGAATCCATAACTGCCCGGAATGGGCCGTTACAGATTAATCCAAATTATGCCCTGCCAATTTCGGATACAGCGTTACGAATCCAGATTTCCCCCACCCCTCAGGGCCCTGGGGTATACTTACTGATCTCAGGGGGCTTGAGTGAAGCTCTGTTAGCCTGTTGCTGCTGTGGGGGACCTCCCAGCAGGCTCCCTCATCATGGCGTGCTGCCGAGTTCCATGCTTTGGATCGCACATGTGCAGAATGGCCACCAGGGCCATTTTGCGCATGCACAGCCGTTTTCCAAAATGGCAGTGGCAGCATCACCACCATTTTGGAAAAGGGTAGCTGGTCTGTGCATGTTCATTGTTGCCACCATTTTGGAAAAGGACCTACATGCGCAGAATAGCCCTGTGGACATGTTGCACATGTGTTTGTTTTTAAATTATTTTAAAGTTTTTTATGGATTGAAATATGGATCCATAAATACAAATCCATAATTAAACCAATAAACCCTGCAAACCAAAACTGAATTAAAACGAAACGGAATTCCTTGTGGTGTCCCACCCCTAATAAAAAGTGACCTTGAAACTTAATAGTCCTAATGCAGTTTTAGAAGCAGCTCATTTAGTTGGTTCACGCCTCCTGAAGTAACCTGTTATTTTGTATGCCTTCCAAAAAATAGGCCAGTTAGCTTAATAGAAATATTGATATTCTGTTACATTGCCATGTGGTTTGTTTTGGAGTTGATTTGATGTGCACAAAACTGAGGGACCAACATAATTGGCTTCAACCAAACCATAGTTAGAAGATACTTGTGCAATGTTTTTCCTCTTGGATCTTTTGATGTATTTCATTCTTGATCTGTAAAAACCACTTAACTCCAGCCTATGCTTTTTATGGAGCTCTACCAAGGTATCTCAACCTTTTCCTGCTTTCCTACACCCTTGCTGGTCTAGTGCTCACAGGGTGCTGCTAATTTGTTGCTTTCCTGATGTTTAGCACTATTTATTTATTTTAAATTTTTATCCCATCCCTTCCCTCAAAAAGTCTCAGGGCAGCTTACACTACTGGCCTTTCTGGTACAGAACCCTATACAATTTGCCACTTTACCCAAGTCATTCTTGTTGCAGAGTAATAACTGATTCGCAATCAGTAAGGACAAATGCAGCTGAAGGTTTAAAAACAGAACTTTACTTAAGACTTTCTAGGCACAGATCCTTAGTTGCATCTAACTAGTAAGAAGACAAAATGGAGACTGAGACAATGAGAGAGAAGGGAAGAAGGAGTGGTTACACAAAGGAATTCAACTGTAAAACCCCATCTCCCTTCCATGTACATTTAAACTTAGCAGCGCCATCTGGTGGCTCTATAGTCAATTACTGTTCTTAATACAGCAGGCATTAACTTGTGGATCTTGCATATACCAACAATTCTTTAATTTCACATATCTGCTGAAGCGCATATTCCAGTTTTGAGCGCTTGCCCCACTCCATCAGTACACATCAGTTTTGAACTACACCACTTCCTTTATTTCATCCTAAACTTGTTCTGGATAGACCCATCAGCTATGCTAAATAAAAAGATGGCGTTTGTGACAAGTACATAATGGAGCTAGTGATTTATCTTGAGTTTTGAAACCAGTTTCCAGGCATAAAATATTCACCAGATTTCGGTTTTACATATCTTTAGTATTTGCACCTCTTTTGAACAAAACACTTAGGATTCAAGCTGGTGGTTTGACATCCTATGAATAAGCCACATTTTTTTCACAGGAGAATTTTTTATATTTTTAAATAAAGTGAGTGACTCTTGGGAGAATAGCACCAAACTGAAGACACTGTGTGTTGGCTTGAATGAGGTTGCACTTGCTTTTGGTATGAATCAAGGTAGAATTTCACTAAGAATCTCTTGGAGACTGAACTCCTATATGAAAGAGCAGCAGCCTATGAAGCCTGAAGACGAGGCAGCATGGGACTAAGAAAAGGAGTGCAGTGTCCAGGGCCTTTACCCTGAATATGTAAAGCACTGTGCATATTGTAGGAACATACACGTTTGAGAGAAATATGCATTAAGTCCCAGAGAGTCTATTATCTGGCTACTGCCTTCCTTTTACATTGTACAGATTTGGCAGCTATAATGTCTTATTATATTGTATATATGTTCATTTATATCTTATTGTAAGATACATTGGAGGAGAGGGTCAAGTTGCACATGCATTCATCTCTCCCACTCTATAGGGAAGATCTGAAGCAACATGAAGAGCAAGAGAGCTTTAAAATTTTAATTCATCCCTGATTCCCTCCTGTGTTTGTCATTCTTTACTGAAGTGTTGATATTTTGTGCTTGACTCAGTATGTTCACAAGGAGTCAGAACTGTATTGTGAAAGAAAAATTAGACACTTAATCCTTTTAATTATTAACCTCTCTGGCCTTGTTCACTACCTCTCTGCCATGTCTTTGTTGTAGTTTGTTTGCTCGCTCACTTCTGAGGAAAATCTCTGTGGCATCTTATCATAATTTTCAGGTATATGAGTAAGTGGGGAATTAAACCATAGGCTTCAGGTGTGGGAGCTGGGTTCCTTTTTCTGATACACACCTGTAAAAACATCTAAGAAGATTGGTTAGAAGGTCTATATCGGTAGTGGGTTTGATGGAGTAAGATCATGATAAATAGCTGTCGTTTATGTTTTATGTGCTAGAAAATGCACCTTGAGAAACTTCTAACACAGAACAGGGAAACTTTTCTTCTATGCTTAATTCTATAGAATCTGAATGATTTCATTGTCACAATTTAAGCATTACCTGAGACAGCAATAAGAAATCGCAGCTTAGGGGCTGTACGGCGTGAACTGGAAAAAGATAGGGATGTGGCAAAGAAATGCAGGAAGTTTGCTGAGATAGAATGTATGGTTAGGTCCATAGGTGACTCATAGGGTGGGGTATGATGGGTCATGTGCACCCCCCCCCCCTGATTTTCAGAAGTCCTATAGAACCCCTGCCCAACCCCCACTCCTGTGCCCCCCCTGCTATCGACAGTTACCAGTCGCCTATGATTGGGTGGGCACACGGGTCAGGAGAAGGGAGATGAGAGTCTGGATTATGGATCTGGTCTGTGCATCCAACCCCTGCCCTTGTGTGTGCATCCTCTCTGCATTCTCCTTCAGTACTTGAGGGTAAGGGCTGGATGCAAGAGCCAAATAAAAAATAACCGCAGGCGTGAAGTACCTCACTCCTGCTCTGTTGTCCTAGGAGAATTAATAAATCTCTAATAGGTACCTTTATTTTCTTGATATGAATGACGAGGTCCTGATGAAGTGCCTCTCCATACTGTTGATTCATCAGTCTTTGGACCTGAAAGCAAGAGACTGTGTGCTAATGGATTATATGCCCCCTCTGGTATTTGTGGGGAGGGGTATGAGACCCTTACAGGAAGGAGGCACAGACACTCAAAGTGAGGCATAAATTTGAATAGAGAACTTTAATAAATAACTACACAGATGGTGCCTTGCTGGCTAGCTAGGCAGCATCCACAGTCTGAGCCCCTACTTCCAGAGCACAGGAAGTGATGTCATAAGTGTTCCCCTTTGGCCTAGGAATTGGTCACTCTTTGTTTTTATTTAGATAACCTTTATTGTAAAGAGTTTGCAGCTGTACAATCCGTCCACAAGATTCAACAAGAACCAAGATTGAACAATATGTCACCTACGTGCCCAATTTCAGACATATAGGAGGACCCATATATCACAGAATGCATCTACACATATCTCAAGAAAACAAAATATAATCAAAAACTAAACTAAAGAGAGATTATAATAAAACAAAAGAGAGAAAAAGAAAAATGGGAATACAGCTCTCGTAGATAACTGAATAAACAATGTAAAAACTAAAAAGAATCAGGACTGTCAGTGAACCTGAAAGAGTTCTGCAGTTTTCAGGTGTGGAGCAATTAGTATATTTAGAAATGATGCTTTCAATGCAGATATTCAACATTGATCTTCCCCACATCCAAAAAAACCATATATCTGTCAGGCATACATTTCTGTTGCTACTTCTAACCAATTTGATATTATTTAAAAGTTTCCAGATTGGATGGAATCTGTCCCTCTTCACCCCCAGGTGTTCAGAATTGCCAGTGCTAACACGGGCAATCCTAAACATGTATGGGAGCTGTGCACATCGTATGTACACACATAGCAGTTTGTGGGTAGCCAGTACACAGAAGCTGTTGGGGGGTGGGGTCGACCAGTCCCAGGGAGCAGTGACAAGTCCTGGGGAGCTTCCATTACTCCTGCTAGCTGCTTGCAGGACCTGCCAATCAGTAACAGAAGAAAATTGGCAAGTCCCCAGGATTTGCTGCTTCTCTTGGTGCTGTTAGGGAGGAGTAACAACAAGCAATGGCAGTGTTCTGCTGCTAGACTTCCCTCCCTGAAACCTGCTGCTGTTTGCTGGGATCCAAGGCACATGGACTGGCAGCTCTCTACTGCTACTCGGAAGTGAACTCTGCTCTCCCCAATTATCCCTGTTTAGGACAATAGCTACATGGTGGTGCTTGTCCTGCACAGCTTGCCTCGATGTCTATTCAGGCCCACTGCGTAGGAGGTGTGTGAGAGTTGCCACCATTTAGTTTTGAAATTCGGGTTTAAAACCTGTAACGTGCCTAGCATGACATGTATCAGCACCCAGGGGATCAAGATGAATAATGCATTTTTTCTCTCTAGTGATATAAGTCTGCACGTAGCACAGTGTTATTTGAAAAAATTCTTCTCTCATTAAAGAATCCATGGCTCTCGGTGCAATAATAAGATGCTGATTCCAAAATCTGGCCCAATTCCAATTTAGGAATTTTATTTTGGCTCCTGAAATTCTCCCTAACTTTCTAATAGCTATGACATTCTTGATTTTCTGTCCTAACCTGTATTGTGGTAATTTGCACCATGCATAGAGCTGCTTCTTTATAACATAAGTGTAAATCCAGTGTGGTTGATTACTTCATTGGAATTACTATAGATTTGCCTTTGTTTAGCAGAGATCAGAATCTGACTCAGTGTAGTTATGTGAAAATGGATACTTTACATATAAATGTCTTTTGCTGCTGAAAATTCAAATATTCTTATATACATGTAATATACTAAACTAATCACTGCCTTCCTTCTGTAGATACAAAACCACATATTGCTTGTGTACATTTTGTACCCTATTCATGCCAGTTAAAAACAAAACAAAAAAATTCATTTCTAATTTACTAAGTAAATACATTAGTATCACTTTTGCTGATTTTTAAGATAAGGCATATTTTATCTCAAAATCTGGAGTTCATTAAAGATTTAAACTGAATAGCCCCTCAAAAAATAATCAAAAGAGGGTACTTACTGGCAGTCATTTTTTGAACTATACTGGGGTGAGAACCTTTCCCTTCCAGGGGCTACTTTGAAAGTACAATCTCTCAGGGCTGCATGGAAGTTGGGGGTGGGGCTCTTAAGGGGTGTGCTCAGGAAAAGGAGGGTCCAGTTAATGGATCTGTCCCTATCCTTGTGTTCCTGCCTCCACCTCTGCTCCCTTACCCTGAGTTCAGTCTTCTAGTTATTGCGGGTGGGAACTGGATATAGGTATCAGATCTAGGAACTGGTAAGGGACCAAATAAAAACTAGTCATGGGCCACATTTGGCCCTGGGCCTGAAGTTCCCCACCCCAGAACTATAGTGTTTGTCTAGTCACTTACTGTCACTTTCAGAGGCCCTTTTCATATGGGCACGGGTGAGGGGAGGGATGGGTGTGGTGTGAGGAAGGCGCGTGGGGGACGGTTACATGGGTGCGCACCCACCTCCATTCATCTACACACACGGAGCAACTGCTGTTTTCACGAGTTGTTCCATGCAGGGTTAATGGGTGGAGAAATGGGTGTTGCTCACGTACCTCACCCACCCACGGGGGGGGGGGGGTTTACACAGGTGGGGATGTCTCATGTGAAAAGAGTTGTAGTGGTCCTTTTCACACAGACACTCTAGCACTGATAAAATGGGTGTTACATTTTATTATACATGTTGCAGGGCACCCATAGAGCACACCTGCAGCCCTGCAACATGTATAATAAAATGTAACACCCATTTTATCAGTGTTAGAGTGTCTGTGTGAAAAAGGCCAGTGAATGCCAGCAAATATGGTATCCTAAAATCAGTGTTTTAATCTACTCTGTTACACTGGAAATGCTAAATTTGGCCTTAAACCAGTTCTAATCACCATATTCACAAAACGACTTTATGTTGGAAATTTTCACCTTGTGCATGCACATGGCAGCCTTTTGAGAAAGAAGTTTTGTTTTAAACTAGAGGGAAGATTCTTCATAAGTCATGCAAACCTTTCTTCATAAGTCATGCAAACCTTCCTTCCCCTCCATCTCCTCCTAAGGGCTCATCTGAGGCTGCTTTTACACATGACAAAAATGGGTTGTTATAAGTGCTTGAGATAATACCGGGTGTTATAAATGCTGGAGTTTTGTAATGTGTGAACGCACTAGTCCCCTTTTATGTAGCGAGATCTCGCAGCCTTGTAAGCGTGGGTCTTATAAGGCTGCGAGATCTCACTGTATAAAAGGGGACTAGTGCGTTCACACATTACAAAACTCCAGCATTTATAACACCCGGTATTATCTCAAGCACTTACAATAACCCATTTTTGTCATGTGTGTAAGCAGCATCAGTCACAGTTAAAACAATTGGTAGATTAGTGAGGGGAGGATTTTGCACCCTGACATGCACGAGAGAAGCCACGGCAGATCCCTGTTTGCGTTCCCCGTTCGCAGATCCCGATTCTCTTTTTCTGTCGGCTGTTTCCTCCGGGCTGCTGCGTCTTCCCTCGCCCCTCCTACTACCGCCACCGCAGGTGAGAATACAGCCTGTATTTGTGCTGGTATATAGAGGACAACAGATCCTAGTCCCATGTGCACATAAGCAAAGTTTTGGACCTTTTGAGTTAGATAAAGCTCCAATGGCAGAGTAACAGGTTTAACTGGACATGGTGGGAAAAATGCCAGAAGACATCAGAGACTTGCCTTCTCTATGGTTCCCATTTGTGGCTAACATGACGTGCGGTGCTCTCTTACAGATCAGCTTTGAAGCTTGCTATGTTACTTCAAACTGAAGAAGTAGAGACATGTGCTTTTAGCTCTGAAGGTCCCTGGTTCAATGCCCAGTGTCTCAGCCACATTTATATTTCATAGAGTCTGATCCAGTTTGAGTTTGTTTTATCAAATTCCCTAATGTCTATGAAGCCTGCTACTTTAGTCTGAAAATCCAGAACTATCCTTCTGCACTCCATTCAGTTAAAAAAGAGAAAGCTGTGCTTTTGTGCCTACCAAAAGTGCTGTTTCAAGAAAACACCACTTAAAATCTCAAGTCATTGAGTTTTGAGAGTCTGGCTGCAGAATGACCTCACCCTTCTTGTGCTGTCTTTGAGCAGCTGATGTGATACCGGTGTGTTCTTAACAGTAGGAGGTAAATTGCAGTGCTAAAATTTGTTTGCCTTTTTCAGGTGTTTTGGATGGATTCATGCACATAACCTTGATTTTGTTGGGGCCAGCTTCACCCAGGCACTGTACGTGTAGTAGTAGATTAACCATCCCAGCTTCTTTCATGTGTATAATCTTCCTAATATTGTTGTTATTATTATAAACATTTGTATAGCATGAGCCGTGTACCTGGCACTTTACAGAACATAGAAATAGATGCGGTCCCTGCCTGTTGCTTACAGTCTAAAAGACAAGGAGTGGGAGACAGGGAGAGGGGACAGTGGGAGAGACAAGGGAGAAAACAAACAAACATTCAGGCAGCTACAAAGTCTCAGGTGCACGTGCTTGGCTTGGTTACAATCAGGTTAGTTGCAGCAGTCTGCAGAGGAGGGCAGACAAGTATTTGGGGAACAACTAAGCGGGCATTGGGAAAGGCGGTGAGGAAGAAGCAGGTCGGGGGCTGCGGAGCAGCTGGGTTTGCAGGGCTTGGATAGGGGGAGGGGAGGGAGGGGCTTGCAGGGAATGGGTCTTGCATCGGCCTCACACCGACCACAATGGGATGTGGAGTGTCTGGGTGTGCAGGGATCGGATGAGGGGCGGGGGAGCGGAGGGGGGGCTTGCAGGGAATGGGTGAGGGGGAGGAGGGGGAATAGGCACGGGCGAGAATAAGGGGTAGTCCGGATGGACAAAGGCTGTTGGAGGAGGGAGAGGGAGGAGCAGGGGAGCCAGCAGCAGGGTGAGAAGAAGGGGGTGAGGGAGATATGGGGAGGCATTCTAGATGGCAACAGTCACTGCAGCAGATCAGGCCAGTGGGTGTCGCAGGAGCGGAGGGGGGGCTTGCAGGGAATGGGTGAGGGGGAGGAGGGGGAATAGGCACGGGCGAGAATAAGGGGTAGGCCGGTTGGACAAAGGCTGTTGGAGGAGGAAGAGGGAGGAGCAGGGGAGCCAGCAGCAGGGTGAGAAGAAGGGGGTGAGGGAGCGAGGGAAATATGGGGAGGCATCCTAGGTGGCAACAGTCACTGCAGCAGATCAGGCCAGTGGGTGTCGCAGGAGCGATTGTGCAGTGTCCGGCAGTAATGGAAGAGGGATCGGAAGAAGCTGTGTGGCGTGGATGTCATCGGGGGTGGTTCCTCGCAGACCTCGCACCGGTCTCACAACGGCCACAAAACGGCCAGTGGCCTTTTGTTGCCGCCCGCTGGGGCAGCTCTCTGGGGTAAAGCAGGCTGTCAGGTTTCCTTAGGAGTGCAGGAGGGGGAGGGACTGCAGGACTGGTCAGCTGCAGCCTCTTACCTGGAGCAAGCAGGAAAGCAAACATATTGAGCTAGTGATCATGTTACTTTTTTTCTCCTGCATATAGGCATGGCCTGACCATGGGATTGCCACAGGGGCTGTTTTTACAGCGGCAGGTTGGCAGGTACAAACCGAAACATCGCTTTTCTAGAGAGCACAGACACCACCTGAAATAACATGGCACTGTTATACTTGAGCTAAGTCTGAATCTCAAAATGGCATATTCAAATAACGTAATTTAAACAGGCCTTTCAGGGAATGTAGAGAATGAGTGTTTCTTTTACAGTTGAAAGTAGGGCTTCGGACTCCAGTTCCTCACTCTGACACCCTGCTCCAAAATTATTTATTGATTTAATCAGTTTTTATGCCACCCTTCCCATAGGCTCAGGGTGGCTCACAAACCATAAAAACAATAAATACAAAAACAACCCCGCCAAACCCCAATCTTCCCGCAATCCCCCACAAAACCCACCCAATGCCATCTCCCCATTCCACATATCCAACCCCCCCCCTCACAGTCCTGACCCTGGGTGGTCCTGGGTGGTTCTCAACTGACTACTGGGGCTGTTGTTCACATGATCTACAGCAGTTTGAGGGCAAAGAGGAAACCTTTTCTTAACTCTCTTAACTGAATTTGTTGTCATCTGCCTGGACTCCTGCAACACTTCCAATAAAACTCTTTTCCTAACTTTAGATATGGGAAAGCCTCGATAGTCCAGCAACCTATTAATTGCCCAAATATCCTTTATGGCCCAATCATCCTTAAGGATTAACTCAGCCTGATTCCTTAGTCTAGTAACATGGGGTCTATATGCCCTTAACTGTCTGGTCTCTCAGCAAGGAATAAAATACTTCCCATTATAACAATAAATAAATATGTCTCTGTAATGAGACTTGAGTTTCTTATTTCCTTCTAGGGACATTATAAAAAAATCAGTACCTCTTTCTAATCATAATTCTGGCTAGCAGGGCTAGCGGACGATGGCTCATGCCCATCATTCAATAACTCAGTTATCCAAATGGCTTGGAGGAGACATGCCTATAACCTGCTGGATAGCTCAGGTATTATCTGCATCACCTACTACCCTTAAACACTCCTCTTTAACCTTATCTTGTACTTTCAAACAGAAATCACAGCTGTTGTTATTTCCAGAGGATAAAGCATCCTGTTTAAGGTTAACAGGAAGAGAATCAGAAGTCCTTGGTGGAGTGGTCGAATCAGTATTTTTCGTACCTCGCCATATTTGCCACAAAGCTGCCAACATAACCTTGAAATCAAAAAAGGAGCTCTTGATTTCAGCAATATCCTGCTTGATGACATCAATTGAACTCTTTAATAAAGGACAGATTTGGCAAGGTCTGAAAGTGCAATGGATCATTAACTAACTGCCCTACAACAGTTTCCACTGATGTAATAAAGGAACTATTTCAACTAGCTGAGTGTAAGGAAGCCTGTTGATGTTGAATGTAATTGTACTGCTCCATTTGATATGGTGGGCTTGAAAAACCAATCTCTGAGTTACCCTGAACTGAAACGTTACTACAAACTATCGAAGAAGCATCCGATAGTTCCAAATAGTCATCAACGGACTGAGCGAAGGACAGTCTCATTAATAACCTCAGATTGTTGGGACGGAGGAACCACACAAGGGTCCTGCATAGCTCCTATTTGATTTATTAACCATGGCTAGGTAAAATACACAGTTATTTTCCATTAGGAGACTATGCTGGACCCCCTAACAGGAGTACTTTGACTAACAGTTAATAGGTCTCTTTTCTTAGAATGGGTAATCATCCTAGTCCCCTTAAGAATTCCAAAATGGAGCAACAAACAATACAATTAAATTCAGATGACAATTCCCAATACAGATAATTGCTGCAAGGCAAATAACAGAAATTTGTCAGGAGACTAAGCTCCTTAAAGTGGCAGCCAAAGGTCAAACAATAATTCCCCACAGTACATACAAACTGATACAGTAATTGAACAAAAGCTCTAGCGTAAGAATCAACAGCAACAAAAACATCACAGTTGCACCACAATATTAACAAGAAACAGTGATCTACTAGATACTAGCTTGGAATCTAGGAGAGGCTCTCCTCAAGTGCTGATGTAGTACTGTGGTGTACTATGGCCACTTCAGCCTGCTAACAGCCCGCCAATGGCCTTTAGTGTCACTCTTCGGCTGGCCCCCTCAGGGCCCTCCCCTTCTGTATGAACCTGTAAAACAAGGGACAGGTGTCAGCAGTCATGCATTGCTAGCCCAGTCCTGAACGCAGCAGCACTCAGCAACAGCAGCTTCCAACCACACAAGCTCTTCTCCCAGGCATGCTCAGGGCTCTCCTCTTCTGTTTGTACCTGTCATGAGAACAAGTATGTATTAATCGATCGAGCCAGTACAGAATACGGTATGGAATACCATGTTGATTCCTCAGGTTTTCAGTACTCTGTAAAATAGACTTAAATACCGTAATCCTAGTCTAAAACAGAGGAAAACAAAGTGCCAAGTTTCACCCCCAGCATAAACCCTTCTTACCACATGTCCAGTTCCTTGGCCTTTTCTCTGCACTGCCTCTCTGTCCATCTCCTCTCTATTGCTCTATTAACTATTTCTGTCATGTGGAGGTGAGGAGAGAGGAAAGACCCAGTAGTGAGAGATGGGGGTGAGGCAATGACAGTGAAAAAGCACAAGTGGAAGTGCCATTTTCTTTTCTTAAAATATGGCTTTTTGGAAAAAGAAAATGGTGCCAGTCAGAAGTATTTTGGAAAGATGACATGGTCCCAGGCTTCAGCCAGGATAGTGGGCTGGGTTTGGCTCATACTTCATTTTAAAACGTGTAACCCTCTAGTACTAGCATAACCAAATAAAACGTGCTCCTTGGCAGAAGTTAATAATAAAAGAACACTAATGTGGATTCTGGGTAAATCTTCTTACCTATCCCATATCTAATCAGATGGATTTTGTAGTGCCAGAAGTGGTAAAAGATTAAAGTTTAGGATGTTGTTTTTAAGGAGATCAGGGTGATCAGCATATTGGGAAAACCCTTCCATGTAGTGAAGTGTTAAGTAACTGTGAGTGGTAGGTGAAATTTGGTCTGTTTTGCCTTTCAATAGCTTGTTCTCTTTAATGTGCTCCAGGTGTTTAGCTTGGCTGCTTTAAGAGAGAACTTCTAAAATGACGAGGTAATCTCTCTTGACTAAGAATAATTATAGGCAGGAGCGGCTCTATTACTTAAGGTGGGTAGGAGTTCCTATGCAAGTGCCTCCATTCACTTGCATTGGATTTTTCTGTCTGTTTACTTCTGGGGTTGGCAAGTTTCTTTTGTTGTGTTTTTCTCTGTTTAGGAATCTTGGTGGTTACCCAGATTTAGTTAATAAATTGAAGATACGGGTCCTGCATGGTCTGACAGGCTAAAATGGAAGCTTGATGGAAGGGGGATGGAGAAACCTGACTGTGGAAACCCCATTTTGTGCTACGGGGCTAGGAGTTATGGTGAACGTTCTGAGCTCAAAAGGCTCAGCATGCAGCCGCCTGCCTGCCCATGTGTCTGTGTGGCTGCTTGCTCGCCCTTCCCTCAGCAGTGGCCTGAGCGGGGATGGGAAGGAACCTATGCCACATGCACACCCCACCCAACCACCTGCCTGCTGGTATCTCTGGCTGGCTGCTGCCACCACCCACCAGCAGACGCGGAACCCCAGAAGGACACTCAGCTGCTAATGTTGCCACTGCTGCTCCTACTGCTCCTCTTGCTTCTGCTGCCGCCAGGGCTCCCCTTCTGCTAGCACTAGGGTAGCGTCGCCACACCTGCATTGTTTGAAGGGCCTGCGGTGCTGCACGCATACGCATGAGAGCCAGCACCATGTACCCTATCTGGCATGCAGCAACTACATTTCCCAGCATGCCAGATAGAGAACATGGTGCTGGGTCTCATGCGCACGCGTGTGGCACTGCTGGCCCTTCAAACAATGCAGCAGTGTCACTACCCTGGTGCGTGCAGTAGAGACTATGACATCTGCAGTGTAAGCAGCAGTGGAGCCCCAGGCAGCATGGGCAGTGGCAATTGAATCTGCAAAAAAGTGAGTGAGATTGCACGAGGAGGGGTGTGGAGGTAAGCAAGCTGTGTGTGTGTGTGCTCGCGCACTGCGAGTGAGTGACTCAGTGTGTGCCATGGGGAGGGGGGAAGGAAGGGGCTTCTGAGTGACTGAGTGTGTGTGTGCCTAGAAAAGTGGATTGTACCAGGTGGAGGAATGGAGAGTGTGTATGTGTGTGTTGGGGAGGAGGGAGGAACAGAGAGCGTGCGTGTGTGTGTTGGGGAGGGAGAGAGTGTGCATGTGTGTTGGGCAAGGCACTAACTGCAAAGGCAGCTCCTGGGTCATGTGTTTGGGTGCTATCCTGCAAATGCAATTTTTTTTGGCCTTAAGTGGAGCATTGGAGGAACAAATACTGCACGCTTTGGCCCCTGCAGAAGTGCCTGAAAAACAAACCAGCATGCTGAGGCCAGGGGCCAGACCCCCAGCACAAATCAGGAGCAACTCTACTGGCTGTGGTGAGATTGGCACTGCTGTACCTGGCGCCACGCATGAGCCATCCCACAATTGCAGGAAAAGGCAATTAGTACCAGTGACAGCAAGCTTATTAGAGAGTCAGTGTGCAAGATTTAAAAGATCAGCCCCCCCACCTCCACCCGTCTCATCAAAAAAACACTCACGCAGGAGCGGGCTGCAGCCCAGCACTCCCTGTCCCTGCTCCATCTTTTCTATCAATATTCAGGCTCCTTGGGTGGCTTTGCAGACTAATGCACTACTGTTGGTTTGTAGTGCATCTTGGATTAGATTCACAGACCAGCCGCTCCCCCTCCCCTTCTCCATACAGCAGCCCCAAAACCAAGACGTGTGGTCTGTGCTCCCTGGCTGCAGGAGAAATGTCCATGGGACACCCTTGTGTGTGGCTTAGCTGCCGGAGAGTGCACAAGAGTGCTGCATCCCTGACATTTGTGCTAGTGTCAAAATCAAAACACACTCGCAGTGCAGGAGCTAGATACCAAGTTCACCTTCCCCTCGTCTAGTCTCCTGCAATCTGAGGATTCTGCGACTTACGTTTTATGTGTATAAAAGGCAAAATCCTTCTAGCTAGAACTTTTAAACCAAACTCACAAACCCAATTTGGGGATGACAATGCAGCTTACACTTTCTAGCCAGAAGCACAGCCAACACGTTTGTTCAGAGAGTCAGCTAGCATTGGTTTCTTTGCTTGCAAAGGTGCAGTGTACCTATGCCACAAACAGCAGAGCTAGGTATGTCTCATCCTTTGGAAACAACTCTCTACTTTGCTAGGATCTTTTATTGATTTCAGATCCTAACAAAGCAGATGAATAGATATACAAGCCTTTATAAGTAGTATGACTGAACAGAACACTGAAAAACTTGAACTAGGGAAAAATCTTGCATTGGCCCTTGGGTAGCTGAATATAGGCTGAATTCAGCTTTCTGTGGGGGATTTCAGACGTTACGGGCGCCCGGTTCACCACAGTGGATTCCCAGCGGGGATGAACCGAACAACCACCCCCGTGGTCAATAAAAGCCCCAAACAGATGTGACGGGACCAGGACCACGGCAGGGAATCGGGCCACCGGATCATGGTCCGGGGCAGTGCAGCAGACGTGATGCCGATTCCCGGCCGTGGTCAAAACACCCACAAAGCACCAGGCAGGGGTGGGACACAGACATGGCCGCCTGAGGGCAAACGAAGCCACAAGGGACAAAAGGGAACACCCACACAAGGGAAACGGGAAGGGAGGGGAGAGAGGGAGAAGAACCGGCCAGGTACCACATACAGCAGGCACACAGACAACAGGGGCACAGTGGAACACACAGCACAAGCACACGCCCGGGCACACACACACACACAGAAGGAAAAGGAAGGGAAGGGGGGACATGGGCGCCTGGAAAGCACACCGGGCACAGTGGGGAGGGCATGAAACAGGGAAGGGGGGGGATACAGCACAGGAGCAGGGCAAGACACAGGCACCAGCAAACACAACCCCCACAGCAGAACAGTCCACACGGGCACCCCCACAGCAACACAGGCAGTCCCGGAATGGGGGGCCACAGGAGCTCGGGGCAAGGACACAGCGAGAGCCCACACGGAACAGGGAGCGGGGCAGGAACCTGTCTCTTATACACATCTAGATGTGTATAAGAGACAGGTCCCGGAATGGGGGGCCACAGGAGCTCGGGGCAAGGACACAGCGAGAGCCCACACGGAACAGGGAGCGGGGCAGCAGCACCCCGGGATGCAGGTAGCACGGCAGGGACATCAAGGAGGGTACAGGCAGTGGAACACAGCCCCAGGGCAGGGGCGGGAGCCCACACGGGGGCATGAGGCCAGGGGCACGGGAGGACTCACGGCCAGCTGCTAGGGGCCACAAAGGGGCCAGGGGCCGGGTGCCCCGCCCGGTGAACGAGGTGGGGCCAATGGATCATGCCTACTGGATGCACCTCGCGATCGCAGCCGAGTGGTATCGCGCCCTCACCAACCAACTGCGCATCTTTACTGCAGAGGTGCACCTGGGTGCCCTCCTGTGGGTTACCACTGCCTGGGGCCCACCACAGGGCCCACCACAGCCGTAGACACACCCTGGCCCAGCTCAGGGCCCAGAGGCTGGCCGGGGCGGACCAGCAGGCTGTGATGCAGGGCCGGAGCAGGCCAGCGGCGATCAGAGAGGTGGCTGGGCGCCTCCGTTGGCAGAGAGAGACCACGCGCTGGGCTACCTTGCTGCGGCTCGCGGAGCTCCTCACGCCCTGGTTGGAGTGCCAGCACACCCCCATGAGGACCCCCACCCCCATGGTTCAACCGGTGGCCATTGGGGTCTGGGCTCTAGCAACGCCCGACTCCTGTCGGTCTGTCTCCCAGCACTTCGGGTCGGGCTGACCACCGTTGCCTGCATCCTCTGGGATGTCTGTGAGACTGTGGAGGGCGTGCTCCTGGACAGGGCGATCCAGCTGGTCGATCAGAGGACCGTGATGACCGGCTTTGCGGCCGGAGGCTTCCCCAACTGCATGGGTGCCGTGGACGGCACCCACATAGAGATCCTCCACCCCTCCGCCGGGGAGGCCACAGAGTATGTCAACAGGCACGGGTATCATTCCTTGCAGCTGCAGGTGGTTGTGGACGACCAGGGCATATTCATAGACATCTTCACAGGCCACTCCGGCCGCAGTCATGATGCCCGGATCATGACTATCTCCCCCTTCTATGCCCAGATGTTCTGGGGTGACTTTGCAGACATGGGCATGACCAGGATCGAGGGGGTGCTCATGCCCCCCTGTATCCTGGAGAACCCGGCCTATCCCCTCACCTGGTGGCTGATGAAGGTGTACCCGGTCGCCCGCAACCCTGTGGAGGTGCTGTACAATTCCCGCCTGTGTTCATGCCGGACTGTGGTGGAGTGGGCGTTCAGGGCCCTCAAGCAGCACTGGAGGAGCCTCACCGGCCGGCTGGACTACACTGTGGAAACCTCTGCCCTGGTGATAGGTGCCTCCTGTGTGCTGCACAATGTGTACGAGACTGAGGGGGCAGCCCTGGAGTACCCCGAACCACATCGGCCCCCCGGCCCAGTGCCCCTTTACATGAATGCAGACAACCCGAGGGAGTACCGTTATGCTAAGCGCATCCGGGCCACCCTGGCCAGGCATATCAGCCAGGAGGCCCAGGCATGAGGGTGCGCCCCGCCCACCCCTCCCCAGAGGTTCCCCCCCCGGGGCCCTGTAACTGACACCATGAGTCCGGAGAGCGTGCAACACATTTATTACTCCACCTGTGACAACCCGCCCCCCACAGTTCCACCTCCCTCCACCCCCCATGCATGGTGCCCCCCATCTCCTCCAGCCCCCGTGTGGGCGCTGCCAAGCTCTGGGAGCTCACCTCTCCCCCACTGTCACTGTCCCCAGCTGTGTCCTGTGTGGTCTTGTAGCCCAGAAGGGCAGGCGGTGGGAGGAGGGAGGGAGGAGCCGGGACCAGAGGGGGCCCCCGCGGCGGCTGGACCCTCTTGAGGCCTGGGGGGACCAGGGGTCGAATGCGTGGCCCCGGCTGGGATGGAGGTGGCTGGGGCAGTTGGGGTGGGGAGGGGGTGCCGAGGGGCCAGGCACTGGGCCGGGGGCAGGCAGGGTCCCGGGGGGGGGCGGATGCCATCACATAGGCACACATGGTGCCTGCGTGCAGGAGCAGGAAGGTCCCAATGTCATGGGATCTGTCGAGCTTCGCCGAGTGCTCCTGCACCATGGTTGCGATGGCCTGTTCCAGCCGCCCAAGGGCTTCCACCTGCCTGCTGTGTTCCCGGTGCTCCCACCTCCGCTCCAGGCACACCTCTGCCTGGAGCCTCATGTCCCGAGCCTCCCGTTCCCGTTCCAGGGAGCGCTCGATGGCCGCCTCCATGCTGTCCACGGCCGCGATTATCCACTCCCCCTGCTCCGTTGATGTCCTCTGCCTGCTCCTCCCTCCGGCGCTGGGCCCGCGCCCGGTACTCCCTCATGCGCTGTGCCGGGGGCCCGGGCGGCTGCGGGTGCTCGGGTTGCTCTGTAGGGTAAACGGAGATGGGTAATGCGGGGTCCAGGGCGCCCGCCCCCAGCCAGGGCATGGGCCCCCGGGGTCTGTGTCCCCCCTGGTTCTGTCCCAGGGCTGGGCCCCCCCGCCCAGCCCCTTCCCTCCCACTCCCTGTGTCCCGGGTCCCCCTCCATGGCCCCCAGGTGCGCCCCCATCCTATCCGTGTGCCTCACCCGGGTCCTCCACCCGCTGACTGGGCACCTCTGCTCTGGCCTCCTCGTCCGCCGGCCCCTGCTGCTGTGCTGTCCTGTGCCCTGTGGGGGGGGCTAGTGGGGGGGTTAGTGGTGGGCAGTCTGGGGGGCTGGGTGCGGCCCCAGCCGCCCCTCCTGCCCTCCGGCGTTCCTGGGGGGCCCGGGGCGGCCCCCGGCCCTTGCTTCCCCCACCCTCCATCACCCCCCTTTCCCCTGGTCCTGGCTGCGCCTCCCCTTGCGGCTGTCCACTTACCCTCTATGTCGGTCTCGGACCCCTCCGAGGTCGGCCCCTCGGTGTGGTTGGGGTCCTCTTGGGACCACTGGCTGAGGGTGATGAGGGCGCTGGCCTCGGACTCTGCTTCTCCGGCCAGGGGTGGGGGGCTTTCTGGGCTGCTGTCCGGGGAGGGCCTGCTGGTGCCGGAGGTCATGGGGCATTCCTCCTGGGGGTCTGGGGCCCTGGAGCGTGTGCCTTCCTGGGGGGCGGTCACTCACGCAGTCACACAGTCACGCACAGACACTCATTCAAACACACACGTTCAAACTTACGTGCTACTACTCACACATACTCACTTCGGCCAGCCCCCCTGTCCGCACATACCTACTGCTTTCTGCTGCCACCTGGCTTGCCATGCCACCGCGCTGCTACTGGAAGTCCCATGCCGCCCACTAGCTGTGTGCCACTGCGTGTGTGTGAATGCTGGAGCCAGACATTTCCTGTGTCTGCCATGCTGGGACTACATTCCCCAGCATGCCAGATCCAGGAAATGGCTGGCCCTGACGTTTGCATGCGCCTGCCACAGCAGCAGCGGGAGATTCAGCTACTACAAGCAGCCAACAGCAGCAGCAGTGTGAGCGGGTGGTGGCAGCGTGGCACTACACATTGAGGCGAGCAGGGACAGATGGACTGGCAGTGAGGCGTCCAGGCGGGCAGGTGGTTGGGGTGGTGGTAGTTCCTACCCCACCGCCCAAGCTGCCTGCTGCCAAGAGCAGGGGTTCGGGAAGGCTGGTGGTGAGGTGAGCCGGGACCAGGTACAGGCCAAGCAGTGTGACGCTCCCAGGGGGGCCCAGGGCAGGCCCCTAGTCCACCCCACGGTAATGCCGGCCCTGCCAGCAACCAAAGAAAAAAACAAACAAACCCAAACAACAGCCCCCACATCTCCCAAATTCCAGCCAAGCCCTCCTTAATGACTATTCAATGTTAAAAGTTTTGTTTGTTTCTTAAACTCTGACTCATGGCCTTAGTTTTTTGGGGGTTGGGGGTTGTACCCGCCAGGCTGCTGTCCACTTTGCATGATATACATACATGTGCTGTTACTGGTTTTTTCCCACCCAATCTTCATAGAGTCACCTTGTCTCCACCCCCATACCACAGCACACTCACATAATTCCTATGAGGAGGTGTGCCCATGGTGCATATTGGGAAAGATCAGAGCTGTGTTCCCTATGTTCTATGTGGTGGTTGTATGTCCCTGCATGTTTCGCTGTAGGCATGCAATATTAAGTTTGGTTTCCTAAACTCAGCCTCATGGCCTTAGGGGTTTCTTTGTGGGGGGAGTGGGGAGGTTGTACCCACCAGGCTGCTGTACACTTTGCATGTTACTGCTTTATTTCCACCCACACATTGTAGGGTCAACTTGCCTCCACCCCCATAGCACAGCACACTCACGTAATTTCAGTGATAGCTTTGCCCATGGTGCACATGGGGAGAGGTCAGAGCCATGTTCCCTATGCTCTGTGTGGTAGTTGTATGTCCCTGTGTGTTTCGCTGTAGGCATGTGCAAGGCAGTTGTGACATGCTGGGATACGAAGTTACTTTCTGCTAGAGTTGTTTTGTCTGTGGGATAAGGCAATAACTTGATATTTTCTAAGTAGTTCAAATATTTTCCCCTCAGTGGTTTTAGTTTGTTTTCTGTAAACAAGTAAAGCAACTCAGAACATGGGCAAAGAATGTCCTGTCCGTTGTTTTAATGTCGCAGCTTGTAATAAAGAAACTTATTGAAACATTTAGCTGTTTTGGCCTTTGCATTGCATAGTTTTTAAGACGGGTTTGGCTGGAGTTTGGGAGATGTGAGGTGGTTATTTGCGGGGGGTTTTCTTTGGTTACTGGGCTTAGGAAATATTCATTTCCTTGGTTTTGGGAGTTTGTTTGAGTAGTAAGAACCCGCCTTAACTATTTGTTGTAAACTGGAAGGTTTTTTGTTAGATAATCTGTACTTGTGCATGAAGATGTATAGGATCACCTGGACAGAACTTTGTCTGAACAGGGAATATAATATTTTGCATGGGATTTTGTGGTTAATTTTGAGATGATTTCTATTGTACAAAATAACCCAAATATTTTCTTTGTGTATATGATACATGAATGGGAACATGAACATGACAAAAACAGGTGTTTGTTTCATAAATGAGAACCTTACTACAATGCTTATAGGTGTGTGTGTATCTATATATCTATATCTATCTTGAGTGGGGAACCTCAGGCCCAGGGGCCAAATGCGGCCCTCGACAAGATTTTTTGTGGCTCCTTTCCAGTGCCTGAATCCAGCCCCTGGATCCATTCTCTACCCCCAAGCACGGAGAGCAGTGCAAGGGGAGTAGGTGTGGCTGGTGACTCGTCAGAGCCCCGAGGCGGCTCCTCCCCAATCCAGGACACCTGCGACTGGGGGGAACCCCGGTCAAAAGCGGGGATAGCTGGCGGCAGTGGTGAGAGCGGTGCAAGGAGAGTAGGTGTGACTGATGACTCATCAGAGCCCCGAGGCGGCTCCTCCCCAATCCAGGACACCTGCGACCGGAGGGAACCCGGGTCAAAAGCAGGGATAGCCGGCGGCAGCACCGGTGGCGCGCGCTGGTGTCCACAAGCCTAAGGGCTGCGCGCGCCCTTGTGCGCACGGCCTTAGGCGGGTGGCCGGGTGAGCTGTGGGGTACTTTTCTTCTTTCCTTTTCTTCTTTTCTTTCCTTCTCTTCTTCTCTTTTTCCTTTTCCCTCTCTTCCCCCCTTTGTCCCTCCGTAGAGGAGGTTGAATAAGATGAATAAGAGAGGGAAACATCGTTCGCTAAACAATTTGCTCCCCCCAAAGGGTTACTTTAGACAGAGCAGAATGGAAAGTTTTTTGGCTCCTGCTCCTATGGGGGCAGGGAGCGGGGAATGTTTACATCCCCCGCTTTTAACGGCAAACTGCTTCCAGCCGCTTCTCGATCTGCAGGTTGTGGTTGCTACTCCATCTCCCGTTTGTACCCTAATTTCTCCCCCGTTATCTTCCCCCGTATTGAATTCCCGCAACTACCCTGACGAAGGAGATATTTTGCCCCTGTCTGGAGAGAGATTTGCTGCCTTCTTAACCAAACATGTCATGCTTATGGCTGACACATTACAGTTTATGTTCTTTAAACTCTCTCAGATTCAGGACAAAATGGGTTCCCTGGATTAATATATACATAAGATCAATCCGCCTAGTGTTGGGGTCGGTCCATCATGTCAGGCGGAGGCCCCCCTTCACACATTTTTGGGGCCCCCTCGGCCGCCTGAATTTGGGTTTGGTGTGGCCCCTTCTACTGCCAATGTGGCTGCACCATGCCTACTCAGAAAAAGCAGAGCCCTTTCGATTGTTGCCTGCAACTTTAATTTTTACTATCCTCCCGCTACGTGGACGGTGATCCCCATTGTGGAGCACACCTTTAGACGTGGCAGAACACCTCAGACCATTATTAAAGAAGACGGTGATAACCAGCCGGGACATTATCTCTGTGGATCATTTGGTGGACTTAAAAGACAGGCGGTCTGTCATTGTTACTTTTGTTGCCACTTTTCCATTAACTTCAGTTCTTATTAGGAAAGGTATTTTGGAGGGAAATGCGATCTATATCTTCCGGACCTTTCAGGCTCTGGGAAAAAAACAGAGGTGCATGAGGTGAATACACTTCCAGCTACTGTTGAGCCCTCCGGTGGGGGGAGACAGACTCGCTGGATGCGAGTATCCACTGTTCCTCCTGATGGTGAACCCCTGGTTGTGTCCCCCCCCGAAGGCGGAATTAAATCTTCATCTTCCTGTAGCTTCTCCAGGGCCTCCTCTGGAGGCGGTGCCCCTAAAAGATTCTTTGGTGGTTGGTGCTCCTCCCTCTGTTAAGGTGGCTGGTGTGGAAGCCCAGTCTTCAGTCCCGAAGGCTCAAGGGAGCCCTCAGTCCCCCTCGGTAGCTATTCAAGCCGGTTTGTTGAGGAGGCTGGAATCTTTATGTTGCCATTTGGATGAACTTAGGCGGGTGGGTAATGGGAATAATCACCAGAGGATATTCCGGAACAGCTCTTCTGGAGCTCAGTCCCCTATTATTCAGCCGCATCATATGTCCCCCTATTCCCACTCTTTGGCCCTGTCACCAATTCAGGGGGTTAGTTGTGACATGGGGGCTGTTGGGAGGCAGGAATCTCCTACTATTCTACCTTTAACAACCAGCAAGAGCGAGCCCCTAGTGATCCAAGTAACTCAAGGGGTAGAGGCTCCTCAGGAAGGATTGAGTGTCTCGCCCCCATGTCCAAACCCTTTAGTAGATCAGGTTCCCCCTCCTCTTGATGGGTCGGGGGGTTTGGAGGTGGGGGGAGCGGTGGCTTTGACATTGGGTTTAGATCAATACTTCTTGAGCCGCCACGCTCTGTCTATAAAGAGCTCTTCACCTTTGAAGTCCCTGGTCCTAGTGCCGATAGTCTCGCCCCTTCCTGCTGGAAGAGTCTTGAGACATCATGCTAAACAGTCTTTTCTACACAAAGCATGACCAGAGGTGGGAACCGCCTCCAACTTCTCTGTGGCTTCCTGGAATATTGCGGGCTGGAGGGCTCATCAGTCTGATGTTGATTTTTTTAATTTTTTGCTGCACCAGGATATTGTGCTCCTCCAGGAAACATGGTTGGTGAAGTTACCTTGTTCGGAGAGGTGGAGGGGGTTCCATGCATTTTGGGTGAAATCATCCCCCTCTTTACACCATGGGAGATCGAGCGGCAGGTTGGGGCTATTAATATCTATTTCCCTGCATGTTAAAGTTCAGCTGGTAGCAACTATTAAATCTAACTTTGCCATATACTATTGTGTTTTCCCTTCGGGCTTGAATTACTCTTGGGTAATGTTTACCTCCCCCCGGACTCCTCATTGTACTATTCCCCAGAGCTGTGGGCAGAAATGGTAGAACAAGTCCATCTTGCTATGTTTAGGTTCCCATCTGCTCGCATGGTATTAGAGGGTGACTTTAATGCAAGGCTGGGAAACTCAGATGCCTTGCAGTTTTTACAGGCATTGGATGATTCCTCTGATAATTTGTATATTCCTTCACGCAACTCTGTGAACCTGGCAGTAGGACCCAGGAAACTCCACATGGACAAACTATTATTGGAATTAGATTTAGTCATAGTAAATGGCCGGGTAATGGACGATTTGGAGGGCAATTTTACATTTTATTCCCCACAAGACTCTAGTACTATTGACTATTTCCTCGTATCTATTAGTTTGTTCCATTGTGTCCAGAGTTTGCAGGTGATTCCTAGGTCTGAATCCTTTCACTTTCCAATTATTATGTGGATTGTGGACCCCAAGTTCAACCAATTAGGGCTAGTTTCCAGATGATTCCTCCCTTAGATAAGGAGCTAGTATTGAGGCGAGTAAAATGGTCTGAAGGACTCAGAGATACTATCCTTGCCTTCACCAACTCTTTGGATATATCTCATTTAGTTGTTAAACCTGAGGACCAGGGGCTGGACCCCTTTACTAGATATGAGGAGCTGCTGTCTTTATTGGCTCCATTTCTTACCTGTCTCAGTTTGCCAGTTACAGACCTGAAACAGCCTGTACGACCTCCATCCTGGTGTGATTGGGAGTGCCGGAAGGCTAGGGCACTTTTGCGCGGTATGGTTAGGAAGTTGAGGGGAAATCCCAGCCAAACTCTGAGGATAAATATATCATCTGCCCGGAATAGATACCATAAACTTATGGCTGCAAAGAAACTCGACTACCAAAACCAAAAATGGTTATTACTTCTAGGGGCAGCTAAAGGCCATGACGCAAAGGCCTTTTGGGATATTATCCGAGCCGCCTGGAGAGATGACAGGGTTTCCCATATTCCAGCTTCGACACCAGAAGTATGGGAGGATTTTTATGCTAGCCTGCACTCTGGTACCTCTCTGAGGGTATTGGAAATTACCCTCCCCTCTTCTCATAGGTTTGAGCAGTGGCAACCGGTAACACCGGAGGAGCTGGTTATTCTTATATCACAATTAAAGCCAGGGAAGACCCGAGAGCCGGATTTTGTCCCCCCTGATCTACTAAAATCTGATCCAGAATGGTGGGCCAAGTTGCTAGCCCCCCTTTTCTCTGCCATAAACGAAACAGGCCGCCTCCCTTCATCATGGCTTTAACAGTATTGTAGTTCCGATATATAATATTTATTTATTTAATTTATTTATTTCAATTGATTTTTACCCCACCCCTCCTGCCATGCAGCCCGGGGCGGCTTACAACATATAAAATACTAAAAACAATTTAAAACATTTATAACAATCCAAATAGGGCGGGGGGGGGTTAAAAAAATCCCTCACCCTACCCTCCCGCCCTCCCCAAAGGCCTGGGTGAACAGCCAGGTTTTGCAACGTTGCCGGAATATCAACAGGCTGGGGGCCAGGCGAGCTTCCTCCGGAAGGGAGTTCCAAAGGCTCGGCCTGGCCACCGAGAATGCCCTCTCCATTGTGGCCCCCCGTTTAACACGGGGGACCTCCAAAAAGGTACCCCCGGCAGACCGCAGAAGCTGCTCTGGGGTGCGGAGGGCGAGGCGGTCCCTGAGGTATGAGGGGCCCAGACCGTGTAGGGCTTTATAGATTAACACCAACACCTTGAACCTGGCTCGACACACTATCGGCAACC
>QEPC01012458.1:318323-344119 GCA_003113815.1 Sphenodon punctatus
AGCCGGGGCGGAACCCAGATTGAAAAGGGTCTAGGAAACCAATGCCGTCCAGATGCACCTGGAGCTGGAGTGCCACCACCCGCTCAATAACCTTCCCTAAAAAGGGGAGGTTAGAGACAGGTCAGTAGCTGGCGAGCGCGTCCACGTCCAAAGATGGGTTTTTTCAGCAGGGGGCGTACCACAGCCTGCTTGAGGCAGGGCAACAGCCTCCTCTGCTGCAAGGACGTGTTCACTACCCTCGCCAGCACCGCCCCCAATGTCTCCCTGGAAGCTTTTACTAACCAGGACAGGCACGGATCAAGTTCACAACATGTGGCCCTCACCGACCCCAGGACATCCACCGCATCAGCCGGCATCACTTCCCGAAACTTCCCCCACAAAGCTGGACCGGACGGGGCCTCCGTCCCCTCGCACTCTTCTCCTACTGCTCCTAATCCAGTGTCAAAGTCGGTCTGAATCCAAGCAATCAAGAAGGGTGATCCCAGCCTCCCAGGGAATTACCGACCGATTAGTCTTTTGAGCGTTATCAGCAAGCTCTATACTAGGTTTCTCCTCGGTAAACTGAGGGCTTGGATTTCCAGCTCTAATATAATTGAACTCAAACAGACAGGTTTTCAGGAAGGCCGATCCACGTTGGACCATATTTTTGTCCTGGCTGCTTTACTTTCAAAATATGTTGCTGATGGGAGGAGGCTCTATCTTTGTTTTATTGATTTAGAGAAGGCGTTCGACTCGGTCTCTAGGGAACGTCTCTGGATGAAATTAAACTCCTCATCCATAGAGCCTAGATTATTGTTTTTATTAATCAGGTTACATACTGGGAACACCCTCCAAGTTCGATTTAACTCAAAACGAGCACTTACCAAGCAGGTTTGGGTGAACTCGGGGGTCCGTCAGGGTTGTCTGTTGGCACCAGCTCTTTTTAACCTCTTCTTAAACGATGTAGTGGCATATATGAAAGCTGTAGATACACATGCCCCTAAAATCAGTGAGCGGCGAGTACCCCTCCTTTTATATGCAGATGATACTGTCCTAATCTCCCAATCACTGGTAGGCCTAAGGCGGGCGATACAGCAATTTGGGGATTATTGCCAGGCTGAAAAGCTAGCAATCAACTTTACTAAGACAAAGGTTTTGATTGTGGGTCCAAAGGGCGTCCAGAAAACCCATGCCTGGTCGATAAAAGGTAATCATATTGACCAGGTTAGATCGTTCCGTTATTTGAGGGTGATTTTTTCTGCCATGGCAAGCTGGAACCCGCATTTTGAGACAGTCAAAGGGTTGGCAGGGAAATCTTCAATGGCAATAGCCAAATTTTATTTTGGACAAGGGGGGAAATTGGTCTTACCCGCTCTTCGCTTCTTTAGAGCAAAGACCTTAACCCAGATCCTTTATGCTTTTCCAGTCTGGGGACTTACCTATCTTAGTAAATTGGAGAGCATCCAAAACAGATTCCTTCGAATGATTCTGGGAGTACCTAGGGGTACGCCCCAAGTGATATTAAGATACGAGTCACTCTCCGCCCCTCTGAGACTGTATACTCTCCAGTCCTTGGTGATGTTCTGGAGTAAGCTAGTTCTCTTTCCTACTTATGATAACACACTCATGGCTTTGTCCCTTAAAAGTGGTCTTGGGACCATTGGGTTAAAGCCGTTGAACATGAGGTATTAAAGCTGGGATTTTCATCTGTGGGGCTGAAGAGCCTAGGCTTTAAAGCTGCAAAAAGCCTTATTGAAAAAAGAGTAATGGATCAGACTTAGCAGCTGGAGAGAGCGCTTCTCAGGGAGCAGAAGGTTGCCCCTGATTTTTTGCCGTTTAACCCCATGTTTTCAGGGTCATGTTACCAGTTTGAGTGGCGAGATTATGGTAAGAGATCAGCCTTTGCCAAAATGAGGTGCAATGGCTTCCCCTCAGCTTTTCTGGAGGGCCGATACAGGGGTGTTCCCCATGAGCAACGGTTTTGTATATTCTGTGATACGGGGGAGGTTGACTCGCCTGCTCATATTCTCTTTGACTGTCCTTCATTAATTGGTCCCAGACTCAAACAGTTGGGTGGGATTTTGAAGGCAAGGGATGTATCCACTGACCAAAGTACACTGGTGAAATTCCTCAGCACATATGATTCTGAAATGACCTGGGCAGTGGCTACTTTCTGTTTGACAGCTCTTCAAATTAGAGGGGAACATCTGGAGGGCCATTAATTTGAATTGATTTTGGGTGGAATATACCAGATTAGGTCATGATTATTTGCTTTCAGTAATAGATGCCGGAGGTAATATATTTTATTGTATTTTGACTCAGGCCTCTGGCCTCTGGGGATCATAGATTTTGTACTCAAGGTTTTGCATTTGTACTTTGTATTGCTGATTGGCTTTTGGGTTGTGTATATATATATTGTGATGGCTACGGCCCAACAAATAAATTTATTCATTCATCATTCTACCCCGAAGCACTGAAAAACTGAGCTCAGGATAATGGGGCAGAGAGGAGGGCATGCACACTAGGATAGGAGACAGATCAGTGGCACAGATCCATGATCTGAGCCCTCCTTTCCTTGAATAAACCCATTAAGTACCCCTGTCCCTAACCTCTATGTGGCCCTCGGAGCTCGTACTAATATTCAGTGTGGCCCCCAGGACAGAGAAGGTTCCCCACCCTTGATCTATCTGTATAAAATAAAGCCTATGTTTCTAGGAACATAGGTGCAGTCCCGGACATAGGGACAAGCGCCCTAGACCTGGGCCTTGGGCGGCGTTTTCTTGGGGGTGGCAGTCCTGACCCTGGTGCCTACCCAACCCAATTTTTTTTCCTTTTCTCCCTGCACGGCTTGAGGCTGCTGGCCACAGCCAAAGTCTGTTGCCTGAGTCCCCATCCCTCACCTACCTCTGCCATCTCCCTGCTAGTAGCTCTGCAGAAGCAGCAGCAGGACACCACTGACTGGCAGATAAAGCTGTTTGTTTACAAACAACTCCCCATGTGAGTGATAAGAAGGTTGTTGCCTTGTAAAGAAGGTTCTTCGAGATGGCTCCTAACATTCTCACAACTGGGTTGTGCATGGCATGCTCATCATATTCAAATAGACCATGTGATGATCTCGAGCTCCTCTAGTTTAAAAAGAACAACCCCCTTTAGAATGACAGTTCCTTCCAACTCTTTCTAGGAATATAAGGGAAAAAATCCACGCGGGACTGGAAGGGTGGGTGTTGTGAGAATGTTAGGAGACATCTTGAAGAACCTTGTTTACAAGGTAGCAACCTTCTGTTTTTCCTTGAGTGGCTCCTCACAGGCCACTTTTTCACGGCTTCCCCAGGTGGGGGTGGGGGTCCGTGGGCGCGTCGGTGCGCATCACCACTCACCCTCCACTCACCCACGGAGAAACTGCCATTTTACTCGGTTGCTCCATGCGTGGGGACAAGTGGGGGGTGAGTGGGGATGCGTGTTAGGTGGGTGTGCCACGTCGTTCACACGGGGCTTCCCCACCCATGTACATGCAGCATGAGGGTGGAACTTGGCTTGGGGGCAGCAGCCTGAGAAGGGCCATGGGGTGCAAAATTCCTAAGTCCGACCCTGCAACACACACACGCGCACACACACACACACAGAGTTTCTAGGGATAGTTAAGACAAAGATTAACAAATTTATAACCTACGTTAGTTGGTTCTATAGAACATATTTTGTTGTATCGTCCATTTTATCAGGTGGCTCATCTAAAATTGATTGCCTCATTGTTTCTTAACTGGCCTGGTAGACAAGCTAAATTGTATGTATCTCTCTTGTTAAAGGACCGTTATTCCGATTTAACACGGAAGGTTTCAGAATTTTTGTGGAAAGTGTATTGTATAAAAATGAAACATAAGACCAGTTTGGGTCGATAAGTAGTGATGTTAAATGGTCTAACTGATGGTTAATACTATTTTATTATGTGTGGGGTATAGTTGAGCATGGATACATGTATTTTATATATTTTATTGATTTTGTAATTTTGTACTTGCAATGGCCATTTGGTCAGTCAAGCATATATTAAATAATAATAATAACCTAGGTTAGATAGATAGGTAGGTAGGTTTCTAAGAAGTGGTTAAGGCAAATATTAACAAATTTAAGTTCCAGAAAGGCATAGATGAAAAGGCAAGTATTTTAGGCTTCATGCACCCACACTTTGCCCTCCATCTTCCTCTGCAGATTGGGGGTAACACGGGCTGAGAACAGAAGGGGACAGGTATCTGTTTTTCCTGTATGTCAACACTAGGACTAGGTGAGGGGACAACCCAACAAATCACTGGAGCTATGCGCTCACTGAATCAGGCTTGCTGAATCTATCTCCCTCTCCAGTGAAATCTTAATTCCTCTGGAAATTACCTGTTGACCTCCCAGCCAGCTTCCTACTGCAGCACATATGAAGAATACACGAGGCCATCTGTACTTGGAAACCCCATTATACTCACAATTTTCGGTTACAAAGTAATATTTTTTTTAAAAATAACCATACAGTCTTCAGGACAGCCATCATTCGTAAATAGATAGCTCATATAAAAAAATAAATAAATTGTAACATCTGTGGTGTTGCACCCTGGCCAGAAATTTTGATCTGCTGTAACTGTCATCCTTTGATCTATTTTCATCATGTTCAGAGATGTGGTACATGATGTCTGCCATGGTACATGATGTCTGCCATTGATCACTCATGCCAAAATGCAGATAGTAACCTTGTCTGCTTCTAACTGTATAAGCCTTAGAGTTGTCATGATTATCATGGGACAGTGGTCTTGCCTTTAATAACAGAGTGGCTGTTGATTCACTTTTAAGATAAAAATTGCATACCTGTAAACACTGTGCAGCAACAGGTTGGACTACTGTGGTGTCACACAACATTCAGAATCATTTCAGCTGCTCTGAAGGAAAAGAAATGCAGATAGGTGATAGATACTGTTGTTTAAAAGTAACTGGCCAAAAGTTTCTGCATAGCTTCTCTACTTTTGATCAGTTTTGTCTATTTAACTTACATGAATGTTGTGCATAAGGTTGAACTTGAAACAAAAATAGCAAAACCATATATATGTAGAATATCAGATTCATCCCAGAAGTAACTCTGCTGCAACCAATGGGTTTTTTCCACAGATACATTTCAGTTTGTCTAGTTGATTAGTCTCCTTAAAGCCTGTTTCCTTTGTCAGGTGGTGTAATGCCTCATTCCAATAAGACTACCATGATGTAAGGTACAGGGTGGTCTTTGAATATCGAGTAGAAAATGCACAAATCCCAAATGTTTATTTCCATTATCTATCTTGTTCTGTTTGTTTGGTAACCCTTTAAGTGTGAGCAAACATTGACATTCAGGGCTGGAGCAGAATAAGAGAGTTTGGCTGGTTCTGAAGCTAAACTGGTTTTGTGGCTAGAGTTCAGCAATGCTGTGTGCTAGAACCAGGTTTGTTTACTTGTTCTTGTGTCTTACATTCTGTGCTGTCAGGAGCACCTCGAAGTGGATGCTCTTCCTGCCCTATAGCACTGCAGAAACCTATGCTGCCATATGGGTGCATGTTGGAGTCTATTGTCTCATCATCAACTGAATATTCCCCCGATTTGTTACTGGTGATGATGTCTGAGTCAGGGAGTGCCTAGATGGAATTGCAGTAGTGCTGGTATTTAGAAAAAAGCATCTGTTGTAAACGGAGTATGGAAGATCTGGAATAGCAGAGAGAGGAAACCGAGACGTTCACCAAAGCGGTCACTTTTCTGATTGAAATTGGAATTTTAAAATGCAGTAAGATTTATGAAAGGAAGGATGAGCAGTACTCCCCAAAAGGGAATACATTCTGAGAGAGTCTCATTTAATTTAAATGAAATATATGCTGAAAGAAAGTAATCTCCTTTCATCCATTTAATATCTTGCTTGCCCAAATTGCCTTTTAAAGGGTTGCTCTGAAAAGCTGCTTAGCACTGCTTGTGATATATAATTTCATGAAAATGGTTCCTAATGTACTAGTTTCCATGGCAGCACACTTTTTATGGGAGGTTCAATTGCTTCCCCTCCCAAAGCCTTAAGTCTCTGAAACTCCCATTGGCTGGTATCCAGAAAGAAACGTTTGTCAGTACAGCCCAGTGTCTGAAAACGTGTGATATCATAAATGTCCATTTGGCTGTGTTTTGCTGCGACGAGGCGAGAACTGGTAAAACACTTAAGGCTGGAGCTGAACACTTGGAATCAACTTGTCGACACACCCCAATGAGACACGGAGACTTTCTTTTGGTTTAAACCTGGCCGCACTCTTTATTCAAACAAATTATCAAAGGCCGGTGGGGAAATTGCACCAAGCAATTCGGGTCCAGCATGCCAACTAACTAATCAAACTTATTAACTTTGGTACTGCCCGGATGTGCCCTCCGTTGACAGTATCCTGAACAATTACCATTGTGAACCATTCATATCCCCTCCTCCGACAGGGCAAGGCCGAAGGGGGGTGACAGCCCAACTACGGGCGTGAGTAAGGAGTGAAGTGTCCACAAGGTCCGAAGACAGCGCATGTCCCTGCAGACCCTGTTAAGACATCACTCCCAGGAAACATGATCACAGTGCGTGCCGTGCCCTGCATTACACTGTGTATCATCTCCCCATCTCTTAAGGAGATGACTCGTAATACCTTATAAACCTACCTATTAAACCTATCATGGCATGCTGGACCCCTGCCACGAAGGGTTGATCAACCTTGATCCCCCCGACTCCCACCGCCTAGGAATCTTAAGAGGCTTTTCAACTGACAGGCCAATGCAGCCAAATACATCTCATTCCCTAGCTCGGAGAGATGTACTCCATCGTCTCTGTATAACTCGGGCCTGGTGTGTGTAATTCCTAAATGTCTAATATTTGAAAAAAAACCCATTCCTCTTAACCATTTAACTACCTCCCTATTAACATTCTTTCTGACCTTATCACCTCTGCCAGGTTTAATTGCATTGTCCCATCTGATTCTGGGTACCCAGTCAGTCCAAACTATACAGGTCCCTTGAAACCGCTCCCTAATCCTTAACAAATCTTCCTTGATATTAATAATCAAATTGACCCCTTTCCTTGTGGGCAAGTTGTTCTCCCCTAAATGCAGTACTAATATTCCTGGCAGCGGCAGGTGCCCCAAACCTGTCAGCATTGGGAGGAGCTGCTTCCATCGTAGCCCGCTCCTTCCCATCCATCTTATCTGTGCCTTATTTCCCAAACCCAAATTGGAACCCCATGCTGATTTTTTTGGCAGCCGCACCTGCCCATCGTACCAGACTGTGGCCGATGATCCACACTTCCATTCGTGGCACCCTTTTTGCCCTGTCCCCTAGGAAACAAACAGAATATGGTTAGTAGTGATAGGGCCGGACATATTTTTTGTATGCCCCTGACCGCCATCTCCCCACTGCTTTAATTGCGGCTCCAGTAGCCCTGATGCTGCTGCCGTGGTAGCTGCCCCTATCCTGAATGAGTGGGTCCCAAATTCCTGCAAGGGTAGTCCTAACCTGCGTAGTGTGGTACGAAGTATTGATGTTACCTGGTAACCTGTAACAACCATCCCATTCCCATGAATGAACAGTTCACCAGGAACACTTGGTCATATTGCCATATATCGCCTCAACTGTCTCACTGGGCAAATTGCATCCGGTCCGCATTGATGGAGCTTGACTCTCTGACCCCGCCCTTTCTGATCTGTCTTCGAGCAACGAAGGCGTAACCTTATCCTATCCGTTGTATCCTCCAAGTCATCTACCCCAAAAGCTGTATGGAAGGGGTCTCTTGTGGAGCAACATACCACCTCACTAACCCTAAACCCGCCAAAATACATGGTGACGTAGATTGACCTAAACAGCTGTGTTTCATAGGTGTCGTAACAAACCTCATGAAGGGCCTCCACCAGCCGGACGAAGATGGAAGATGTTATTGGGGCACGGGGACTACGGACCGCTGGGCGGTTCCGCGCCCATGCCTCGAGCATGTGCTTTAAATAAAAACCCTTGTGCGGGGGTGGAAAGCCCTTTAATCTGCTTATAAAGGTGATGGCAGCTATTTTTCCCACTATGGTACTAACAGCCAATCCCCGTTTGTGAAGGGTCAGTACAAATTGGATGACCTCTGATTCTTCAGTTGGGAATCCTAACCCCCACCCTTTACTTGCCCTGAACTTTTGGAAATCTATAAAGGCCCTACCATATTCAGTCTGTGTTCGAGGGGTCAGTACCCCTTGGACAGTAGTCTGCACTTCTACCTCCCAAGGTTCCATATTCCTGACGGCAAAGGGTCTGGGTCTGCACGGGCTTCCGGTGCTAACTCTCAGAAATGGTCCATCTGGAACTGAGAAAGGGCATCTGCTATGCCGTTATAGATTCCGAACAGGTTGGTTTCCGGAGAGGCTGTTCTATAAGTGATCATGTGCTCCTCTTGTCTGCCCTTGTGGGGAAGATCCTTAGCCAGGGGCGGAGGGCCTGCTTTGTGGACCTAAGGAGGGCATTTTACTCCATCTGCAGGGCCAGGCTGTGGGTTAAGCTGAGGGCCCTGCGGATGGAGCCAAGGCTGCTTCTTTTGTTGAGTCGCTTACATGAGAGGAACTCCCTACAAGTTAAAGTTACAAGGTCGGGGACTCTGACACGTAGGGTTGAGGTCGGTAGGGGAGTGAGACAGGGTTGCCTTTTGGCGCCCGCTTTATTTAACATTTTTTTGAATGGTCTCTCTCTCTTCTTAAGTGAAATTGAATCCCACCCCCCGCAGATTGGAACTAGAAGGGTAGCGGCCTTGCTGTATGCGGATGATACCGTGCTTATTTCGTGGTTGCTGGTAGGGTTGCGTCGGGCAACGGGAGATTGCTGTAATAGTGAGGGCCTTACTATAAATCATGACAAAACCAAGGTCCTGATTGTGGGTCACAGGAAACACAGGGAGGTGCATAAATGGTCGATTGACGGGCACCTGGTTGCCCAAGTGGGGAAATTTAAATATCTGGGAGTTAGGTTTGCGAGCTCACCCTCATGGCAGGAACATTGGAACCTAGTGAAGATCCAGATTAGACAGTTGGTGAGTGCTATAAGTAGTTATTACTTTGGCAAAGGTGGACACCTGATACTCCTGGTGATTCGCCTGTTCCAGACAAAAGTCATGGCAAAATTGCTATACGCCTTTCTGGTGTGGGGCTTAAATTTTCTGGATCATCTAGAGGTAATTCAGAATGATTTTTTGAGGAAGATCTTGGGGGGTCCCCAGGGGTACTCCCTCAGTTTTTTTGCGCTCTGAGACTGGATATCTGTCCATCAGGTCTTTTGCAATATTGTCTTTAGTTAAGTTTTGGCTAAGGGTCGAAAGCCTACCCAGGGGGGATGACTCTCTTTTAGGAAGGGCAAATATGGAGGGTTTACTCTTCTCTTGGTCTAAACAACTCGCGGGGAGATTGGGATTCTCTGTGGAATGTTTGACATCTATGGAAACTAAATATGCTGTGATGCAGGTGAAACAGAGAGTAAACAATCAACAAATCCAAATAGACGCGGATTTGATTCAGTCTCAGAGGGTAAATTTAGATTATAGGTTGTCGATGAGACTTTTATCTGACTTTAACTACCTGGTGAATTGGTCAAACTTCCCAGTGAGGCGGGCCTTTACACGCCTGCGGTGTGCGGTCTTTCCATCGGCAATATTGGAGGGACGCTACAGGGGAGTTCCGTTACAAGATTGATTGTGCCAGTCCTGCACTCTGGGGCAGATGGACACAGTGGAGCATATTTTGTTTTCCTGCCCTAGATTTGAGAGGATTAGGCCCAAGCAATCCCTGGCTCTCGGGGAAGCCCAGAGACTGCACCCTCTTGTAACTGACCTTAGACTGTGTCTGGACGCTAAAACTTCCGAACTAACTTATGCAGTGGCGGTATTTGGTAATCTGGTTGCTCGGATAAGATGTGTAAAGCCTGCTGGAACGGCATAACGGGGGTTGAAGAAATTTGATTTTTCTGTGATAAAGAAGGAAAAGAATCCTACAGGGTGCTGAAACTATTTTTGGCAGCAATGTTTGTGGATGAAAATACGGGTACGATGTTTTGTTTCTTATTTTAAAACTTGTTTTTATAATATGTTAGTGGCTAAATTTAGGTTGTGTTAAATGAATGGATGTTCCTCCTTTATTGTATGGTTCTTTTCATCGCCAATAACTTTTAAGTTGTGGCAATAAAGATTATTATTATTATTATTATTATTATTGTTATCGATTCCAGGGACATGTCGTGCTATGAAGAGTATGTTATCCTTCAGGCAGGTCAACACCAATGTTTGGACCAACTTCATGACTCTCTGGGACCGAGAGGAGAGTGAATTTACTACGGAACAACTGCCAAGTTGTCACACCAGAATACGACGGTTCAGTTAGCAAATAGGTTCACCCATAAGAGAACTGACACCACTATGGGGAACAGTTCTAAAAAAATGAGGTCCCTGGTGGTGCCGGCTGCGTGCCAATTGTTTGGCTACAGGACCGCGCACCAATGATGCCTAAAATATATGCCAAAACCTAATTTACCCGCAGCATCTGACTGAACCTGAAGGTCAGTTTGCAGAAGCCACCGTTCCCTCCAAAAACTAACCCCATTAAAACCTTGAAGGAATGTCAACCACACCCTGAGGTCCTGTCGCATGTCACTGGTAACCCAGATCCGAAAATGAGGTGGCAAATCCCCTACTAGCTTCCCATATAACTTAGATAGGAATGCCCTACCGGGGGCAACCACTCAACAGGTGAAGTTCAAACTTCCTATCAAGGATTGTAAAGCCTGAATAGTGATCTTACAGGATCCCAAACACTCATTAATCTTGTTCTACATACTAACCAACTTGTCTTCAGGCAATCTTGATGACATTGCTTCAGTGTCCAACTCAATACCCGAATAGGTGGGTCTTGTCGTAGGCCCTTCCATTTTTTCGGGAGCCAAGGGGACCCCTATCTCCGTGGCAACCTCTTGGAATAACCCCAGGGCGACAGCACATTCCCCCGCCCTGGGGTGGCCAATTATAAAAAAAAAATGTCCAAGTATTTGGACACTGCAGCCCCTTTGAGGCACCAAGTGAACACCCACTCCATTAAGGTACTGAATCTCTCGAACACAGAGCAAGAAATTGTACAACCCATCGGCATGGCCCGGTCGTAATAATATCACCCCTGGAACTGAAAACCAAGCAAGTGGAAACTGCTGGGGTGCACTGGTAATAACTGAAATGCAGATTTCACGTCACATTTCGCGAGAAGTGCTCCTTTCCCCATAGTCCTAACTTTATCCACTGCTTCGTCGAAAGACGTGTACTTAATAGTTAACAGCTCCTTTGGGATGGCATCATTGACCGAACCACCCCGAGGGTAAGACAAGTTGTGTATTAGGCGGAATTTCCCTTTTGCTTTCTTTGGTACGATTCCTAATGGGCAAACGACCAAGTTGTCCAACGGCGGGCGATTAAAGGGACTGGCTACCCTGCCCTCTGCTACCTCCTTTGCAATCTTAGATTTGACCAGGTCTTCCATTCCTAATGTTGATATAAGATTCTTTACCAGTGTCTGCGTTTTAACTGGGCCTGCCGGGATAACAAATCCATACCTAAAACCATTAGCTATATATTCAACTTCTTCCCTATTGGGGTGAGCTTGTAGGGCCCGTTCTAGTCGCTCAATTTTAACTGGGGTCGGCCCCCTTTCCTGGGCGTGTCCCAGCTGAAGGACCCGTGCCTCCTTTGGTGGCCCTGCCCCATTGGCCGTACCCCCATTTTCCGCCCTTCTTTCTTGGCCAGGGGCAATTAATTGCTGGATGACCTGCCCCGCAGTTCGAGCACACGTGCCGGAATCTGCACACCTGCCTGTTGCATCGGTTAACTTTATTGAACTCCCAGCAGGTGCCAGTGGTGCCCTGGCCACCCCTCCTACCGTCCCCACAAAAGGACTCTTGCCCCCATGCTACACCGCCCCTAACCAGTGGGTGTCCGCTATCTGCCCTGGGAGCACGGGTGATGTCCACCATGCACTCAAGCCATAAATCGGGGGCGTGTACATCCCAACAGAGCCCCGGCATAGTGTCTGCCCTATGCCGGAATGCTTCGTCATATCTCAACCATGCGCCTACTGGCCCCATTCCATAAGCCCTGCAAATGATGTCCACGTACTTACGGAGTTCAAGACCACGGCTGGGGTCAGCCTGGAGTATGACCCCCATGTAAACGGCGAATGCTGACGTCCAATTCGCCCAATTCCGGTCGGCTTTTGGGCGCTTGAACTTCTCCTTCTCCTTCCCTTCCTCAGGCTCAGAGTGGTCCACTATGGGATCACTGAACAAGAGGGCATAGATGTCAACGTACTCCCCCTTTAATATGTTGTCCCTCACTGCTGGTAACAGGTGTGCCCCAAACGGTGCAGCCACACTGGGGATAGTGCCCCCTGGTGGTGGAGGGGGGCGGGTCACCACCTGTTCTTCCGGTACCCCCGTAACTGGACTTATTCTCTCGGTCACCTTTTCTGGAACCTTGACTAATTCCACTCCTTGTGCTGTCCCAGTGAGGCTTTCACTTGCTTGTGCATGCAGTTCTGTGGGGCTGGAAGGAATGGGTTCGGTTCGCCCTCTTGCGGGCTCCGCTCTCAGGCCGTTCCCTAAGGGGCCCTCTCCCACTTGTGTGGCAACGGTTGGGGTGCACCGCGGAGACACTGCCGGGGTCATCCACACCCACGCCCCATTCCACATCACTAATTGCGGTGCGTATCAGGGGTGTTCCACCATCTGCCACCCCCTGACCCTCTCCTTGGTTTCTGGGTACGTCCCTGTGGGTGGTTCGTGTCCCCATGCTATGGTTCCTCATATCAACCCCTTCCCCCGGAGTGACCCTCCCTGTTATATCCGCCCTAACCCCAGTTGCGTCCCCGACGCCTAGGGCTCCATGCTCACCTTGCCTTCCACCCACATGTGGCCCACAGTGTTCTGTAGCGGTCCTGGGAATACCCGCTGGCATACCGCTAGCCTCGCCCCGCAGCTCCTGCTCGATGGCCAGAATCCTCCTCCACATGTCCCCGTTGCTGGTTCCATCGTCAGGGTCTGGTGACTCGGTTCTCCTTCTAGCAATGGGTGGTGCTCCTTCGTCCTGCTGTGCCAAAGCTACCTAGGGGGAACAGGAGCCCCGCTATAGGAGCGCTGAGAAGCCTGCATGCCCTGATGAGGCCCTGGTGGCCAGGGTAACCCCTGCCGCTGGTATTGGGCCAGGCCAGGCACAACGTATGTGTCGTCTATCCCCCTGTCTCTTATACACATCTAGATGTGTATAAGAGACAGGTGCACGCTAGCGCCCTCTGGATACAAAGCCTGGAGCAAGGGGCCCATATCAGTTGGCTAGTCTGTGGCCTGCAAGGTCTCATGCCGCCTTTGTTCCACTCTGGGAACATCTCGTTGCTCCCCCCGGTGCTGTTGCATGGGCCGATCCCGTGGGGGGGGGCCTGTGGGGGCATCCTCCCTGTAACAGGGGGCATGGGGTAGCACCATCCGCTTTCCCCGGCCCCGTTCCTGTGATGGGCCTGCACTGGATCCCGAGAGGGGCAGGGGCCCTTCCCTCCCTGGGCCTGCTGGCCCTGCTCCCATGGGTCAGACTATGTCCCTCAAGTGCCCCCCCAGATGTTGTGGAGCTTTCCTCCCTTTGGGGAAGGTTCCTTGCCCTCAGCAGGGCCTCACACGTGGCTAGCCTCTCTAACATGGCTGCCCGTGTCGGTGGGGGTCTCACCGCCAGCCATCTCCTCTATGCCCTGTGTGTCCTGCTCGCTTGCCACCCGCACGGCCTGATCAGGCATAGTCTTCTTCCTCCCCCCACCGCTGGTCTTCTTCCTAGTGTGGCCCATTGCTCCTAATCTGCTGCGTGGTCCCGGGGAGCTCAGCAGCAAATCTCCTTTGCTGCTGACGCTCGGAGAAGCCTGCTCAGAATGCCGCTTCACACGGCGAACAGAGGTCCACCCCTTCCAACGGGGGCAAGACGCGCATTGCGCAGCCTCGCTTTCAAGACGGTTGCCAGGCAACCTCACGTCAGGCGAAGGCAGCCCGTTCTCCGCGGCCTCTACTCTTCTCCGCGGCCTCTACTGTTCTCCGCATCTCCTCTCGAAGGGGGAGGGGGCGGGACAATACCCCGTCGCTGCCATCCTGGTGGCGAAGGGAACTTCTGTGCTCAGAAGCATGTGCTTACATACCCTGAATATTGATGTTTAGGAACCTGCATGGTGGACTATTTCCTTATTTATAGTAGACTCTCCCTTGCAGGAAACAATAGCATTTTTTGAGGAAGGAAAAAACAACTTTAACAAATCTCTGTGGTCTAAATTTTTGAAATCATACATGCTAATACACTTCAGAGTGAGATGTAAGGCTGAATTTCTTAGAGTTTGTACATTGGTTTGAGATTCTAGGATGGAAGACTATCTATAAAACTGTTCAGTGCCAAGCACATCGTTTTTTTAGTTTACTGCCAATGCCACAGCCTATTGTGCCAGGGACCTTGAGATCAGGTCAAAAGATTTTGTAAATTTTCACTGAAGTGGTAGAAAGTGAGATCCTGTCACTTGGAACTTTTGAAAAAAGAAAAACACTAGAAAATGTATTGCAGGCTCCTGTTGTGCCTTAGAAGAGAGATGAAATGATGAGTGATACTATGTTTTTCTCCATTTGTGCTCAAAATGTTCTAGTTTAGCTTATTTGTCTATAACTGCCAGGGAGTACAAAATTTGGCCCACAGAGCAAAAGAAAGCAAGGTTTTGTCAGACAGCCTTTTCTTGTGTAGTTTCTTCTACTAAGTGGAGAGTGAAACTTCAAGGGTGTAGTAAAGAAAATATTGGGTCATTTGCCCAGTAGGGTTGGGTAGAGAAGATTTTGTATTAATGGTTTCAGTCTTTGGCTCTGAAACTTTGAGAACGCTTGAACAACATGGCTTCTGTTTGTTGTCAGCTAGATAGTGATTTTATTTCTACACTTGTACTGCAGAGTGACTTTTGCACAAGCCAATATCAAGGGGATTTCCTACACTTGCAAAATTGCTGATTTTCCATGCCTTGTGTGCAGTAGAGTTAAATTTCAACTCAGAAGCCTCTTAGTAACTCAGGTCAGTCACCAGCTGGGCAAAGCCATGTTCATTACTCACATCAGTAAAGGATTTATTTCACTGTGCTTACTTAGCATTAACTGTATACTAGTTTAATAATACACCATAGTTACCACCACAAGTTATGTTTATTATATTCTTCTAGTGGTGGATTTTTAACCAACACATTAGTACAGGGCTTCTAATTTTGTGTGTATGATAGAATGCATGTAGTAACTAAAAGAACTATGAAACTAGTGTGTACTATGTAGGCTAATGAAGTCGGCTATTGACTTCAATAGGCCTAAGATCAGACCCTGGGAGTGCAGCTGAGTCCATATGTATGTACAAGGGATCCTCCGCATGGGGGCAGTAGGCAATGGTATGTGTCTCAGAGGCTTTTACCCCAGCAGGTTTTTTCTGTTCAACAGAAACTTCTTCGACCAAAGATTTCATCTTAGAAACTGAAGCTTAGAAACTGAGGATATTTTTCCTTAGGAATGGTCAAGAGAAAGTTGGGACTATTGAACTGGGGAATGCAGATATTGTGTTAAGCCAGTTCAGTCTCCTAGAGTGGTTTGTGTGTTTAGAAGAGCCCCCTTTTATTTTAGATTGTGGGTTAAATGTGCCTGGAGTAATAGAATTGATGGTCAGCTCCATTGTGTATTTTAAATCAATGAGAGTCTTTCCATCAATTTTAATGAGGGATGGGCCAGGCAAATTTTTATGGTGCAGTATTTAAAGCGTTATCTTGTTTATGTATCATTGATCACCTTTTTTCTCATAAATGAACAGTTCTCCATAGAATTACTTGGAGGGGCTTTTAATTCATCTCCATGCAAATGTAGATGGTTCCTTCTTAATAGGGACATAGTCCCCATTTTAGCAATGGGAAAACGGAGACATAAGTAAGTAATGTACTGATGCCAAATTTCCAGTATCTGATCATTTTGAGTGTCCAACGGTATGGATTCTGTTTAATTAGTGTACCCTTGTGATTTTAAGAATCGTTGAACATCTGCATCTCCCAGACCACAAATAAACAATAACTTCGCATTTTATTTTTATTTAGTTTGATGTTACATTTAACACAACTTTAGTTGATAATGCACACATCTCTGGGGATGGTTGTGAGAAACTCCAAAGTGAGGATAGTGTTTTTTTTAATGAGATACGTGTGTTCTTATGAAGGGTGACCTCTGTTGTGTCTCCCTTTCCTTTGACTTTTTCAAGTGCTAGCTTTCCATACTCCCAACACGTGCAGACTGTTGCTGTTTGCATAACCAGCCATGTATAGCAGGTTTTGCATGACCTTCCCTGTAGATCAGAAAATTCTGTACCTATAGGACAACTTTGGAAAATAACCTGGTGCCACAGAAGGGAGTAATCTCAGCTCTTTGATGTTTATACTGGTTGTTTTTCCTTTTTAATAATCCAAACAGGAGGAAATGTGGTGAATTAGCTGCATGACAGAGCCAGAGGAATTCATTAAAGAAACTAAAATGAATTCTGCTCAAGTTTCAGCCTTTAGAGTTGGGAGACACAAAGCACTAATAATCTTTTAGTTGTTTTTAATGATTTCTTTTGTGGGACCCTCCTTGTCCATGAAACTGATATTCACCTCTGGTGTGGGTGAGCCTGAGAAAGTGAGAAGTACCGTAGAGGCTTTGAACAGGGATTTTTAATGGCATTAAAATTAACCGATTCCTTTCAACTGTACCCTCTGATGTGGGTCATGACTAGTGACAGGATGAAGGGAATAAGAGACTGGATGGCCGAGAGGATTATCTAGGATTATGTACCCCTTTGCTTATAGGTCATCAGTTCAAATGCAGTCCAGGTTGGGAGTGACTGAAACGTTTTATTACCTGTTGACTGGTTTGTGGTCTGTGATTTCAATTCATTTTATAATGGACAGGTTTTCCCAACTGGTTATCAGTTGAGAAACTGATACTTTATTTCTAGCTGTTGATTAGTTGTGATGCAGTCCTTCCTCATGTAAAGCAGATTAGGGAATGTCTGGCCCATGGGCTAAATTTGCCCCACAGCTGTGTTTTATTTGGCCCCTTTGCCACTTCTCAATCTGGTTTGTGGATGCAATCTCTACCCTGAAACACTGAAATAGTGAGCTCAAGGGAAGGGAGAGGAGATGAGGGTATGCACTCAAGGATGGAGATGGATCCATGACACAGATAGATTATAATATAAAATATTATATATAAAATTGGTGATAACTGGCTAGGCAGCAGCATTGCAGAGAAGGATCTGGGAGTTATAGTGGATCATAAATTGAATATGACGCAACAATGTGTCATCGTCGCCAAAAAAGGCAAATGCCATTTTGGTCTGCGTTAAGAAGTGCATCATTTCCAAGATATTGGATATAGTGGTGCCACTTTGACACTGGTGAGACTTCACCAGGAATATTGTGTTAATTTTTGGCTGCCTTACTTCAAAAAGGGTGTTAACAAATTGGAAAAGATTCAGAGGAGAACTCCTAAAATGATATAGGAGGTAGAAGACAAGCCATATGAAGAAACGCGGACAGAACTGAGTATATTTAGCCTAGATAAAAGAAGACTGGGGGCATGAAAGCAGTTTCCAAATACTTAAAAGGATGTTCCAAAATGATGGTGAATGTTTGTTCTCCCGTCACAGAAGGTTGAACAAGAGGGAATGGGGCTAAATTGCAGCAATGTAGATTTTGGTTAGATATTAGGAGAAACCTTGTAACTGTAAGAACACTTGAGCAATGAAGCTGCCCAGGAAGGTTGTGGAATCTCCCTTTTTGGATGTTATCAAAACCCATCTGGACAAGCATCAGTCTCTAATAATGTAGTCAGAAGCTACCCTGCCTTGGAACATGGGGTTGGATTAGATGACCCTACAGTTCTATGATTCTATGATAGATTCTTGATCCAGATCCTCCCTTCCCTCATTTTGATACACCCTTTAAGCACCCCTGCCCCCAACTCCTATCTGGTCAATGGAGCTTGTACTCATTTTCAAAGTGAGCTGCAAGATGGAAAAAGGATCCCCACTTCTTATGTTAGGAGAACCAAAGTAGCAGAAGGCTAATTTTTTTATGTGAGATGCATGTATTAGTGGAGGTAGATCCGCACATACTTAATTGTTTTTTTAAAATAACCGATTTACGTGCACAAATCAAGTAATTGCATATCTGTCTATCTGACCAGTTAAGCACCTAACTGAGCATGACAGCTGATTTATCAATACATACTGCCAGTCAGTTTTCAACATCAGGCATGCATAGTTAATCACATACATTTTCATGAGCCTAACTGATGTGTGAAAATATGTAATCATGACCTCTATGTATTGCTTTTCTTGGAAATGATGCCATTGTGTACCAAAGCCCACCCATGTTGTTAAAGGAATTAAGTGGGTATCAGACTCCAGTAAAATAGGATGATTCATCTGGGCTGCAAGATTGACTCATACTGTATCATGTTTGTTAGCTCTAATGTTTTCACTCTGGCATCTTTTACTATCAAAAACTATTATCGTTTAGAGAAGAGTTTTTACAGTACATGTTCCATATTTCCCAGAACAGCTTTGCAAGTCTCAAGAGATGACAAGTGAGGCAAAGAAAGTCTCCCTCAGAAGAAACTGGGTTGTCCGATAGGATGAATGGAGGGAAGAACTTGTGCTGCTTGCTGTCTGTTGTGTCTTTTCTGCTAGCTACAGGAGTGGGCTGTGGGGGAAGGTTTTAAAGTGTGATATTTTCTGAGAAATGAAGAAATCTGGAACTGTTTGCTATGGGAACAGAGATAATATTGCAGGGGGTGGGATGGGATAGGGTTGGGGGGGACTGATGGTTTTATTGTTTGTTTTAAGTTATATGTATTTTTATGCTTTTATATTGTACGCTGCCCTCAGCTACCTTTGGCAGGAGCGGGCAGGATAAAAAATCTTTTATAATAATAATAATTAATAATAATAAATGCAAAAACCTGGCTACAGGTGAATACATTCACAACAGAACCATATTGCATACAATGAGGAAAGAATTGGGAGAAACTATGCAGAACGTCTATATCCGACCTATGAGCGATTGCGCCTTAGAAGGAAATTTTGTGGTAGACTTAATGTAGTGTCAGTGTATATGTGATTCTGCAGAGCCATCTGTCAATCCCCAAGAAAAAGGGGTGTAGTAGAAGCACACACTGTTTACAGTCCTACAATAGCAGGTGAAGGTCAAATCTTTTGCTGCATCATGGTCCTAGGGAAAATATTTGCCCACAAATTATACCATTTTCCCTAGCTTTTTCCATCTTCAAAGTCCTTCAAAGGAAGTATCCCTTATGAGAGAGGCAGATAAATCCATCCCACATTTTGTAAACTGAGGCACAAAGAACTTACCTGATATACTATATTGCTTTGAATAATCAGGGTCAACGTCCAGATAAGAACTCTGATTCTCAGTACTTTTCCCCATTCTCTGCTCAGATTACTAGAGAAAATAGAGCAGGGCACAGATTACTGAGTAATATTTACTGCACAATGGATAGTGCAGGTCCTTTGGGGAAATTACTGTTTACTGACATTTTCAAAAAGTGGTATAGTTTAATAGTTCTGCCTTTCTACACCTAAATAACTACTAAAACAATTTAAATTCACATACTGGTATGAATTACAATCTCTGTTTCTCAATATGAATTCAGACTAGCTCTACTAGGTATGCAGGAGTCAATTCAGGTTTACATAAAAGCAATAAGAACCAGATTTTGATAGTGTGAGTTGTATTTGAGACTTCATTGGACTTACACAGATGAAAAAACCAAATGAAGTAACTAGAGATAAAAACTGTGTATTGTTAACCTAATATAAAACATTGTGCCTAAACTCGTTTATTACACAACTAGAAAAACTGAACTTGAACCAAACAGTACACTCATTTTTCACATTTTACAGTAACACTGTGTAGATGCTCCAATTATTTCTAAATTTACGTTTTCTAAAGTTTTGCTAGAGGTGTCAGCAATGGTTTAATTGCAAATCTAGTAGTTTGGATGGCAGTTGATTTTCATTGTCTGCCAAGACTGTTACCGAAAAATGCTTTTTACTTGATACTAATTAGTCAGTTACCCAAGGAGGTGTCCTTTGTGAATAGCACTGAACTACTGCAATATCTTGAGGACAGATGGCATTTGAAGTTAAAATAATGTTGCAAAACACATTTTGTAAAATTACTTAGAACACTTTCTTTAATGTTCTTTTTTTCTTCAAAATGGAAAGATCATGAACGACTATCAATATTTTTCCATCAATGCCTTCATCAACAAGGAAAACTCTCAACAGCTAGTAAATATTTTTCCCCCTGTTCACTTCCAAAATTGCAATAAAGGTTTGGGGTTTTAATCTGATCATTTAAAAGTGTTACAGTACGTCGACACACCCAATGTAGAGATGCAGGGGTAGGATGGCTATTTGGGTTAAGACTAAGGTTTGAAATACTCAGACTTCCTGGAATCACAGACTAGAATACTGGCAGGATCATCCCAACCCTCCTTTCTCCTGTGACCTAATGAATAATACTATGCATGCAGGCTGTGTGTGGGTCATTTGGACAACAACTGAAAACCGAGGTTAGGCTCTTCTCTGGGTGATTATCGATGCTAACGCACTTCTTATACATGTGTGGTGGGAAGCATTTCCTGACCTTCGTAGTCAAGATTTTCACTCCTGCTACATCCTGTTGTTCAGTTTGTGCCTTTCAATTGTCTGTTTTTCTCCATTCCATTTCAGTATTTCTCTGTATCAGTACATAAAATTCTCTGTGGTATCTTTTGGGATGAAAGGCATTTTGCAGATGTATTTAGTCTTCAGTCCCAAAGGCATGTTGCTTTTAATTGTACTCCTATTTAAATGTTGCTTTTGTAGTATCCATTTCCCAACTGAAATTGTGAAAAATGTCAATTTATATAGGAAATTAGTTCTGTAGCTTGTATATACTGCAGTTAGAGTGACCTGGAGTGGACACATTAACTTTAGAGCTCATTTCTGCAGCTGTGCACACAGTTCAGGACTCTGCAGATGCCATTGCAATCACCAGTGTTATACCACTCCCAGTAGGAATAATGGGGGGGTGGAAGTAGTGAGCCATTCACACACACTCTTGATAAGATGAATCCAGAGAGTGAGGCATCACACCCTGATGACACCATCTTTGTGCCTGGCTTCCAAAATGGGGAGTTGCAAAATGGTGCACCTCTAATCTGTGGTAAAGCTGTGTGCACACCAGAGTGTGTGTATGTCAAGGCCTGGATGTCAGTTGGAGGCTTCAACTGCGCATATAGTATACCTCCTGTGGAACTAGCTCCCAGCTTGTTGGCCTTCCGCCGGGCCTATAAGATCTGGCTGTTCGTCCAGGCCTTTGGAGGAGGGGGGTAAAGGGATAGGGGGTGGGATTTTTAACCAGTGGGTTTTATTTCTTTTTATTGTATTTATTGTCTTTGTAAACACACACACCCCCTTTTGTATATTTTTATCTGTTTTAAATGATGTAAGCCACCCCAAGCTACCATGAGGCTGGATGGGGCAGGGTATGTAAATAAATAAATATAAATAGCTAGTATTTTCTTTATAACACAGTAAATAATACTGTTAATAGAATTTAAATATGGAAAAGACCAATTATATCATCCATTCCATCACCATAATATTCCTGTTACCGTAAATCATTCCTCTCTCTTCTGGTGTGTATGCTCTTCAGATATGTGTATTATGTAATCAGTGTCTGACCCCCTACTGATTTTTAAGTTTTCCATCCTGATATACTGATGGGTAATCTGAAAATCGAAACATTGGTACTGGAAATTACTGATTTTTCAGTTATCTGGGTACCTGATCAGTTACCCGTGTAGTCGGTTGAGTACTAAGTCCATGAAAATGCACATGTACCCCATTCCTCATAAATCATTTCTGCAGCCATCTAATCATTTAGTGCTCTACTTTGAATGCCCTGCTGTCGCTAATTTTACATTTGTTTGAATTAAATGCAACACCTGTGTGTGGTCTGTTTCAAAATAATGTATCTTTCCTACAAATACTTAAAACTATAGCCACTCAAGCACAGACAGTGACCTTGCTAAATCTTGCCAGTTAAACAAGTGTGGGACAGAGGCACATTAGTTCTTGCAAAGGAGATCTCCAAGATAACTTAAGATGCAGGATATTGGTTCCCAGCTGTTGGTCTGTTGCTAGGTTTTTCCCAATCTCTATCCAGACTGTGTCTTGGAAAGCACCTCCAATCACATCTCTACATGTGCTTTTCTCCTGCAACCTGTGCAGGTGGTTCTTCCAACTACATCCCTGTCTGACTAGGAGAGGATTGTGAGGTTCCTTCTGCCTGCCTATTAAGGATTGGGATACAGGGCTACCCTTTGCAGTTCTGTAACCCATATGTGGAGAGGGACTATTTTAATGGTCTGTAATTTTTTCTAAAGGTTCATAACTTTGAAACCAAGATTTTGCTGGTCCTTTAAAAGAAAAGGATTGGGACGCACTGATATAGGCATGAAGCTGAGGTCTGGGTCAGACTTCATAATTAAAATTTTACCTGCATTGTTTACATAGCCCAGGAGTCAGCTAAGTTGGCATCTTGGCTAAATTCTAACGTGGATGTCTTGTATTGGACTTGAACTATATTGGAGATACGTTGTGACTTTTGTTTTAAGAGGTGGGGGAGAAAGTATGGGACAGTGGTGAATGTTAAGGGACTGTGAGTGCCTGGACCCCAGGGGGTGGGGTGGGGAATGTGGGAGAAGGGTAGGAATTATGCTAGCTTCCTCTGTGGAAGAAAGGGAGTACAGGCATTGAGGGTAGTGTTGTGTTATGCCATGACCTGTCTGTGAGGGGAAGGTTATGGGCATGGGCATGCGGTGGGGTAGGGGAACAAAAGGTTGTTCTTTTTTGATAGGGTTTTTAAAATCGTCATTTTTCATGTGAATTGTTTTTTCTGTCGATGTGGGGTTTGGGTGGTTTTATATTATTTCTCTGTAATCTGCCCTGAGCACTGAGGGAAAGGGGGGGAGGGTATAAATCGAATAAATACCACTTGAAGTTTCAACTGTATACAGATTTTTTTGTGCAATCTTCCAAGTTAAAAAATGAAACAAAATTAAAAAAAACTACTGGTTTTGAAATTCATAGCCATTACAGATATATTTCCAGATACTTTTTAATTAAGACATTTTGGAAGGAATAACCCACACACACTAGTATGGATATTTTATTTTGATCAACAGCCAGATTTATTGTCCATCAAGGAAGACATTTTCTTTACATTTTCCTCAGTTAATATTAGTAGTAGCAGTATGAGCATTTATATAGTGCCAGCAATGTACCTGGTGCTTTACAAAGAATAAGATAGACACAGCCCCTGCCCGAGAGCTTACAATCTAAAGACAGGGGGAGGGGAGACAGGGAAGGGGGAACAGAGTGAGAGACAAGGGGTGCAACATTCATGAAGATGAATGATTGGCTCAAAATGTCTTGATATAATAGATGTGTTATATTTTTATGGATGGGGAAAATAAAGCCCAGAGGAATTAAGAGCTTTGTGTACAGTTACATTAAGAGTAAGAAATAAAATCCAGGTCTCCTCACTGTTAGTCCTCAGATCTAAATGCATCATTCTTGATATGCAACATCTGCCAGTGTTATAAAATGTTTTTCATTGATATAGAGCTGTGTGTTGTAATGCACAAACACTCCAAGGCAGAATTAAGAATAAATACTGTTATTTATTAAACAGTTAAAATATTGTTGATTTTATTTTCTTTTAAAGAATACTGTCAAGATAAATGTTTTATGGATTAAAATGTATGCAGTTTAATCCGTGTTTCCCCCCGCCCCCCCAGCTTTACTGCTTTTCGACACTGCATAAGACTGTTCAGTCTGGTTTTGGCATGCCTTTTTTAAAAATGAGGATATAATCTAAAATGTTACTGACATGGTCACACCTTTATATACATTCTCTCTATGTCTTTCCACATCAAATTTGCTCAGTTTAAAAAAAAAAAAAAAAGTCAGGAGAAGTTTGTTTTCTGCCAGCACCCCAAATTTCCCTTAGAAACTTGAGATCCATGCTATGCATTTCTATCTGTTAAATGAGCACTATATACTTACAAGTGAAAATCCAGTCTCAAAATATTTTCCTTGCTGTGGTAGGTTTTAGTTTAATGCAATAGAAAAAGTTTAAAGCAGAAAATTCTCTATTTTTAAAGTTTATTTAACCTGTTTGTTGAGAGCACTGTATGTATGATCGGTTACTTTTAATGTTCCATCTTTGTACCTAGACACATTGGACGTTTTCTGTGGGGCCGTTACTAGCCCTCACTTTGGTGATACGACATGGTAGATCAGCTCAGACAGCACCCCCTAATTTTATTTTATTTTTTAAATGCCTCCATGGAATAAATCAGAGGCAAACTTTCAGTGTTGCTACTGGTCTCCATGGGTGGTAATTATGATGGAAAGCACCAGTGAATAATACTACTTTAACATAAAAGGAAGATGTTCACCTAAGTTACAGATCCAGTTTTGAAATCTCTTTAAGTTTAGGTTCGGAATGAAAGCATTCCAGGTCATTAAGGAGAGCACTGGGGTCTGCCATAAGTTTCCATATGTTTCCTTTTAAAGGTAGTTGTGTTTTCAAAGTATATATTTTATTAAATTTGAATACTGCTTTAGTATTTGGCTCCAGGCGTGGACTTAGGGGCAGGCCTTGAGCGGCCTTTTCTAGGGGGCGGCAATCCTGGCGCCAGCAGGGCTGCTCTGTTTTTTTGTTTTTCCCCCCTGCATGGCTGGAGGCTGCTGCCTGGGTCACCATCCTTCACCTGCCTCTGCCATCTGCTTGCTAGTAGTGGCCATGTGAGTGATCAGAAGGTTGTTGCCTTGTAAAGAAGGTTCTTCGAGATGGCTTCTAACATTCTCACAACTGGGTTGTGCATAGTATGATCACCATATTCAAATGATAGACCACATGATAGTCTTGAGATTCTCCACTATAAAAAGCAGCCTTCCCTCAGAATGACAGTTCCTTCCAACTCTTTCTAGGAATATAAGAAAAAAAATCCCATGCAACGCTGGAAGGGTGGGTGTTGTGAAAATGTTTGGAGCCATCTCGAAGAACCTTGTTTAAAAGGCAGCAACCTTATGTTCGTCTCATCTAGTGGCTCCTCACAGGCCCTTTTTATACAAATCCGCCGGATGGGGGAGGTCCATGGGCACACCGGTGCATGGGTGGGGTGTGCACAGAGCATCCCCACTCACCCCCCCACTCATCCACACCCACAGAGCAACCGCTCTTTCCCCCAGTTACTCCGTGTGTGGGGACAAGGGCGGGTTGAGTGGGGATGCGTGTTAGGCGTGCGTGCGCGTGGACTCCCACTCACTGCGGGTGCGTGCGCCTCATCGTTCACACAGGACTCTCCCACCCATGAACACGCAGCTTAACTTGGGGGTGGGGCTTGGGGGCAGGGCTTGGCTTGGAGGCAGCAGCCTGAGAAGGTCCTAGGGGCGCAAAATTCCTTAGTCCAGCCCTGTTTGGCTCACTTTCAGAAGAATAACCTTTGAAAGACAATTCCCTTATTCAGCAAACCTGCTTTTAATCAAGAACATAAGAAGTGCCATACTGGGTCAGACCAATGGTCCATCGAGCTCAGCATCCTGCCTC
>QEPC01012458.1:357458-433647 GCA_003113815.1 Sphenodon punctatus
GTCCCCGGGCTTGAAGCAGCGTGCGCAGGAGCAGCAGGAGCCGAGCCTCCTGCTGCTTCCGCACGCTGCTTGAGGCCTAGGCCTGGTAGCTGTCGCAGCTGGCTCAGGTCCCCCTCCCTCCCTCCTTCCCAGTCGAGTCAAAGTTTGACTCGACAGGGAGGGACTTGGAAGGGACTCAGGGAGGAGGGGGGGAGACTGGAAGCTGCGCGTGCAGCAGCTCCCAGCCTCCCTCCCCCTCCCGATACCCGGGCACCTGTGTTGGGCGCCCAGGTATGGACTTTCCCCCTGCCCAGCCCTTGCAATGAAATAGTGCCCCCTGCCGGCACTATTTCATTGCGGGGTCCCTTTATGCAGAATGGACGGCGCTTCTAGCCACCCATTCCGCATAAAGGGAGAAATTGCCTCCCTTTTGACCCTGCCTTTAGGGGCGGTGGTGTGTGAGTCACTGATTTGTGTGCGCACACACACAAACCAGTGACAATGTTCTGAGCCAGCTCGAAGAACCTTGTTTGAAGTAGCAACTTTCTAAAGGTTGCTACTTCAAACAAGGTTCTTGGAGCTGCCTCCGCACACGAGCCCAGGCTCGGCGCGACTTTTTTTTTTTTTTCCTGTTGGCCGGTTGGGGACTCGGCTGAGGGGGGCATTTCCCCTGATTTCGTAGGGGGCGCACCACACCTGCCCTTGTCACAAACCACGCTCCTAAACACTCTGGTCTAGACATAAATTAATGAAGGTAATCCAGGTCATTAGGGACTTCAGAAAGAGACAATCAAGCATATCCTAAAGATAGCTTAGTGGTGGGGACTAGCGACATGGCTAAAGGAGAACTATAGCAAATTTACAGATGGGATGGGAACTTAGGCCTGAGGGAGATTTAGGACATAAATGGAGAAGAACAGCAGCATTAGAGGAATATTCATAGTCAACATGAAACACGGGGAAACGAACAAGGAGTGATACAACCTCAGACAAGGCACAAGAAGGCATCCATGTGGGCAGGAACACCAGAAGGAAAGGGAAAGAACACAGATGCTTCACCAGCTTCCTGTTGCTCCCAGCATGCCTTATACAAGGCTGGGAGCCAATCAGGAAGCCAGATGGGTGGGATTAGAATGGGGGAGATTGAAATAAGGGGGTAAGAGCCCAAGTTGAAGCTGATTCTGGCAGTGGTGTTAAGGGAAAATCACTGTCTCTCAAGCTTAGGGCTGATTGTTCAAGACCGAATCCAGACACCAAGGGAAAGTACCCAAGCCCTCTCCACACTGTGCTCACTTCAGCAAACAGTTCCTGGGCCAGGAATGCTTCCCCTGTCAATCACTCCCGCACACCTTCCGAAAACAACACTCTGCAGCTGGATCTGCGGGGGGGAAACTGGAAAAATTTCCACCCGCCAGTTCCATCTCCCAAGCGAGCACCCAGCTCCACCTGAAAGGAAACAAGCACAGCAGAAACAGCTTTAATTTTTTTTAAATAAATTCTTTAATTGTGAATAATCCATGTTTTCCCTGCTTCTTTGGGAAAGGTTGGAAGTTGGGGGCGGGGGAGCATGGAGTATGGCATAGCGTGATAAGCCACTTTGTGGGTTAGAAGGGAAAGGGGGAGGTGCACTGAAAATGGGGTGGGGAGTCCTCTGACCATGCACTTGCACTTGAGGGTAGGGGTCCATAGTAGCCCAGCAGGGAAAAGCCCAGATACAAGGAAAAGCCACAGGCAAAGGTTGGGTGCTGACCAGTCGCAGAGCAGCTGGCTGCACAACTGTGTCTCTGTGCTGTGTGTTGGCATTCCCAGACTGGGCTAACCTGTGAATGCCAATAGGAAATGCTGAAGTTCAGGCCTGCAATTGGTTAATCTGTGAATACTAATAGGGAACCCACAGGAAACGGCCGCCTAGCAGGAAATAGCACAGGGGGGACAAGGAGGGAAAGTATTCCGTCTCATTGGTAGGGGGAGCTGGATGGGCCAGAGGAAAAGATGGGGACACAGGAAATATTTTTTAAAGCTTTATTGATACCGCAAAAGGATCATTTGAATCAGTTCTCTGATGCTCATTAATTACACTGTCACTGATTATGGGTGTTGGGGCTAGCACTGCAGTTGACGTAGCAGCACAAGGCATCCCGGATCTCTCTCGCTATGAGCTGCTCTGCTTGGTTTAGCTGGTTCTGGAACAGGGGCACTGGCTTGCCGGAGCTAGCTGGCAGGGGATTCTCTGATGTGACCTTGCCAGTCTCACAAATGTTATGGAGAATACAGATGGCGGTAGTTAGAAGTGGAGCAGTCTCCAGCTGGAAGTCAGTTCTGGCCACAATTGATTTCCATCACTGCTTTAATAGCCTGAAATCTCTCTCCACAAAAGAGCTGAGTGCTGGTGCTGAGCTGCTAGTTAAAGTACCTTTGTTCCAGGATGAGGGCAACGTATGCCTTCATGAGCCAGGGCTTCAGGGGGCAAGCAGAGTCCTTAAGAACAACAGGCCTCATGAGCACCCCCTCACTGCATGTTTCAGTGGAAGGTCCAAAGTGTCTGGTGTACATGCGGCCAAAGAAGGGCACGTTGGTCCCCTACAGACTGGCGGACCACAGCAATTATTTTTTTTCTGGTTTAGGTAGTCATTCTTGCTACCTAAACCAGAAGGAGTTTAGGTAGAAAGTGAAGGCAACATGGCTCCCATTGATCGCCCCTATACAGTTTTGGAACCCTTCCTACCGAAAGCCCTCATCACTTCCACAGGGTCAGCCAACTGCACCACTTCCACAATCACTGTCCAGCAGCACTTCCACAATCGCTGGGCAAACCTCCACTAGTATGATGCCCACCTTGGAGGTTCCAACCCCATACTGCTGGGTGACAGAGCAGCAGGAGTCTGGAGTGGGGACCTTCCTGATAGAAGATGGCAATGGAAATGTGCTTCTCCATGGGAATGGGCGACCACATCACTGTGCTCTTTTTCTCCAGTTGTTACCTGAGGGTCTCAGCTATCTGCAGGATGAGGCAATGGGGCATCCTGAAGTTTGTGGCCCACTCAGCATCTCCAGATGAGGACTGTACATTCTCCAACCAGTTTGTGCTTTCCTCCTTCACCCAGACCAGTCTCTTGGTGGATACATGGTGATGGTGATCGTGTCTCTGGACAGGTATCTCTCTGTGCGTCTCAGCTGCCCTTACACAGCTTCAATCCTCCCTAGTGCAGGCCATTGTTTCTGGAGTTAGGCAAGTGCATGGTGCTGAAGCATGAGCTGCCTTCACTATCCCAGCCTGAGATCGAGCAAGAGCCTTTCATTGGCACAACGTGATGTCAAGGCACATACAGCAGAAGGCTTGAATCTTTTGAATCGCTTGCAGGTTCTGCTCAGTAGTGGAAAGGAAGACCTGGCGCGCAGTAACGAGCACAAGGAAGTTCTCGGCATGTGTGTCCATGGCTCCAGTACTGGTGTCCATGAACTCCGTAGATCATGCGCCAAATGTTTTGAACAGGTTAAACAGCTGGGTGGTTGTCTAGCTAGGATTTGCTGTGTGTCACGTGAGCAGTTATCGGCCTCTATTGGTTATGTGTCATTAAAGGACTGGCTGTGTGCCGAGCAAGAGCTGCTATTGGCTACAGGCTGTCCATTGGTTGAAAAAGTTTTTGCAAAGCTTATGCGGGGGAGGGGGGGAGTGTGTGCTTCTGCACCGGTGCTGCCAATCCATTTGGCTATTAAACTGCATAGACATTTCTGTCACAAGCACATCTGTGCACACTCCAACCCATCTAAAAATGTTACAGATGTTAGCACCATGGAAGCATGGGATTTTTAATTAGGGTGGGAGAGGAAACCACTGAATGTTAAGAAATGGGCAAATGAGGGGATCTTCAAGACAGTGAAGGTCACTGTGCTCTGAATGAATGTGGGAACAGAGCTGCCCATTAGTTATATTTTGAAAGTAATAGGTTTTGTTTGCAACAAGCATGAGGGGTCATAACACCATAGAAAGCTGTTACTGTGGATTGTTTGCCTGGGAAAGACAATCAAATGACTTTGGCTTTTGTCTATGGGTGCTGTGGCCACCCAGGGTAAGGCGCCCAGAGAGTTTGGGGGCAGGGGGAGGTGATGGATACCCTGGCCTTTGCTGACATTTTGGTGAGGCCTGATCTACACAGAGAGAACTGTCAGACCCATCCTCTGAGGCAGCCTATGCACTCAGGATTGCACATGCACACAGTGGGGTTCTCGTATGCATGATGGAGTGCAGACACTGTGCAACCCTGCCACAGTTCCAAGTTCAGCAGAATGGAAGAGTGGGAGCCCCGGACAAGATGAGAGTGGGATGCGAACAAGATCACAACTTTTCTGGACATTTGTGCACTGCCAGAAGTAGGGCAGTCATGAACGAAGGCTGGACCTTCCCTGCTGTTTTTTCTCTTTACTGCCCTGATGACAGTGATGTATCCTCTGTACCTGCAGGGCCACCGGAAGTGCCTCAGTTGGATGGCATAGATTAAAATGCATAGATTAATCTCTTTGGAGAAACAAGTCACTCATGGTTCAGGAAATGTGAGCTGACTGAAGGAGAGCTTGTTGCCCTATACGAGGTTTGGACACTTGAAGAAGTGCAGAATGCCCTCGTAAGCACAGATATTTTCTGCTCCAACTATATGGTAATGCAGAAGATGCTGAAGAGGGTGTACAAGGGGCTCATGTTTAAATGAGTGTTTTGTGCAAGCTAATAGGAATTTCCAACACCATGGTGGGTGAGATCCCAATAAAATTGTGTGCTGCTACCTGTCAATACATTGTTGTGAGCCGTGGAGCAATTAATCAGGTGGTGACAATATGCAAAGACTGATTGCTTTTGATTTCAATTTTAACTTTTGCTTTCAATTTTCATTATAGGCACTCAATAAAATATGTGATTTGCTCAATAAACTCAGCGTTCTGTGCATAATAAAAGGTTATTTCCAGCCGCCACGTGCTGGCAGGTATAAACCCAGGTATGAACCTCTGTGAGTGGGTGGGGATAGCAGGTGCTGGGTTGCCTCCTGGAGTCATAGCCCAGAAGAAAGAAACAGATGGTGTGGTTGCTTCTTTCCATGATTGCCAAAACTGAAAAAAAAAAACCAGCAGACTATTTAGGCTTCTTCTCTTGCATGGCAGTAGTGCTGTCTCAGAGGGCTTTTATATTATAGGGCAGTAGTTCCAAACCATGATTCTAGGACACACCAGGTTGTCAAGTTCTCAGTGAGCCATGGCCTTTCAAGGCCACAGTGTAACTCTCATTTTATTTATTTATTTACTTATTTATTTTATTTTACAGAGTTTATATCCTGCTCCTGCCGCAGGTAGCCCAGAGCAGCTAACAATAATGCATATAAATATAAAACAATTCAAATATAAAATCAATCAATCAAATAACACCCCAAAAACCACCCTCCCTACCCCCAATGGCAGTTGAATTAACCTTAAATATCATAGGTATAATAATAAAATAATGGAAAGACCTCAAAGGTAGTCTAGTCCAACCCAATGTATAATTGAATAGTCCAACTAATAGTGTAGCAGGGTCAGATCAGAGAAGTGTGAGTCCTAACAGGATTTGCACCCCAAACAGATCAACACAGCACTTATGTTCCAAAGTGTGCTTTAATTTATATTGACTGAGTTCCCAAACCATTCGTATGACATTCACAGTCCAACACAAAACCTTCCCTCAAATCCATCCTTCTTCTAGGGTTATCACAATTCAAGAAATACCTCCTCTTTGTGGGCAAGACACTCCTGGGGCTTCCTGTCCCTCTTAATCTGCAGGTGTGTCCTTTCCTGGGCTCCTAGACATCTGGCTTGCTTCCCGCATCCCACGTTTGGCCATCCAACCCTCAAAGAAGCCCTGCTTGAGACACGGCCTTGGGCAAAGTTCAGCCACCCTGGTCCCTTAAATTGGGCCCTACATGAGGAGAGGTCTTAAAACCTGAGATAGGCCCCAAAGCTTTAGGTCACTACCTCTTCTTAGTGTCCTCCCTTGAGCCTCCTGGCTCTACCTTTATAGCTGATGCTGTCAGCTGGCTTACATCTTCCTGTCCCACCCAGCTGAGAGCACTCAGTCCACACCCAACTTGGTGCATTAGCCATTTAGCGCCTTAAAGGGCAGATGCCTGTTTCTGCCTATTTCTGAATAGATGCCTGAATAGATGTCTTTCTGAATAGGCTGGATTCCCTGGGAGGGGGTGGGTGCTTATTGCATTCACTTTATCTCCTCTTGGACCTAGTCTTGTAAGGACTTACTGGCCCTGTCACAAATACCCACTTCATTTTGTTTTCAGGTACATTCATGAAGGGGGTTTGAGTGTTTATATTCAGTTAAGTGCACGGCGATGTGATATATATTGACAGGTAAATGTGGGAGTGCCATAAGAGCATTGCTGAAAAGTAGATTTGCTTAAATTCAAAAAAGGTTGGGCAGCTTTTTTACACAGGATTCTGAATTAAGTAACCTTTTGACATACTGGATTTTCTTTTATCCAGTTTCAAATGGCCTTGTAGTATGCTATATTAAAATAAATGCATTGCCAGAGGTGTGTTCACAAACTATTAACATGGTCGTGACAATTTTTAAAAATTAAATAAAAAATTCTTTAAAGCAAAGTTAAACATGGTTATAATTCTTACATAAGTGGAGGTGCTACTACCAATACCAGTCTGAATTTGGCCTTGAAACTAAAATGAATTTCAACTTGAAATGAGATTCTTCCTTTTATTAAAAATACCAGTCATATTGGTCAGGAAACAGATAATCTATTTACATATTAATCAAATGATAAAATGGGATCAGCTCAAGGATCTGTTGGCACTTCTGTTGGGATTACTAATATCAGCATTCAGAGGAATAGAGTGCAACTATCTTCCTTGCTTGTAGCAGCAAGGATTATGTTAGCTGGGTACTTGGAAAAATAGCCCTCCTTAGCAAATGGAATGATAGAATGTGGGAAACAGTTGTCCTGAAAGAGCAGAAGCATCAAATTAGAATACAACCAGGTGGACAAAAATAAACTGGATTTTGATCCTACTTATTTAATCTCCAGACAAGAAGAATTCACCTATTGTAAAAACTAGGAGCACATTCACACATACATTAAATTAGCGCTTTTTTCTTTCCCCTGCATATTAGAACGATGTGGGAGAGACTCCATACGCTTATTTAGCAGTTCTCCCATTTGTTTTTCCAGCGCATTGAGGGGCAGCCAAAAACTACCTTTACAAGCGCGCATTTGAAATGACCCGTATAAATCCTCTTGTTGGAATGTCGGTGCTCCTAGTCAGTGTCATGTTAGTTACACAGCGCCTTGCTTCCCGGCTCCACTCCTCTCCCCTCTCCGGGACCAGAGCCAGGGAAGCAAGGAGCTGTGTAACTGACTAGCCTAATCAGTGTCATGTCAGTGTGAATAGTGCATGGGTTTATTTAAGCGTATTTTGAAATTGACTGCATTTAGGAAAAGCAGCATTTTAATGTATGTGTGAATGTGCTCTAGGACAGTAGCATTATTTCTTTCATTAATAGTTAGAAGTGCATTCATGTTAGAGAATAACAACATTCAGGAGTAAGACGGGATGTTGCGATTACCTTTTCGGCCAGGCTTTCCTTAGCTCCTCACCTCCACAGACTGCTCACTGATGTTCCCTCTACTGTCCTATCATTCATGGTAGTGTTCTTCCCTGTAACAAAGCTAAACATGTAGACTTGTATCTTCTCAGTTTTGTGACTGTAATTCTGTCTCTCCCTATGTTCCTTTCCCTTGTGTCCCTTGTCTTTCCTAGATTGTAAGCCCCTCGGGGCAGAGGCCTGTCTCTAATAATTATTCAATGACAGGTACATTGCTGACACAATATAAATAATAATAATGATAAATATATAAGTAAACAAAAACCTGACTCCAGAAATACATTACTACATGGAATTAAGACTGTTCTACTCCCATGGAAATAATGTTTTTCGTAAGGTTGCTAATTCAAATATCAAAGGCCATTTTTACACGAGACACACCCACGCAGGTCCACCCATTCCCCAGCCACCCGAGCACCCATCTAAAGGTGGTGTGGGGGTACGCGCGTTCCTATGTCCCAAGCACTGCACACTAATGCTCTTGCATGGAACATGGGGGAAATCCAGGATTCTCCATGTGGGGGCATGCCAATACATGCATGGGTAGGAGGGCACGCTATCCCCGGCCCGTTTAAATCTCTTCCCCCCTCCCTCACCAGAAGTACATGCACACACCACTCAGCGTGGACGGACCCACCCCCCCAGTCATGCTCATTTAAAAATGGCCAGAGAGAGGAAGAGCTTGTGGTTAAGGAGCCTTGTTGGGGCTGAGGTGATCTGAGTTACGAGATCAGCTCTTCCAGAGACTTCCAATATGACCGTAAGCTAGACAGTTTATCCCATTGTGCCTCATATCCCTATCTGAAAAATGAGGCCAATAATAATACTTTGCTATCTTATAGAAGTGTTGATTGATTGATTTAATGATTGTAATCCTCTCTGATACAAGTTGTTTGAGGAAAGACAAGTACATGATTATCTAGAAAAAATATTATCATTTATAACAAGGAAATTGTTGGTGGTATTTCAACTTCCTAAAAAAAACCTTCTGATAGACAAAAATGATAAATATTGCATTGGGTTAAATAACAAGACCATTCTTGTGGAAGGAAGATAAGCAGAATACAATAAAATTATTGTGAAGTCATGTAGTCCAATCAATAAATCTACCCTAGCATTCCTTCTGCTTCAGCAGATTACTGGGTAAACTGGTAGTCCGTTTGCACTCTGAAGAAGTGGCTGGGTTCTTTCGATTTTCAAGAATACTTATGGTAGAAATACTGTCTAATGGGATTCAGAGGTTTCGTCTTGATAATTCAGCTGAATTCTTGACAAAGTCTCCAAGCCTTCTGTTAAATGTCTGTAGTGAGTGTGAAGCTATTACAGGCATGTCACTTAGAGAGAAGGGAATATAGCTACATAAACTCCAGGTAGAAATCAAAGGCCTAAAGGGCCTGAAAAGGAGGTGTAATTTATTGTAGCTAGCAATGGATGGCTGCCAAAACTAACAAGGTAAGACAAGCCTCTAATGGAGCTGTAAATGAAAGATAGGCAAAATATGGGTGGAAAAAAGTCTCTATTATGAGGAGCGATTAACCCCTCTAGCACCATGTGAGGTAATCCTTTCCGTTCACAAAAGCTAATCAACATTGATTGGGTCAGGATTCTCCCAGTGTGATAGATGATACCAATGTGATTGCCATGTTGGTCCCAAGTGATATTAACACTTCTTCCTGTAATGTTCTTCGGCATGTTTTCCGTTGTCAGTAGAGATGGAGACAAGGTGGTTTGAATGATATCTTTTATTGGACCAACTGCTGTTGGTGAAAATGAGCAAGCTTTTCGGCCTTCCTCAGACATGCTAAGTGACATGTCTGTAGTATGCTTAGGAAGGGCCCTGTGTGGCCCGAAAGTTTGCTCATTTTCATCAACAACAGTTGGTCCAATAAAAGATATCATTCAAACCACCTTGTCTCCATCTCTACTGACAACAGAAAACATGCCGAAGAACATTACAGGAAGAAGTGTTAATAGCTTAGTATTGTCCAAGTACAGCATTAAGGGATGTTTGTTAGAGAAAGTATGTGTGGATGGGATCCTAATACTTCTTGCTCCTGTGGTACTCCTCACAACGGTCTTGATTTTCCTTGTCATATTCCAGTTAATCATACTCTTCCTCCCTAATTTCCCTCTAAAGTTTCAACTTGGATGCCATATTCTTGCTCACTGCCAGTCCATTGTGAACTGTTGCCTTTTTTCATCTAAAATTTTCTATATCTCAGCAGTGCAGAAAGTGATACTTGCATGCTATATTTGTAAAAGATCTATGATGTCCTTTGTCATGAAAAGTGTTCTGCAGTATAAATTTGAGACTTTCTTATTAATAAGTCTTAAAATAATCTTGCAAGGAGTGGGGAGAGCTTCAAGGTATGATTAATCAAACTTAGAAAGTTGCATGTGGGAGGGGGAAGGTTCCACTGGACTCCTCTCATTTCCTGTCTATTTCCTCCCCACTCTTAAAGCAATCTGCTCTTCTGGTTATAAAATTTTAGCATGGCCCCTCACTTGTGTTTGTCAGAATAATCTCTAAAGAAAGTTGTAAAGATATGAGAATGAATACAAAATAAATAAATAGCAAGGCCTCCTAATTTTTTCCTCAACCAAATATTATTTTAAAAATACTAAACTTACATAGAAAACTGGTACCCCTTCGCTGAACACAAAACTATTTTTCAGCATAGTTCCCGTATCTTATATCCTTTCCCCATCACCGAATGAGGAAGGGCATGTATTCTAGCATGATAGAAGTCCTTATTTTTCTTGCATAGCACTGTTGCACAGCTGCCATCACTTTACTGTCATTCTGAAACCGTTGACCACATAGTCCCTCCTTCAACACATCAACTAGATGCCAGTCAGAGAGTGTCAGTTCTGGACTGTACAGAAGTTGTGGCAATACAGTCCAGCTGAATGATTGCCTCTTTGGTATGCAAGAGGGACAAGGATGAAGAAGTTCAAGACTGATCCCTTTCTAGCAAAGTAATGGCCACTGTGTTCTGGAACATGAAAGGTGGGATTCTTGTTGACCTCTTGCCAAATGGAGCCACAATAAACTCTAAGGCCTACATCAACACATTGAACAAACTGAAAAGTTGCATATGAAGAGCTTGTCTACACAAGGAGATGTCTGACGTGATACTCCTGTACTTGCCCACACACCTGCTTGTGCACCAGAGAGGCAGTCTCATCATTCAGGTAGCTGTATTACCACATCCACCATAACAGCCCAGACATGGCACCTTCTGATTATAATATCTTTGGTGCAATTAAGGATAGACTAGATGGACAATGATTTCAGGATGACAGCAAAATGATGAAGGCTGTGTGACAGTGGCTGCAAAAGAAAGACTAGGACTTCTACCATGCTAGTATATGTTCCCTTGTTCAGTGGTGGAAAAAAGCTTTCAGTTGTTTCAGGAACTGTGATGAAAAATAGCTGTGTTTTCAGAAAAGGTGTACAAATTTTCCATGCAAGTTCAATATTTTTAAAATAATATTTTGTTGAGAAAAGATTAGGAGATATAATTTTCATACTTTTTATATGAAGCATTTTTCATTCCCCAAATCCCTAACTCCTGTTGTGTAGCATTTGAATTCAGACTCCCTACATGTCAAAGTGTTGCAGTACCACTAGGCTACCTGGTTTAATATACTGGGTAGAGAGGGAGAATAGGAGGGACAAACTGTTCTTGTAGAGGGTCACATCCTGCCTTGATTGGCTCTGCAAGAAAGAGGGGGGTGCAGTTGGATGCATTTTTAAGATAAGATTTTTGTAAACATCTTTTTAAATTTAAGACCAAGCTAAATATTTGGCTTATAAGTACTGCTGGCTGTCATGGTGGGCCACTTTAAAAACTGGAGGAGAGAATATAAGAATGGAAAAGGGAGTGTCATAAAGCTTAACTTTATTGCTTTGCAACTGTTGATAATAAATGATTGTGTTTTTTAACAATGTGAAATATCTGTGTTTTTAATGGCACATTTTTGAATAGTTGATTTATATTAGAAATATTTTTAAAATTGCATATATTTGCATTAATATTTCTACCGCATCCATTCAAAACAACAGTAGGTGGCAGAATAACTACATCTAAAAGTCATCTCCTAGCCACCTTGTCCTTCTTTGTGAACTTAAGATTTGAAAAACCTGGCTTACTCATAAGAGGTATCCCAGACAGTTCTTGTAACAAAAAATGCACCAAGACATTTTCAGAACTAGACACTGCAAAAAGATTTTTTCTCCTTTTTGGGAAAAATCATTGTTCCTTGAGCTTGTGAAACAATCTTTTATTTACTAGCATATTTTAAATGAAGATTTCTGCCTTAATAAAACTGACAATTGTCTGTGGCTTGCTGCTAAAGCTTAACTAGTATAAATTATATTTTCCAAGGCTTAAAGGTAAATAGCACCCCACTCCCAAGTCCATTGTTTTAAAGCATTTAGGCAAGTACATTTTAAACATTTACATGTTCTACAATAGTTAACCATAGAAGTACTGCCATCAGTTATATATGAAAGCCTTCTGGTTAATAAAGTCCACAGTGGTTTGATAAAATTGAAAGTGGAGAATAATAAAATATAACAATTGTGTTGGTGTGAATGGGATAGCCATGAGCCAAGTTAGATGGATCAGCTTTTCTGTACTCATGTCCCAGATTTTCTAGGATGTCCCTGATTTTACACCTCTTTTGTTATCTATCCTGAAAAACTGTTGTAAAGTCCTGGATTAGAAAGGGAGGTGAGAAGGAGAGCAATTTGCAAGACATCAGTGGTACAATGAGTTGAATTTTCCAGCCTTAAAGAGAGCCACAATAGTTTGCCCCAGGCTAGTTCAGAGCAACCCCTCCCATAGAGGAGATAAGGGATTGTGTTCTCTGACTCATTAATGGCTAAGCTATGGTTTCTAAGTATATCTCTTGGAAAAATCAGCCTCACCTTCCTCTGGAAAAGACTCCCTCCCCCCCCCCCCCCCCATCTTTCCAGAGGGGAGAGCTGAAGGGAAGAGGTGGGCTCAGCACAACTCTTCAGCAATCTGTTGGCTGCTGACTCCTGCTAGCCAATCGAGTGCTGAAGATGTCTGCTGAGTCTGCCCCCTTCCTTTTGTTCTCCCCCCTCACATTCTTGATAATTCGCTATCAGGATTCAGGAGCGCCCCACAGACACTGCTCATAGGCCCGGGCTCTGTCCCCTAAGCTTCCAGCCCCAGACAAGGTAAAAGAGCTGGGGAGGGAACAGCGTGGCTTTCTCCTCCCTTTCATGGGTGGATTCACAGGGGGGGCTCAGGAGGTTTCAGCCCCCCCCCCCCATTTCGTTTTGGCTTTCATTTTCATTGGTTTCAATGGAAAACCCATTTTTGGCTGTAACCTTGTTGTTGTTCCCTATATTTGGCTGAAACTTGGGCTGCATATACCTCCAATGGAAGGCATTAAGTGACCCAAATTTCACAAGGATTGAGTAAAGGAATCCAATTTTAGAAGCAATTGAATCGGTGAATTGAATCGTTTTGGCTTTCATTTTCATTGGCTTCAATGGAAAACACATTTTTGGCTGTAATTTTGTTGTTTTTCACTATATGTGACTGAGACTTGGGCTCCATATACATCCAATAGAAGGCATTAAGTGTACCAAGTTTTACAAGGATTGAGTAAAGGAATCCAATTTTAGAAGCAATTGAATCATTGAATTGAATCATTTTGACTTTCATTTTCATTGGTTTCAATGGAAAACACATTTTCAGCTGTACCGTTGTTTTTCACTATATGTGGCTGAAACTCGTGCTGCATATACCTCCAGTGGAAGGCATTAAGTGTACCAAAGTTCACAAGGATTGAGTAAAGGAATCCAATTTTAGAAGCAATTGAATTATTTTATTTAGCAAAATTCTTCATCTACACTCATATACATTCTTAGCTGTAACTTCTTTGCCTCATATCTAATGTAGATGACACTTGGCAGGTTTACACATCTTCCCATATTTGCTATCTTTGCCAGCTTTCAGAAGTATTGGATAAAGGGACCTGGTGGTATAAGCAATTAACATATAAATGTATATCTGACTAACATCTTTGTAGTCCAACCGCAACCAGTGTACATGAAATTTGGCAGGACTGTATATAACAATTTCATTATCATCTCTGCCACATATCAGAAAGTTGTGATAAGGGGTCCCAATTTTATATGCCTGCACAGCATATGCAGAGAAGGAGCCTATGCCAGGGATTCTCTTACGTCACTGTGGTATAAGATCGGTTGGTGATGCCAATTGGCCAGCAGAAAGGTCAACCAAATATCCTCATTCTGTGCTGTGACCATCCCAACATCTCTCCCCCACTTGTTACTGGAAAGTCAGAAGCATCTGTTTAGGAAAGAGTCAATAGAGATTCTCTTATGTCCTCTGTCACAGTGCTGCAGGATGTGATTGTGATGATAATTGACCAGCCTGGATGTGTAAACTATGTCCCCTGATTGCTCGGATGCTATCCCCAAAGTCCCAGTTATGTCCTTTATGCCCTTATGCCCACCTCAGGGCTGCCCTCTATGCCTGCCTCGAAGCCACTACCAATTGGTCCTGTAAATCTGGAAGCATGCAGTAATTGGCCAGTGAATGTGTCTGTCAGTCTTTTGGTTTGCTCCACATCCTCCCTCCTACAATCTCTCTCCCCCTGCCATGCAGGGTGCCTGCCTCTGACTGGCACTGCATGTGCTGCTATTTATCTGAATAATGGTCTTCACAGGGACAACATCAATTGCTTATAAAATTGGGTCCCTTTATCAAATTGTTCTGTAGTTTGGCAGAGATGACAGTGAAGGTATGTGATACATTCCTGCCAAATACCTTTTAAACAGGATGGAATATACAAATGATACAGCTGGAAATGTATTTTCAAGTTAATGTCTTATACCATCAGGGCCCTTTATCCAATATTTCTGAAAATTGGCAGGAGTGTTATACTTATGGAGGGACATAATATTCACAGGTGTAATACAAATTGGATGCAAGATAAATAAGTTGTAGCTATGAATGTGTATGGAGCTTTTCTGAAAATCACAACATTCAATTGCTTCTAAAATCGGTTTCCTTTACCTAATCATTTCACAAATTGGTACATATAGTGCCCTCCATTGGGGGTACAACCTCCCCATGTTTAATCAGAATTGAATAAGAAACAAAAATGTTACAGCCAGAAATATGTTTTTCAGGCTTTTCCCTTTGTTTCTAAAACAAAAGGTCATTTTTGTTTCTATTTTTGTTATTATTATTTGTCATTTTTGATATTGCAATAACAATAATGAAAACAATAATGTTCATTATCGTTATTGTAATAATGAAAATGACATGCACACCCCTACAAGGGCATGATTTGCCCATCTCTCTTTTATTGTTCTCTTTGGGTATGGAGTGCAGTGGGGATTTGCTTCTTACCTGATTGCTTGTAAGGGGGCATTTCCCCCCTCTCTTTTATTGCCCTCTTTTTCACAGTGAGAATTTGCCCCTCATCTACTTTGGGCTTAAGGGGGCATTTGCCCCTCCCTGATTTATTTCACTCTTTGGCATGGGGTACAATGGGGATTTGCTCCTCACCTTTGTGTGTTTTCAGTTGTTCCGGGGCACCCATTGGCCCCGGCACGGAATCGCGTATTGATTCCCCTCCGGAATCAGAACGGCCCGTCAACAGATGTGCCAGCTGATTCCAGAGGTGTATCGGGGGAGGGGGGAGGGCTGCACGGCGCAGTGTGCGGCTGTACAGCCCCGCCCCCATGCTCCCGCGGCCGCCCGCCCTCTGGGAGATGGGCGAGCGCAGCGGTCAATGTGGCTGCAGCGCCCGCCCACTCCCCGGGGTATTGGCCACGGCCCGGAATCGGTGGCAGGCACGGCCGCTGATTCCAGGCCGTGGTCCAGGAGCAGACGTGACATTACCACGGTGAATCCCACTGTGGTTGACCATGGTAATGTCAACTACCCGGAAGTTCCCTAGAAGGCCTAGTAAGCGTCACTAGCATGCTGAAGCCGGGAGCCACAGCAGAGCTGAAGCCGGCCGCCGGACCACCGCCGCTGCCGCCTGGAGCTGAAGGCAAGGTAGGGTGATCCCTGGGTGGGCGAGGTAGGGTGATCCCTGGGGTGGGGTGTGTGTTAAACCACCCCCCACCCCAGGAATCAATGGTACTGGTACACTTACTTGCTGTGCTGCTGGTGCGGGCTCTGGGTCGCTGGCGGCGGCCCGGAGCCCAGGGACTTAGGGAAAAAAAAAAATTAAATCCAGGGTGGGTGGGGGGTGTCCCCCCTTCCACCCGCACAGCCTGGATGGGGGAGGGAAAGTGTTTGCTTTTTTTCTGTTTTTGTTTTTTTTACATTGCGGCCATTCATTTGAATGGCCGCAATGTAAAAAAATCCGGCACAGGGGGAATCCGGTAAATTCCCCCAATTACCGGGATAATCCAATACTGCCGGTACACCCAAAAACCGGCAGTATCGGATACCGGATCATCCGGTAGTCCCACCCCTACCAGCTATCATATCCACTGCTCCACTGAACCTGAGTCCCTCTCCCCTGTTGGAGCTGTGGCTTGGGGAGTTTCCCATGGCTTTGGGGTGGGGGATAAACTGGCCTAACACTATTGCTCACTTGGTAGGGGGTGGGGCTAGAGGTGGGGCTGGAGGCGGGGCCTGCTCACCTGGGTGGAGCTATACTAACTTTAGACTTCAGCCCCCCCATCCACATCACTTCTGGATCTGCCCCTGCCTTCCCCCCATCAGCACTGGGTATTTTGTTTTTCAAGATTCTTGTGTTTCTCAGTGAGAATCCAACCAATTCTTGTCTTGTTCTCATTTGCAAGAATAAGACGAGAATTATGATTCTTACCGAGAAGCGCAAGAAACCCAGAATCGAGTTTCAGCTCTACTTGCTAATATACATGGCTGTAACATAAAGGTTTGTGCCACCTGATGACATTTATGGGTTCTTTTGATACACCCATCTTACAGCAAATGAATGAATTAGTTTAATAATCAGTCTAGTTCCCACATGTTTGTGGTAATATCTAACAACTTCTTATGCTTTGCTTTGTTTCTCATCTGTGGCATTCATTTGGTAACTTTCACACCTGTATAATGCAACTGATCATATTAGCTTTCTTATCTATGGAGTCTAGAAATATATTTAAACATCTGTTTTTGTATAATTGGACCAGTTTCCTCAATGTTGCTCCAGCCATAGCAGTTCCCCTGCAGATTTCCTTCACACAACAGGTGTCCCCACGAACCAGAGATAATTGAATTTGCAAACTTGCTTGATCTTTTCTTCTGGCAATAGGTGTTAATGTCTTCATGTTTTTCCCTAATAGTCTATCGCTTTGGACTTTAGCTTGGCTAAGGAATTGGGATATCTGTTTTTTGTGGTCCAATAAGTTTTGGAGATCATTTATAACAAGTAAAGGGGAAAAAAAGGTCACAAATACTATTGTGTTGTCTGCATATATAAGATGTATCAATTCTATGGCTGTTTACTTCCAGTCCTGTTAAAAGGAAGTTGTTCCCAACCATAAATTGGAGCAGCAGAGTGCAAACACTTTGTCTATTCAAACACTTGCAGAACAAGATGACTTGCACCATTCAGGAGCCATTGAAAGTGCCTGTACATATCATTTCTATAGCTCCACAAGGTGTACGCAGTGCTTTATAATAACAGATTTTCAGAGACAGGTCCTTGCCCAGTGGGTTTACACAGCCATCCACCTCAGTTGAGCTGGAAAAATCCCTTCCCAATCAGAGTACTCTCCTCACTTTGTTGTTTTCCTGATTGCTTTCCAGAAGTGTGCAAAAAGGGGAGAAGCCAAAGCTCCTCCAACTGCAGATATCCCTCAGTGTGGTGCTGGACAGAGGGCCATGATGTAGCCCTTTCTGGCAATAACAATTGGGGGATGGACCCCGCTGTCTCTGAGGTCTGGCTTTCTCTCTCCACAATCCATGAGCTTGAGACTCACATAGACCCAACAGCAGATACTGGGCGGAGACCAAAGCTCCTCCAACTACAGATATCCCTCAGTGTGGTTCTGGACAGAGGGACATGATGTAGTCCTTTCTGGAAATAACATTTGGGGGATGGACCCCACTGTCTCTGGGGTCTGGCTGTCTCTCTCCACAATCCATGAGGCTGAGGCTCACATAGACCCAGCAGCAGGATACTTGCCCAACTTGATCAGTTCTAATTCTTATTGATGGTGGAGGGGAAAGTCTTTGAATGGACGAAGGAATTGCCAGCTCCTCTTGACAATCAGTGTGCGCTGCTTGAGGACATGGGTGCTTGAAGGTCAGCTAGCTCCTGAGTCCAGGGCACATAGTGTATAGTCTTAGATGTGATGTGTTGGCAGACTGCATAGAGTGGTCCCTTGGCCTGCATGTGGTCTAGGGACTGCATGTTGAGTACTCTTGCAGTAAACAAAAGGATTTGTTCTCAGCAAGAAGCCATTCTGCCCAACAATATCAATTTCTTAAGCTAAAGCATTAATACCTTGTACCTTAGCCAATCCAACTGGGTGCATAGTCGCTTAACATTCCTTCAGCTTGTAATAATAATAAATACGCAAAGAAATTTAATCCACAGCCAGAGACTTTTAATGAGGAAAACCAAAAATAAAATATATGTCATCCTGTTAGTTTTTGCCAGAATGTGTCTGCTGCCCAGAGGAAAACTCTGACGTGGAACACTGTCTTTAGCAAATTTGCTGGACTACAGAAATTCACATGTGATACAATAACTTCTGAAATATATAATCTCCTGAACTTATTGTCTGCATAAAGGTGTAAAGACATATTTTGACAGATAAGTTTTGGAAAGGCTGAAATAAGACCAATCGTATATTAATCCCTTTTCCTGTTGCATAGGTCACTTTGGAAAAAGAATGCATTTTCCCCCAGCAGTCCTTTTCTTCCAGAACACACACAAAACGTCCCAAGTTTGACTGTGCTAATCAGACAGACAGAACAATTTAGGTCAGTCTGGCTCTGAATATTTTCCTCTATAAACTGTCTTTATTTGAATCCATAGCTGTCAACTAAGGGGGCATTCCAACAGCCTGCGTACGCCACCCGCAGGCCAGAATGTGTGCATGCTCACGTGCATGTGCAGCACGCATGCACACCTGAGCGCAGCACCTGTGAGCAGTGTGCTCAGGCCGTTGGATTGCCCCCTAAGGCTTTTTGTGGAAAATAATGTCAGTCTGTACAAAATATTGTTTGAATCTATGTAGTTTAGTTTTTAAGGTTTAATTTTTGTACTTGGGGTGGGGGGAAATTGGCTGGGGTAAACTGTCAGGACTGACACACAGCTGATTGTAGTTGTATATTAGCTGTGCTTTTCCTCAGCTCTGATGATGATTGCATCAGTAGAATTCTAGCCACCAGACGATTACCCATCACGGACCATCAGCTTTCCCTGCTCACACCAACAGAACAAATGTTAGAGCATGTTTCTCTCCTTCTTAGGATGATTTCAGACATGACAGGGCGCCTATTGGCCCCATCACGGAATCACCTTTCTGATTCCTGGCCGGAATCAGAACAGCCCGTCAACAGACAAGCCAGCTGATTCCGACGGGGAATCTAGGGAGGGGGCGGGGCTGCGTGGCGCAACGTGCGGCCACACAGCCCCGCCCCCCCATGCTCCCCCAGCAGCCCATCGTCCTGGAGACGAGTGGGCGCAGCGGCTAATCCGGTGGCTGCGCCCGATTCTGTTCCGGGGTCTGGGCCACGGCCCGGAATTGGCGGCAGTAACAGATGTTACCGTCCGCCGATTCTGGGCCATGGTTCAAGTAACCATGCTTTCGGAGATGGTGCCCGGACCATCCTAGAAAGCGTGGTTATTTTGCTCACCTCCGGTGTTTCACTTTGGTGAACATCTGGCGGCGAGCAACCAGACATTACGGGATCATCCGCCACCACAGGGGATTGTCCATGGTTGACCGTGATCTCGTAACGTCTTAAAATACCCTTAGAATCATAGGGTAGTTTCAGATGTCATAACAGCTATATGATTGGTATAGTCAACATGGGGACAATCCTGGTCACTTAGTTGGGTGGATTTTTTGGTTTTTTGGTTTTTTACTGTTTAGACATAACAGCTTGTGGGTGGCCAATGGTTACCCACAAACTATTATGTGTGTGGGGAGGGGGCTTACCTGCCACTGCTGTGTTTCTGCCTGGGAAAACTGTTTCACTCCTTGTTTGGCATTTCAGCTGCAGCTGAAGTGCCAACAAGGAGTGAATTAGAAGCTTTTCCAGGGCAGCACACACTGATGGCTGGTAAGCCCACTTACATGAGTGGGGAGCAGATGGGGGAAAACCTCTGGTCCCTTCCTGCCCCACTTTTTCCAGTGGCTCAGAAAGAAGCAGCAGCAGGGAGTGGATGGAGGAATCCCTCTGTCTGCTCCCTGCTACTGCCTTTCTTGCTGCCCCCAAGCACAGGTCAGCAGTGGCAGGTGTAGCACAGCTTCTCCTATTGCCACTAGCTATTGCTGGGAGGATGGTGATTCCACGTAGGCCTCACAACAAGTACATGGAACCCACTTGCCTGTACTGTGGGCCCGCAATGAGTCCAGAGGCTCTGTTGCAGGGGTAGTTTTTAGAGGCTGTGTAGCTTCTACAGTCTACCAAATCGAGGGTAGTGGTTAGACATAACGTAACCACCATTCATGAGTGGTTGCTGTTACCTCTAAAAACACCCATAGAACTAAAGAATTGGAATGTACCTCAACTCCTAGTGTAACCCCTGCCCTGAGGCAGGTTATCCTATACCTAAAGCATCTCTGACAGAATGGGGATCATCAGTCTTTTCTTGAAAACCTCCAGGGAAAGAGATTTTGCAACTTCACTAGCCAGCTTGTTCCGCTGCTGAACTCCACCTATTTGAAACTGAAGTTTCAGATCGTCGTGGATCAAAGTCATGATCCTCCATTCTGCAAAACAATATTTTTTATAATTTTGAGGGATAATTTGCAAACTCCCTCTAACACTGGATTCTTTGGGGAAGAGCTGGCAGTTCCTTCTTCTCACATGTCACCTGGCATGTGTGGGGGGTTGGCTGGAAATTATTAGCTCTCCACAAATTTCCCATTCATATTATCAGTGGAGAAGAAAGTCTTTCCTCGTTCTTTGGCATAATGGGGTCATTATCTTTGGTTCCCACAGTTGTTGTCTCTTCATTCTTACTACTAGACCTGCTACAGAATGGCAGTACTTTATAACTTTGGGGAGTCATTTAAAATCTCCATGCCTCAAGTCCCCAATCTGCTAAGAGAGATTTTAATTTCTTCTTACCCATCTCCAAGGGTAGTTGTAAACTTTAATGTTTGAAAAGTGCTTGAGAATCTCTGATAAATGATGCTTCATAGGGACAAAGCATTTTTGTTGTTGTCTTATTTTGAGTGTTATCACGTGCATATTGTTTGTTTTAAATAATAAGACACATTAAAAGGAGTTCTTCAGATAGAGTGTGCTTAATTATGACATTTTCTTTCCACTCCTACCTTGGGGTATAAACCCTTTCAACATTTTGTATGGTTAACCAGTCTTCCTGTGGTTGCAATTAGACTGGCATTATTATATTTCATGTATTCTTGTATGGCAACTGAGCAGAAGGTTCTGGCTCAGTCATGGTGTTCTGCCCTCTTAATCTTAGCTGTTTCAATGTAGGATATATGCAGTTCTGGAGAGAGGTAAGTTTGGGCTTGTAAAATAGTTTCATTGATATCTTCTTCAGAGAATGGGTGCTGCGGGACTGCCTCACTCCCCATGTGCCTATGCACCCTTTGAGATCGTCCAGAGGAGCCTTTTTGGAGGTTCCCCGGACAAGGTAGGTGGCCACCGATGTTAGATCTTTTTCGGTGGCTGCCCCTGTGCTGTGGAATTCGCTCATGGAGGAGGCTCAGTTGGCCCCCATTCTCCTGTCATTTCAACGTTTATGGTAAGACCTGGCTGTTCCACCAGGCTTTCGGCGAGGGAGAGTTGGGGGGGATTTCCTTGCATATTAGAAATGTTTAACTTTTAAAATTGTTTGTTTTATTCTTTTATCTCTGTTGTTCACCACCCCGGGCTGCCCTGTGGGCAGGAGGGGCGAGATAAAATTTTAAAATAATAAATAAATAAATAAATAAACTCATTTTTTAAGTTGCTGCCACCAGTGGCTCAGTGGTTCATGCTGTACATTATCATCATAAAGATCCACATTCATTTCTTCTGTTTCTAGTTGTTTTATTGCTTGAGTGCGTGCAAAGGTTTTGTGTGTGTGTGTGTGAGATGGGGCTGGTTGTTGCTGGGTTTTTTTGTCTGATTTTTGGGAGTAATATATGAGTATTTAGAATCGGGCAACAGCACCACTTCTGGCTACTTAAGAAGCAACATTTATGAATTGTAGACTAATCCTAATTGATACATTTATTTATTTATGTTGTTATTTAAATTTATATGCCACCCTTCTCATCAAGGCTCAGGGCAGCTTAGCACAATCAATAAAAAATCTAAAAGTCCCACTGCCGCCAAACCTTTCCCCTAACCCCCCAACCCAAACCCAGATGAATTCATTATATATGGAAATAGTCTACAAAAGGGAACTGCATTCTTAAAAAGCCCCCCACTTTCACCCCCACAAACAGTAAACTTGAGTTTGTAGCACACTGCTCATGGGACCAGTGCAGCAATTAGGTCTTGCAGAGAAAATCAGAAGATCATCCCAACCGCTTTCTTTTGACCCTCACTTTGATATCCTGGGGGTTTTGTGAAATTTAAACAATGGCAGGTACTGCTGGGGAATGCTCAGACTTGTTCCCTCCTACACGCAATCCCCTTTGCCTTTGACTCGAAGAGAATGATACTGTGGAGATTAAAGTAGAATTATTTGCCAACTCTGTTCAGGTCGCCTTTGACCTGTTTATATTCCCTTGTGTTCTTGCTGAACCCAAATGTAGACAAATAATATGTTTCCAACGACTGAACTTAAGTATCCTTTGCATGATATATTTTTCTATGCAAATAAGATGCCAAAAACGTGGACCCCCTGTGCTCGCTCTGGATATTCCTGAGTAAGGAAATCTGCACTAAATTTAAATAAATTAAAAATAAAGTGCAGATTTAGTCTTTTGGCAGGTTCATAGTTATTTGGTTCTGTGTTCTGGCTCAGGCACATCTCACTTTTGCTCCCCTTAGAATCTTCCAACTTACCTTTAATTAAAATCCTCTGTAAACTCATCAGACTGATTGTAACTCTCTGGAAATGCAATCACTTCCATGGCTCCAGCACAATGCATCACTTGGGCCTTCATGACCCAGCTTGCCCTAGGCTATTACTGCTCTAAATTATGGAGATAAAGCAGTTTAAGTGATATGTTTTTATTGGACCAACTTGTTTTGGTGAGCTAAGCTTTCAGGTCGTACAGGGCCTTCCTCAGGTTAGTGGCCAATCTTGGTTGCTTGGAAGAAGTACCCAGTGGCCAATCTTGGTTGCTTGGAAGAAGTACCCAGTGGCCAATCTTGGTTGCTTGGAAGAAGTACCCAACCTGTCTCTTATACACATCTAGATGTGTATAAGAGACAGGAATGGGCCAATCTCTTTCCTGATGTTCACTCCCGGATCCCAGTAGTAAGAGGTTATGTTCTCCAAAACCTACCTGGCTAATAACTGCTAATAGATCTGTTCTCCAGAAACTTGTCCAATCCTTTTAAAAACCCAGTTATACTACTGGCCTTGACCACATCTTCTGTCATTTGAGGCTATAGTTCAGTGAGTCAAGCTTTTTTTGTTCTGCCTACCCTACCCCTTGACCACTAAATCTGATGCATTTCCAAAGGAGTCCCCACCGCCATACAACATTTTTTAGGGGTCTGCAAATGAAAAAAGGTTGAGAACTCCTGATTTAAAACATTGTTGGTTTCCTCACCTAGAGCACGTCATTCCCACAGTGGGGCCGAGTGATTTTCTACCTTTTAAAAAATCCAGTGCAGTCTCCCTAGCTTTCAGATTTTTCACTAAGCTCTCAATTATCTCTAGTTCTTTCTGTTCAGTAATATTCCCAAAGTCCCCAAGCCACGGAATTTGACTTCAGATGCAGGGAAACTCCCTTTCACTGCTGATGTCATGGGATAAGAATCCTTTCCTCCCACCGTATCAAGTAACATTTATAGGGCCCATCTGGTGGTAGTTCTAGCTCCCTCTAACTTTCCTATTCACACAATGAGCGGAGCAGTTGGGGAAGTGGCTCTTGCCTGTGGGTGTGAGTCAACTCATTGTAGAGGAAATTAAAGTGAATCTTGAGTTTTGGTTTCTTTCCACAGTGAAGTGGGATGTATAGCCTTATTCCATCTGAAGCGGACTTCTTAGCCACACTAATACTGCAAAGTAAGTGTAGTATCAGGTTTAGACTTAATGAAACAGTTTAAGTGACTCACCTGGAGTGTTACAGCAAGTAAATGTCAGGGTTAGTATTAGAGCCAAGAGCTCTGACTCAGAATCCATTGCTTTAAACACTGGACTATAACTTCAGATGAAAAGATAACATTAGGGGGTGATGAACTCTTAAAGATCCTTGTTTCCCTGCAACTGACAATAGTAATAAAAATTAGGGACAAGGAAGCGGGATCCGGATCTGCTATAAGCGTCTTTCAGGTCAGTGGAGTAAGAGCTAGGATGAATTTGATTCCTCGTGAGAGATAATGTAAATAATTGTAAATTGGAACCTTTTTTTTTTTTTTTACTTTACAAAAATGCTGGTAGCCTCATTTACCTTACCCCGTTTACCTAAATTTTACAGGGTGCACATCAAATATGCTGCTCTGTTAAGGATGAAACAGCAAACTTCTCTCTGTTTCTATGTATTAAATGTTGGTCTTTCTAATCTCTATACACACAGTCCAAAGTAATTATATTGCACACAAAGCCAGGTAGAGTTCCATAGCATATATGCACATGAAACTGCCAATACCTTTATGATATCAGGTCAGATTTGCTCAAAATGTAATAGAACGGGTGTTTTCAGATGGACACCTGCTCCGCTTCTGCTCCACCCCACCACCTTATGGCCCATCTATGTAAAGGAAGACCAGCCTGACGTGAGGCGGAGCATGAGTGGAGCAGGCTTTGCCTGCTCCAGGCCAGCTCTGCTTGCGGTGCTCCGGAACATCCTGGAGCACTGTAAGCAGAGCAGGCCGCCCAGACCTGGAGCACCATCCAGGGGTTGAGCAGTGGTCCAGCGCCACTTTAGGCCAGGGGTTGCCCTGGCAGCAGCCATAGAGGTGTGGGTGGTAGCCTAGAGCAGCTGGTGATCCACCCACATCTCTGTGGTGCAGGGGGAAGGGGTGCTGCACGGGCAGTCTGCTGCAGTGGGCGCCTCCATTGAACCAGCTGGTCCGTCCCAAAACATCCAATGTGTCAATATTTACAGGCAAAAAGTTAAGCAAACTGCTATCAGTCAGTTGTTTTTAGTTAGTCTGATTGGTTAACACTTATCAATCAATTCACAAATATAAAAGTACAAATTTGTTTCAGCTGCAGTGGAATGAGTACTGCAACTTCAGGCCACTCCTGAGGAAACACCAGCCAATTTTCCTTGCAACCATTATGCATACCAACAATATACAGTAAGGGCATCTTTAGACATAACAAAGATCGGGTGTTAAAACCCCTAAGCACGTGTTTGGCCATTGTGTCTAACAATCCGAACACCAGTTTGGCCACCCGTTGAACACACAATGTGTTTTGGCTGAACACGTGGCCAACATTGTGTCTAATGATACCGCGTGGTGTGTAAGCAGGTACAACACGGGGAACACGGCAGCAGCGCTTGCGTGCTGAGATCGGGTGGTGAGCAAAACACCGATTTGCCCCAAGATGGACTGTGTCTCTAAACAGTGCCACATGGTGAACACAGGGCCAAATCAAGGTCAAATATCAAGGTCAAAACACACATTCAGACACCTGTTGACTTTATGTCTAAAGACACCCTAAGAGTATCATTTGAAGTTTAATAGGCTTAAATTTATTAATAAATTTAAATTTAATACATTTCATTAAATAACTAAAGGTGTGCTACCGGGAGGGGAGAGCTGCCCTGGGATAGCTAAGAATTGTTTTATTTTTGGTTTGGACTGTTGCAGGGGTTGCTACCCCATGCTAAAGACCTGGAGCTGTATTTACTGTGTGGCTGTGCCCTGCCAGAGGGAATTGGACACCTGTGAGAAGCAGCAGGGATAGACCATGCTGACAAGACCTCTGATAAGGAGGGGATTAGCCTATGGCAGCACCATAGTCATCCGCTGTTAGGTGTCATGCTGAAGGGCGATGCGCACAAAGGCAGGCCCCTTGTGTGCGCCCCTTGTGAGCACCAAGTGAGCAGGAACAGCAACCTTTATTTCGGACAATTAAGGGGTTATTTTTGTTTATATCTCTTTTGGGTAACTGCCAGTATTTTGGGATGCTACGAGCTGTTGTGGGCCAAGGAATAGAGCTGAATAAGTAATTCGGTTACCAGCCCAAGGGTGGTCTGTAGGGGCTAAACCCTGTTTATATTATTTTATAGGGACAAGGCTCCCCTTAATGGATCTTAGGGTTAAGCCTCTCTAAGGCTTACCCTGAGAAGGGGATGGTACTGCCAGGGGCTAAATCTTGCCAAAACCTACCCCGAGAAGGGGAAGGCACTCCCAGGGGCCAAGTCTCGACAAGACTTACCCCACGAAGGGGAAGGCATATCCAGGGGACAAGCCTCGTCAAGGTTCACCCCAAGAAGGGGAAGGCACTCCCAGGGGCCAAGTCTTGCCAAGGTACACCCCGAGAAGAGGAAGGCACTCCCAAGGGATAAGTCTCGCTAAGGTTTACGCTGGGGGGGGGGAGGTATTTTTAGGGATTTCAGCCCTATTTGGGTATACCCCAAGGAGGGAGAAGTAGCCCCCTGTTTATTTAGGAGCTAAAAACATGTAGAGGTATCCCCCAAAAAGAAGAGAGCATCCCTTAAATTTATTTGAAGACCTGCACTCTGTAAGGTATATTTGGATTGGGGAAGGCTTTCCTGCCCTTTGCTGGCTTTGAGCTGGGGCACAAGGGCAGTTAGTGATATACTGAAGCGGACATCTGTCTTTCGGGCTAGGGACTAAGTCCTGACCAGATTCCTCCAGGCAGGAGAAGGTAGAGTCATCTTTCTCTTTCCATTGAGGGGCAAAGTGACTATCATACATCTTCGGTCTAAGACCTGTATCGAGTTGGATTGGGAAGGGGAGTTTATAGAGGCCTGAGTGGCTTGGCGATATATATATTTAGATTGAAAAGAGTGGTTGGAGGGTGCGAGATGACCTCCCCACCTATTAAACAAAGGAAGCTTGATGAATACTTTTTTGGTGTAAAGCCAAGGAAGAGGGGGACCTTGGCTGCAGAGAAGGGGGAACCCTCCATTAGTATTTCATTAACAAATTCTTTTTCTATTCTGGACCCTGATGTAACGGGAACTCCACACTCCCCCAGGGATAAGACGCAGGAAGGACATATGATAGTTATGGAGAAGCCCCAGGAAAGGGTTAATACTGGGAATATAGGGAAGATGAATGATAATAGGACATCGCAATTGTTGGACCCCTCTCCCTCTGTGGAAGACTCTCAAAAGGGAACCAAGCCATACTTGGAGATATTGACAGAGCAGACGCTTTTGATCTCTAAAACCTTAAATTATATTTTTGCTCAGCTAAAGATATTAACAAATATTGTGGAAGGGCAAAAGGGTAATTTAAAAGACCATAAGGCCAGGGTTGAGGGAGCCCAGAGGGGAGAGCCTGTAAGTAGACATCTGTGGGATGAAGTGGGACTTGGTGCAGGGCTGACCATCAATCTTGTTTTGAGCTGGTTCAAAATGCAGTAGCTAATGCTATATTACAGTTTACCCCCTACCAAATGGGACCATCCCATTGTGGAATAGCTCCTATTCGGTAGTTAGGCATTTAAGGGCTCTTACCGATATTCAGTGCTCGCCTGCAGAGATTAGTGTAATTAGACCCAATTGGAAATTTTCGCACAAATGGGTTATAGTTTTTAACAGAACATATTCAGTCAGGCAAATTTTGAAAGCGGTTGGGGTATTAGGGAATAGTGGGGTATGCCTGGCTAGGATCTTTATTAACAAGGGGTCAAGGAATGTGGATAAGATTCGAACTCGGCCTCTGCCAGAAAAGTGAGCCCCTATATTACAGAAATATCTTGTAGGAGCCCCCCAAAAGAGGGCTGAACAGCAGCAAACCATGCCCAAACAGACAGAAGGAATGAATTTGGAAATGGTTGCAGCTGATAGAGCCACTCAGGGGGAGTCAAGAGAGGATGAGAGGATTTGGGGGGGAAAGAGTTGTAATGCAGCATTTCCCTCGAAACCTAAAGTAGTAACACTGTGATTGCAATTGGGGAGCAACAATCACGGGAAGACGGGTTGAAGGCAAAGTGCACTATCTCTATAAGAAATTCAGGGAACATAACATCTAGTGAGGAGGTAAAGACAGAGTCTGAAACAGAGGTAGAAATAAGGATTCCAATCCTTGAGAAGAAAAGGAAGGAGAATTGCCAGAGTCTTGGGCGTCAGAAAGAGAATGTATCAGAACCACTTGCCATAGCCTCTGAGGCAGATAGGGATTGTATTTCGGCCAGTTATCGCATAACATGGGCTGAACTTACTTCTGCACAAGTAAAGTCTAATTCTAATTATTTGGAGCCCAAGATGGAATGTAAATGGCCTATGCTAGAGGATAAAGGGAACTGTCCGGTAGTGGATGGGGTGGAAAATCCAGGAATGGTCTACGTGGGAAATTTAGGCCTTGGTGATCCTGATATTACCTCTCTTAATTGGGGAAAAGATCACTTTCTTGAGGGCTTTGAGCTGGGAAATGATTTACCTGTACTGGAGGCTATAGAGGCTTCATTAGAATCAAACCAGGGCTTCAGTGTTGCAGTTCCAAAATCCCAGGAGCTAGTAAAAACTATTATAAGAGAGTCTATTAAATGGCCATTAACGGAAGAAGGGTGGTGTGAGGGAGACATACTCATACGAGAGGAAGACTCAGTAAACAAGGATCTAAGCCAGGGGTGGGGAACCTCCGGCCCGCGGTCCACTTCTGGCCCGCGGGGCTTGTTCCCATGACCCGCCGACCTCTAAAGCCTTCCCCATTGTGTGCGGCCCATCACCCGACTCATTGTGGCCCGAGCAGGGCTTTGCGGGCTACATACAATGGGGAAGGCCTAATCTAAATTACCTGCCCGGAGCTGCTGTGGGAGCCAGGCTGCAGCTGTTGTGCAATCTGCACCAGACTGGAGGCAGAGCCCTGCGGGGCCCACATGCCACACTGTGCCACCGGCCTCCGCTGCTACCTGTACCCTGGCGCTGAGCTGCCCCTCCAGGCACTGGGTCAGGATACCTGTGCCTGTGGGCAGGCTGCCACCGCCGCCACTGAGTACGGAGCTGGGGCCAGCGCCGAGCCGGGCGCAGGTGAGTCGAGGCAGCATGTGTGTGTGTGTTCTGTGTGTATTCTGTGTGTGTGTGTATTCTGTGTGTGTGTTCTGTGTATTGCCTGTGTGTATGCATATTCTGTATGTGTGTGTGTAAAAAGTTTAATTGATTTTAATTGATTATTAATTGATTTAAATTGATTTGTTAGTGATTCTAATTAACTTTTAATTGATTTTAAAATTGATTTTGATGTGTGGCCCCCAGCACATTCAAGGAAAAACATGCCATTAGGGAATCTCGCAATCAATGGTTTGATTTGGAATGTAGAAACCATAAGGCAACATTGTCAGCAGCCAGGGGGCAATGGTCGAGGGCTCAGTCTGCCTCTCTTTGGGAGGAATTTTCCCAATTATCTACCTATGCCCAGTTACTTAAAAGCAAGAGGGCTGAGTACTTTGGTAAAGTTTGGGCAAGGATGATGGTGGACCTCTCGGCCGGCAACTCCTCTGGCTTCTGGTCCTCCTTGAACCGAATAATCAGGCCCAAGGGCAATTCTACCACCTCTCCTATCTCAAACCCCTTGTGGGAAGAGTTTTTTGGCGAACTATACTCAGTACGACAGGTTGGGGTGGTTGATCTAAGGGCCAGGGAGGGCTGCCAGGAAGCTGGTCAGTGTGTGTTAGAATTTCCTGAAAGTAGCATTCTTGAATGTAGGCGGCAGGACCCGATTATATCACCGCTGAAATTCTGCAAGCTTTTCCCCACTGGTGCACGCGGATTCTGTCCAAACTATTTGTTGCGATTAGGTAAAGGTAAAAGACAGGTCAATTTTACCAATTCATGAATCACAAAACCGCCAAGGGAAAAAATCAAACATGATGTCATGTGAAAGCTGAGAGCTGGCTAAAGCTCACTGCAGGCGATGAGGAAATGCAAAGCCATGCAGGATGACCAGTCCGAAAAACCTATAAAACTTCTGCAGACACATAGACCATTGCGTCACAAATGGGCCCCTTCGTGAGGAAGAGGATGAAATTCCCGAAGCACCCGGCAGGAAAACGAACCCTCTCCCAGCTGGGTGAGATCGCCCCATTGAGCTTCATTCTCATCACCATATCTTACCAGCCAGAGAATGGCTGCAACAAAGGACCCTGGAAAACAAACACAGGACCCTGGAAATGAAGGAACTATGAAGCATGCCTTTTGGAAACCAACCCGTAAATGACCCTGGACAGGTGCTAAAGGGGGAAAACCCGACAAGGAAGGATCCTTCTCACCCTCCCAGTTGGGTGAGATCACCTTGTTGAGCTTATTCGCGTCACCGTATCTTACCAGCCAGCCAAGGTCTGCCACGAAGGACCCTGGAAAACAAAGAAAGGACCCTGCTACCAACAACAAAGGACCCTAGAAAGGTGAGGCGCTATGAAGTAAGCATTTTTGGAAACCAATACTGGTCTAAGCCAATCCGTTCCTCGCTGACTGCAACAAAATGTCCGGACCAATATGTCCATCGCTGGCTGCAACAAAAGAACTATGAAGTAATGCCTTTGAAACCAATACTGGGCCAAGCTGTCCATCGCCTGCTGCAAAAAGAAAGAACTATGAAGTAAGGCCTACAGGAACCCCTACTGGGCCCAGCTTTCCATCGGTGGCTGCAGCAGGACTGGGACAGCCTTGGGTCCAAGTACCAATATGAATGCGGTATTGGTTCTGGGGATAAAGCGTTAATCTTTAGGGGCCCGTGAAAACCAATGCTGGGCCAAGCTGTCCGTCGCCTGCTGCAAAAAGAAAGAACGATGAAGTAAGGCTTTCCGGAACCCATACTGGGCCAAGCTTTCCATTGGTGGCTGCGGCATTACTGGGACACCGTTGGGTCCAAGTACTGATAGGAATGCGGTATTGGTTTTGGGGAGAAAGCGTTAATTGCTAGGGGCCCGTGCCCCCGCCCCCACAGCGCCCCAGAGGTGCCCATGTGTTGCCTTACTGACTGCCGGCGGTGCTTGGTGCCGGTTTCTGCTCCTCCCACCAGGGGAGATGAATTTAACTTGCTCTCCCCGCCCCAGAAGCCATAGACACCAGAGCCATTAGCATTGAATAAAGTGCCGCTGCTCTGCCCGCCAGTGGCGGGGCTCCACCTGGGGATGCCCCCTCCCCCCAGCCCCTGCCAGGCCCTTGAAGCCCCTACCGGGGCCAACAAAATTGAATTGCGCCCCGCTGCTCTCCCCCCACGGCGCCGGCGCTCCACCTGGGGATTCTCCCCCCCCCCAGCCCCTGCTTGGCCCTGAAAGCCCCTTCCAAGGCCAACAAAATTGAATTGCGCTCCGCCGCTTTGCCCCACGGTGGCGATGCTCCACATGGGATTCCCCCCCACGGAAAGGAAAGAGGAGCACAACCCACCCACACAATTCCGCTCTGGGCACATGGGCTCTGCCCTCGCAGAAGCAAGACCCGCCAGCCAGGGAGGAGGCTACGGCTTCCGTGCTGCTGGCAGGGCTCGCTGTATGTGCCACGTGAAGCGAAGAGTGTGAGGCCCCCTCACTCAGCACAGCCTTGATCCCCGACCTGGCCGCGGGACACACCTACTCCACAGAGCGAGCTCCCTGACAAGACAGGCTTGCAGGAGCCGGAACTCTCCCCTGCTCTTTCCCGCCGGCGGCTGCTGCTGCTGCTCTTGCCTGCGTTAAGCGTTTCCTGACTGACGATCAGTTGCGCCCCTCTTGTGGTGGTGGCGGCGGCGGCGGCGGCGGCGGCGGCAGCCGAGACAGAGTCCCAGCCTGCGTCAGGTACACGCAACTGTGTTGCAGTCACAGCCAGGTAGGGGCTTCCCCCAGCCCCAGCAGACCCCAGGCTGGCAAAGGCGCTGCCTGCAGGAAAGCGCAGCGCCGCCTCAGTCCGATCGCACCCTGCCAGCCAAGCCAAGCCTCTCCCCCTCCCCCCCTGAGGCTGTGCAGGGTGGAGCCTTCCCTCAAACCTGCTCCCCACAGCAGCAGAAGCATGCTCCCCATCCCTACCCACAGCGAGCCCAGAGGCCATACGCCTCTCTGAGCGCGCCCGAGCCGCTGCGGACAGCCTCTGGGGTCCTTAAAGAAGACTCTGTGCGCGGCCCTGGCAATGGGAGGAGAGGAAGAGGCACCCGGCAGGTCCAGGTAAATATACCTGGCTATGACCCCACCCACCGGGTGCCACCCTCTTCCCCCCCATTGGCCTCCTGGTGCCGCCCCTCATGGCCAGGCTGCCCGGCACCCTGTTCAAGGGGAGGTGGGCACAAATCCACCCCCAATCCCCCATTTGTGGCAGGGGAGTGTCCCTTGTTGCGATTAGCAGAGGCCATTTAGTTCCCCGAGCCTGGGTATGGATTTGGATAGTCCCAATTTTTAAAAAGGGCAGCAAAAATGATCCAACTTGCTACAGGCCCTTTAGTTTGCTTTCCGTAATTGGCAAACTCTATGCAAAAATTTTGTTCGATTACTTGCAAAGGTGGACTACGGAAGAGAAAATCATTCCGCAGGAGCCGTTTGGCTTCCGTAAAGGGAAGTCTATTTTGAATTGCTGCTTCATTTTGCAACATCTAATCTTTAAATACTGCAAAATAAAAAAGGGCCAACTCTATCTCGCTTTTATTGATCTGACTAAGGCCTTTGACAGAGTCTGTCAAAGCTAGGCTATGGGCCAAGCTTAAAGCATGGGGAATCACTGATGCGCTACTAAATCCAATTCTCTATTTGCATTCTGGAAATGAAGCAGTGATCAAGTCAAGATTTGGACATGGACAGAGTAACCCAATCCGTGTGGAAAGAGGCGTGCGCCAGGGCTGTGCCCTGGCCCTGCTTCTTTTCAATTTGTATCTTTCTGATTTGGCTGGTTGTCTGGCTTCAGACAAGTTTCACCCTCTTAAGATAGGGTCAAAGTTTTTGTTTTTTCTGCAATTTGCAGACGACTTGGTTCTTTGCTCCCAGACCGAAATAGGCCTCAGGCGCGCAATCGACCAATTTTACTCCTACTGTAAAAATAATGGTCTTGAAATCAATGCTGCCAAATCCAAAATTATGGTTTTGGGGAAGAAATCCAAGAAAGCTAGCTGGCAAACTAGTCCGGGCCAGATCGAGATAGATAAACCATTTTCATATTTGGGTGTGACATTCACTCAATTGGGCACTTGGAACATGCACTTGCAGTCTAGAGCTGCTAAAGCCCTGACTGCAGTGCGTGCTTTAAGTAAGGCAGCTTTTTTATCAAAGGGAGTCCTGTTGTCCACCTTCTTCAAGGTTTACCGAGCAAAGGTACCTGCGTCAGCAGCTTTTGGTTTGGAAATAGTTCCATACCCCAATGTTGATATCTTAGAGAGGATTCAAAATCTTTTCCTACGACGTGCATTGCAAGTAGGAAAATCAGTGCCGGGAGCCGTCTTAAGGGCTGAAACAGGTACCGAGTCAATGTCTGTCTTATGCCCAGAAGAAGTATATAAGATATTGGCTTAGACTTTTGATCCAGTGCGAATTGGAACTTTCGCTCCAATGTCTTAGGGAGGAGTTCCTCCACCCTGGTCCGCGAATGTATCCCTGGTTAGTATATCTCGATCTACTACTCAGGAGGATGGGTTTTTCATTTAATCGTTTTCTGGGGAACAGTTTCGTGGCCACCCGTAGAGAGATCTTGGCCAGGATGAGAGATATTGCCCACCAAAGTGACCTAAGCATTTTACAACACTGGAGGTAGCCCCATGGTTAGGACAAGTTTAGTCAAATTGTGATTTTGAGTTTTATCTGGATGCTATATCGGATAGGAAACTTCGGCGTTGTTTCTCGCTCCTACGTTTTCAGCAAATTCAGACTGCTGTCCTCGAGGACAGGTACAAGAAGATGCCGTACAACACAAGACTTTGCTCTTGTAGCTTAGAGGAAATTGAAACCACGGAGCATTTTGTTTTATGATGCCCCCATTATGACACTTTGCGTGTAACTTGGCTTGCCCCCTTGCTAGAGCCTTTCTACCAATTGGATGCTTCTCAGAGTTTTAGATATCTCCTTACCTTAACAGACAGGACCAACCTGACAGCATTGGCAACCTTTATTTTGTTGGCATCTAGGCGAAGGGCTGAGACAACTTAAACCTGGAGCCCTATTAGGCCAGTGGGGTTTTCAAAGTGCACCCCCTCTTAGGGCAGTTGGAGTGTTGATAAAGGGTGCACCATATTAATTTTTTTCTATTTTAACTTATTGTTATGTCGATGTAGTGAAGTGGTGCGATTTGCTCTTTTGGATCTATTGCAATTTGTAAATTATATTACTTATCAATTTTTTTCAATTCAAGCTTTATTATGCGTGATAAGACGTCATAGCCAACAAACAAAACACACAAACATTTAACAAATAAATAAATAAATAAGTAAAAATGAAGGAATAACCTCATAAAACCAATACTATAAATAAGATAATAAAATCATAATACTTCAAGTTCAACATCCAGAATTCAAAATAACACAATCAGGAAGGGAATGATAACTTGAAATCTAAGAAATGTTGCCTCTTAACAAAAACCTGGGTCAAAAACCTAATTGCCTGAGTTTTCACCTCCTCACTCTTATTGGCTAGGACCAAAATTACCAACATATCCCGGGTCCTTCCTGGGAACTCAGCAAAAAGACCATCAAGATAGCGGGATCTCAGATCATCATACAGATGGCAGGTGCACATTATGTGAGCTGTGGTCTCGGCCTCCAAATGATCGTAGGGGCATAAACGCTGAGCAAAAGGAGTAGCATCAAAACGTCCCTCCAGGATCCTAGAAGGCAAGGCATTAAGCCTTGCCGACATAAATAACCACCTACCTCGGGGAAAAATGGGCAAGGCCAAGTAGGCGGCCATAACATCCATAGGGGGAGCCCATGACAAGAAGTCACGTAAATGCTTAGATAAACCTATCCTGGCCCTCTCCTCCTGGTAATCCACCTCCCTCCATCTTGCCCTCACTTCCTGGCCAGCCCTCTATTATTTATCTTTATTCCATGTTATGCTATGTTATGCCAACGCGGCTAAGACAAAAGCCAATGCCAAATAAACTTTACTTACTTACTTACTTACTTACTTACATTCAGGGACCGTCAATGCGGCCCCCGGCCTCAAAAAGGTTCCCCACCCCTGGTCTAAGCCAAATGCACCTTCGTGGCTTCCTGGATTAAGAGCAGCCAGAAATACTAGCGAGTAGCAATGAGGGGAAATAACTCAGTATACAAAGTTGTGAGGATGAGGGGGGAGGGGGGGAATTGTCAATCTGTGAATTGACTACCTATAATACCTTCTAGCATTGAAATTGTAATCGTCTCATGGAACGTGGCCGGTTGGCAGGCCAGGTTACTGGATAAGGAGTTTATTCAGTTTATTAGTAGTCCTGATTTGATTTTAAACCAGGAGACCTGGACGGTAGGTGAATTAGTATTAAAAGAGTATGAATGCTTTAGGATGGATGCATTACCGGCTGGAAGTAGGGGTAGATCCCGAAGTGGTTTGGCTTGCTTTATCAGTAGGAAACTGGGGGTTTCATGTATGTTATTATCCAACCTTCACTGTTTTATATTTATATATATAATTTAAATATATGTGGTGATAAACTCGGATTTTTGAGCTACACTCTCTTAATCCTGAATGTTTACATTCCGCCTGCAGATGCAAAAACCTATGAGGATAGTATGTGGGAAAATCTATTGATCTTGGTTAATTCCCTAGAGGAATGTTATCCGGGGGCTCTCATTTTACTGGCAGGAGATTTTAATGCCAGACTTGGGCAGACTAATTTGGAGCTATTCCAATTTGGAAATTTTTGATTGGACAGCGATTTCCCCTTGCTATATGATAAAATCTCTAGGGATGCAGGGCTTAATAAGAGTGGAATATTGTTTGTCAAATTATTGTATCATGCAAATCTATCCTTGTTAAATGGTAAATTTGTTAGTGACAATCCAGGTGAGCTAAAAATGGAAATAGCACCATTGATTATATGGCTCTTTCTCCCATTTTAGAGGACCATGTGGTGAACTTTGCTATAGGCAGTACAGCCAGATAGTGATCACCTCCATGTGCAACTAATATTATCTTTCCCCAGAGATGTTCAGCAACTGGGGTCAAGACTGAAAGGTGGAAAAGGTGGGATGGGGGATTGAGGAAAGCTTACAGGTGGCCCTGAGCTCGGAACAAGGGTTACAGTATAAAACTAATATAATACAGGCTGACAGGTCCAAAGTAATCATAAAGAACTATGAAATGTTGATGGAGTTGCTTCACCCTTTTTTAACTAGAGAAGTAGGTCCCTTGGAAAGGAACACCCAAACAAAACAGGCAGAGTGGTTTGATAGTGAAAGTTACCTAAAAAGGAGGGAGCTGCGGTCCTATTTACGGCTTTTTACAAAGACAGCTGGACCTTGGGGTGCCACAAAATTCTTTGAGGCTAGGCGTAGTTATAGGGAGTTACTGATAAATTAAAAACGGGTTATCAGAGGGAAGGTTGGAACAGGTTATTAAAGAGCATAGAGGATCGAGATTCATCCCTCTTTTGGAATATGATCAAGAGTTGAAACTTGGGCTGTAGACCAACCCCTCTAGTACCAAGGAACAAATGGGAAGAGCATTTTTCTGCCCATTACACGGTATCTGAGCAAACTCTGGATCAAGCGGCTCCCATAGCTTTTGATACACCCAGGGAATGGCCGCTGGTCACGGAGGAGGAGGTCGGAGAACTAATCTCTCAAATTAAAAATAAAAAGTCCCCTGAAGGAGACTTTATCCCACCAGAATTTTTGAAGACGTTTAAAGATTGGTGGACCCCAGCTCTGGCATCCCTGTTTACAGGAATAAATGCAATAGGCAGAGTCCCTGTTGAATGGAGTAGAGCAATAGTGGTGCTAATCTACAAGAAGGGCCCCAGAACTATTGCATGCAATTTTCAGCCCTTTAGTCTACTCAGTATAGTGGGAAAGCTGTATGCCCGATATCTAAATGCCAAACTGACAATGTGAGTGGAGGAAGAGAAGGTGATACCAGAAGAACAAAATGGCTTTAGAGCGTTTTGGGCTACAGAAGACTACTGTATTGTCATTTCCCACTTGCTTAGAAAATATTTATTGATTAATAGGGGCCTGTTTGTGGCATTTGTTGAACTAAGGTCTGCATTTGACCTATTCCCGAGGGAAAGATTGTGGAGTAAGTTGGAGGCGTCATCAGTTGACCGGAGACTACTAACTTAACCCATTCATTGTATGCAAACACTTCTTTAAGAGTGAGAATGGACCTGAAGGGCTCACCGTCAGACGAGGTCAGGACTGAAAGGGGTGTACGTCAGGGTTGCATTTTAGCCCCAATACTATTCAATCTGTTCTTGAGCGATCGCCCAGTTTTTCTAAACTCCCCCTTAAATCATCCACCTAAAGTGGGAGATCATTCTGTTGCGTGCTTGCTTTATGCAGATGGTACAGCCCTGCTTTCAACAACACAAGTGGGACTGTGTAGGCAACTAAAACTATTTGCAGAGTACTGTAATTGAAACAAGCTGGCTATAAATTATGAAAAAACCAAGGTGATGGTATTTCCAAGACATAGATGCAAGTATTATTGGAGGATAATAACTGGGTATTCTGTTCCAAGCAACAGGGGTTTGGGTGGTGTATTCCCAGGCAGCTATTGATAAAGCAAATTAATCGGCAATAGCCGTAGCAAAAGTTTTCAGGTCTAGAGGGGGGTCATCTTATGACACCGGCATTGAGAGTGTTCGAGGCAAAAAGCATGTCACAGCTTTTGCATGGGGTGCCAGTATGGGCTATTGATAAGTCATGGAATTTCAAATCAGTGTAGTCAAAATTTCTCAGGAAACTGCTTGCAGTGCCTTGATGTGTATCAAATAACATACTGAGAGTGGAATGTGGGTTACCTACGCTGGCTGCTAGAATATGGACTGCAATTATCTCCTATTGGCTGAAATGTCTATTTCAGATAACTCCACCTTTGGTTCAACTAACATTTCTAGAGAACAGTACAAACTCATGGAGAGGAAAAGTAGAGCTTAAAGTTTGGATGCTGGATTTTTCTGTGGAGGCTTTTCGCCCCCTGGGGTACAAGGCTGCTAGACATATGCTGAAGCAAAGGGTCTTTGATGTCGAGCGTCAAGCAGACATAGCCGACATCAGATCACCACATTATCTGCCTCTCATAAATCAGATGACTAGACCAATGCCCTACCTAGAAAATTTGGATTGTATGGAGGAAAGAAGGGCGCTGACTTGTGCTAGATTTAACACTCTTCCTTCAGCCTTTTTGACAGGACAATTTGAGACGGTCCCCCTTGCACAGTGTTTATGGGTCTGCACTGAAAATGAATTTGAAACAGTAGTTCATGTATTAATGGACTGCGAACTGTATGAGAGGGCATAAAAACGATGGATACATCCCATCGTTTGTAATCTACCAGGAAGGTCTACAGAGTTTTATATGTGTCTGTTATTAGCAGATAATTCTTTAAAGATTTCCAAGGCGATTGCTAAATTTCTCCAGAATAGTATCAAAATAAGGTGGGTTTGTGAGCAGGCTCTGGAATGAAAAGGGATGCAAGGAAGGGCAGACAAGAGTGTTTTATACTTTTCAGAAGTAGGTAGTATCAGACAGGAGTGTCTATATCTGCAAAATGTGTATTATATACATGACTGTTACAATGTGTCTTTGTTATTTATCTAAGACCCAGGATGGTCTGGGTTTATCTGTTTGTTTTTATTTTTAGATTGTCATAACATTTAAAGTGCGCAATAAAAAGCTATTCATTCATTCAATAACTAAATAATTTCAATTTTTTAGTGGCAGCTTTCTGCTTCTCTGCCCATGCGAACCCATTTGAGGAGTGAGCAGAATTTAGCTGTATCATCATAATCTCAACAAACATTTCCTTCGTAATTCTGCAATAGCATGTGTATTAGTCACAGAAAGTCACTCTAAGGACAGCATCCCCAACGCTACAACCACCAAAGTGCTGTAGTTTTAGTAATGCAAAAATGCCGAGATCTACAAGCATGCGTCCATTGTACTGACTAAGGATGTTAGGCTTATTATCTTGCAGTCATATGTTAGCTTGCAGTGAATAAGCTGAACAGGCTAATCATACTGTGATTCAAACTCCCACTGAGGTCAAAGAAGAGAGTTTAATTAACTTCAGCTTAATTTGATTGAGGTCCCATGTGTGTATTTCACTATAAGTGATCTTTCATTTGAATTTAACATAGAGCTGGTGAAAGGTTTCCCTCAACAGCCATGCAGGCTGCATTTCTCTTTGAATACAGTGGTACAGCACTGCCAGTGTCTGTGCAGGCTTCATCTTAACTGCCTGTCACATGTATATAGCATCACCGAGGGATCACCTCTAGAGGTGAAAAAGCATCCAATGTAAAACTTCTTTATAGTTCTCTGAGGCTTTCCAGAGCTATTGGGAAATCTTAGACATGCTATTTTTCCTTTTTATGCAAGAGGAAGTCCAAAGGGGGAAAGGTAACACTGTCCTCAATTCTGATATAATTCTTTGTATTTTTCTAAGTTAATTTTCCATTGTGAGTGAGCACTTAAGTTTTTAAGAGGTATAAAATTAAAATTTCCAGCATATGAAAATACTTAAGCTGTCTGCTAATTAAACATACACACTAAAATATGTGGAAAGATGTACTTTTAAAAAGTGATGCGGCCCCTGTTTTATTGGGAAAATTCTAACAGCTAATTAAATGTGATTCTTAATAATGGGGTTGAAAAATAGTCAGGGTAGCTAAGGAAAAGCCCCAATGTAGTTTAAGTAGCAAGATGATTTTTCTAAGGAATGAAAACCTTGCAACCCCTTTCCCAGCCCCCTTTGGCCATTTTAAAACAGACCGTGTGGGTGGGGGGATGGGTGTGCGCAGGCAGTGGGTGGAGGTGGGTGTGCGGCCTTTCCCACGAGCGCACACCCATCTCCATCCATGGAGCCTCATCTGGTTTGCCAAATGGCTCCGTGGGTGGGTGATGGGTGGAGGTGGGTGTTGCGCAGGAGTGCGCACGTAACCCCACCCACCATCCATGGTGTTCCCACGGGCGCACACCCATCCCCCCACCCACCACTGCAGCATTTACATGGACGCCCCTAGGCCTGAAGCAGCAGCATTGTTTACCGTTCTGCTTTGGGCTGCCACTTTTTCGGCTTGTCTGCTACCGGGCCGACAGCAACAAATGGTATTTTAGGATACTTCGTGGCAATTTATGGCAGTTTTCAAATATTTACAGTAGTTTATGGCAATTTATGGCAGTTGTGGAATTTATGGAAGTGTATGTAACTTTTACGGCATTTACAATAGTTCACGGCAATTTATGGCTGTTATAGCAGTTTTAGCGACATTTACAACAATTTTTGGCAGTTGTCCCATGGAAGTTGGGAGGTTTATGACAATTTATGTAATTTTACAAAATTATACGGAAGTTCCCAAAGGTTTACAACAGTTCACGGAAGTCCACGAGACTCTCTGAAACTTTCAAAAAGGAGGAGGACAACAATATGCTCTGTCTCTTATACACATCTAGATGTGTATAAGAGACTGGGTATTGCCGTGTACATGAAGGCGGTGTCGGACTGGACAGGTCTGACAAAAAGAGCTGCCGCTGCTGCTTGCCATTTCACCCCTAGAGGGTCCCCCCACCACACACCCAGCGGGGGCGGGGGGGGGCATCCGTGTAAAAACGGCCTTTGTGTAATATTATTTATTTTATTTATTTATTCATTTATTTTATCAAATTTATATCCCGCCCCTCCTGAAAACAGCTCGGGGCAGCTAGTCAAATCTTGTCAAATGATCATCTATGCTCAGATAATTCTTCTACCTAATTGGGAGCCATCAGAATCTTTACCTGTGCATGTGTGCACTTGCATGCATTCTTCATATACAATGCACAAAGTACATGATGATTGATTTAATTATTTGAATTTATATCCCACTCTTTCCCACAAGGTCAGGGTGGCCTACACGCATTCAAAAATATAAAAATCAATAAAAGCATCATTTAAAATTCTAATTAAAACCTCTCCTACCTCAAAACCCTATCCCCTCCCAGCCAAAAGCCCAGCCAAATAAATAAATCTTATATTGCCTTCTGAAGATGCTCATGCTTTGGTAAACCTCAGAAGGAAGAGAGTTCCAAAGCTATGGGGCAGCCACTGAAAACAACTCCCCGTGTGGTCCTTGTTGTTTGGACCTGGTGCAGTGGTGGAACTTACAAGAGGGTGCCCTCAGCTGACCTAAGGGAGTGCAGTGGAACATGAGGTGGTGGGGGAGAGAGTGTCAGGGCCCAGGCTGGGTCATGGGCAGGCTCACAGGATTGGACCCAAGCAGACAACAAGCAAAATCAGGTCCAAACAAGGAAGAAAACAGAAACAGCTCCAAAGGAGTCCAAGAATAGGGGACAGGAACAGAGCAGCGAACAACAATAAAAAAATATAAAATACAAATATAGTATAAACATTTTAAAACCCCAACCACCACCCTCCCCACCCAGCCTTTACCAGTGCCACTCTCCCTCGCCAAATGCCTGGTGGAACAGCCAGGTCTTACAGCTCCTACGGAATGTCGGGAGGTCAGGGGCCAGATGGGCCCCGACTGGGAGGGAATTCCAAAGGCATGGCGTGGCCACCGAGAATGCCCTGCTCTGTGTGCCAACCCGGGAAATCCGGGGGACCTCTAACATGGCGCCCCCGGATGACCACAGGGGCCGATCCAGAACTGGGGGAGTGAGGCGATCTCACAGGTAAGCAGGGCCCAGGCTGTGTAAGGCTTTATAGGTTAAAAACAACACTTTGAATCGGGCCCGGAAGACTATTGGCAGCCAGTGCAGAGACCGGAGCACTGGTGTAATGTGCTCCCAGCGACCCAGCCCCACCAATAACCAGGCTGCCGTGTTCTGCACAAGCTGCAGCTTCCGAGCCATCACCATAGGTAGCCCCACGTAGAGCGCATTGCAGTAGTCTAACCGAGAGGTAATAAAAGCATGGATGATCATGGCCAGGTCCGAAACTGAAACCAGCAGCCAAAGCCGCCACACCAGATGTAACTGGCGGAAGGCACTCCTCGCCACAGCCTCCACCTGGAGATCCAGGCGGAGCTGCGCATCGAGGAGCATCCCCAGGTTCCACACCCGAGACGTCAGCGGAGGGCATACTCCATCAATCGATGGAACTGTCAACTCCACCGACCTACCCACTGACATCACCTCCGTCTTGTCAGGATTTGTCGCAGTCGGTTAGCCCTCATCCAGTCCCCCACAGCTGCCAAACACCGGGTAAGCACCGAGACAGCCGGGCCTGGGTCGGTCGAAAATGAGAGATACAGTTGGGTGTCATCTGCATACCGATGACACCTCACCCTCAACTCTCTGATTACCTCATCGAGCGGCTGCATGTGCATGTTGAACAGGGAGGGGACAGAACTGAACCCTGCAAGACCCCACACAGGAGGTCTCGATATGATGAAAAAGAATCACCGAGTACCACCCGCTGAGTTCTTCCGGTCAGGAATGAGCGGAACCATTCAAGAACAATCCCGCCCATCCCTGCACTGTCCCGCAGGTGCGTCATCAACATCTCGTGATCAGCAGTGTCAGATGCTGCCGAAAGATCTAAAAGGACCAATAAGGTCGATCGACCCCGGTCCTTTTCTCGGAGAAGGTCATCCACCAAGGCCACAAGTGCTGTCTCAGTGCCATGCCCCGGACGAAAACCAGACTGCGAGGGATCAAGGTAACTGACGTGGTAGAGATGCCCCTGGAGCTGCTGAGCCACCACCCGTTCAATAACCTTCCCTAAAAAGGGAAGGTCGGAGACAGGCCGATAGCTGGCAGGGGAGTCAACGTCAAGTGATTGTTTCTTGAGCAGAGGCCGCACCACCGCCTCTTTGAGACAGCTCTGCACTCTGCCCTCCCGCAGGGAGCCATTGACCACCCCGGCCAGCAATGGCCCCATTGTCTCCCGGCAGCTCTTAACCAGCCAGGACGGGCACAGATCTAATTCACAAGAGGTGGTTCGCACAGACCACAGCACCTCCACCACGTCAGCGGGTGTCACCGACCGAAAGTGATCCCATAAAATCGGACAAGCTGGGGCTTCTACAACCTCTACCTCCTCCGCTGCAGTACGTGCGGCATCGAGGTCTTGGTAAATACGAGCTATTTTCCGCAAAATAATCCGCAGAAAGTTCATAGCGGGCGGGAGATGTCTCAACCCCTGGGATAGGAGAACACACAGACAGGTTAGAGTGCAGGAAGACGTACTGGTCTGCCTAACTTCCTGCCTGCCCTGGACTATTTGTCATATTCCCAGCAGCCAACCCCATGTGCAGGGGAGTGGCTTAGCCACTGCATGAGGCTGGCTATAGTATCCAGAACTGATTTAGCCAACTGTCTGGAGGCCAGGATGGTGCCATGGGAACTATGCTTCTGTGCTGGGAACACCCTGGACCCTGGTTTGAGGCCAGCAGGGTCCTGATAGGTGATTTTTAGATATGCAGAACCCAAGCTGTTAAGTAGTAATTTAGTTGTAGTTTTAGTGAGAGGAGCTTGGGATGACTGTTACTTGCAAGTGGTAAAGTAGATCATCTAGCACAGGGCCAATACAAGAACCTTTGTAGAACTTTTATACCCTATTGCACTATCACATATTATGCATATACCACATATTTTGCAGAAAGGGCATTTTAGGAAGTCCTTGCAGAATTTAAGGAATTTATAGAAGTGTGGGGTCTATTTAATAACACCAACTTGGAAGCCCAGATTAAATGTATTCCAAGAATTAAAAAAGGTAGTAAGAGGACCAAATGTCTCCCTGCATGGCTAAATGGTGTGGAGAATAAGGCTATTAAAGCCAGGGGTGTCCCTTCAAAAACTGAAAGCTTGTCCTAATGAAGAAAATAGGAAAAAGCATAAGCATTGCCGAATTAGATGTAAAACGTTAAAAAGGCAGGCCGAGAGATAATATGGCCCTTTTTACACGGACGGAGGTCTGTGGGGGGAGTGGGCATTTAGCCGCGGTGGGTGGAGCAGGGTGTGTGACCGTTTATACAGACACACCCACCTACACCGATCTCCACCCACGGACACACCTCTGGTTTTCCGGAGGGCTCCGTGAGTGGAGGTGGGAGGAGATGGGTGTGTGATGGGTGGAGGTGGTTGTTGCACGGGAGCACAGACTCACCCCCACCCATCCCACTCAGTGTTCACACGGGTGAACACCAAGTGGACACCCATCCCCACACCCACCACTGGCGGTATACATGGACACCCCCCACCTGCCCAAACACTGGGGGGCTGGGGGCATCTGTGTAAAAATGGCCTATGAAGAGCAACTTGTTAAAGATGCAAAAACTAATAATAAAAACTTTTTCAAGTACACAAAAAATCTGCTAGAAAGTCAGTTGGGCCGTTAGATGACCAGGCGGGCAAAAGGGGAGCTAAGGACATTGTAGAGAAGCAGAATTAATTCTTTGCTTCAGTCTTCACTGAAGAAAATTTTAGGAAGATACCCACACCACAACTGTTTTTTGTAGGTGATGAATTGGAAGAATGGTCATAAATCAACTTGAATATGGAAGAGGTTCTAGAGAAAACTGGCAAACTGAATAGTAACAAATCGCCAGGACCAGATGGTATTCATTCACCCCAGAGTACTGAAGGAACTCAAGTAGGAAATTGTAGACCTATTATTGGTAATTTGTAAACTATTGCTAAAACTTGCCACTGTACCTGAGGATTGGAGGGTAGCAAATGTAACACTGATATTTAAAAAGGGCTCCAGAGGCAATCCTGGAAACTACAGACTGGGGAGCCTGATGTCGGTGTCAGGCAAACTGGTGATAATGATTGTTAAGAACAGAATTACTGGGCTTATTGATAAACATGGCATAACGGGGAGTCAACATGGATTTAGCAAAGGGAAGTCATGCCTCACTAATCTATTGGAATTTTTTGAGGGTGTAAATAAGCATGTGGATATGGGTGAGCCAGTTGATATAGTGTATCTGGATTTTCAGAAGGCATTTGATGAGGTCCCTCATGAGAGACTCTTGAGGAAATTAAATAGTCATGGGATAGGAGGCACTGTCCTAGTGTGGATTGGTAACTAGTCAAAGGATAGAAAGCAAAGAATAGGACTAGGGTTGTTCTGAGTGTGTGTGTGTGTGTGTGTGAAATTGTGAGTATTCTCCGAGGGTCTGAGCAGCGGTCCTGAGTGTTAGGGCTGCCCCTCAGAGAATCAACACAAGTTTCCGAGGCCGATGAGATGGCTGGGGGGATGGGGTCAGGGGACGGGTGCTTAAAGGAGAGCGTGGGGCCTAGCAGGGGAGTCAGGGTGGGTTATTTACTTCTGGAGAGGTCCCACGTGATGCATGGTCCCTTCCTGGCCTGTAAATTTGAAAGTAAAACAACTACTGAGGCATGCTCAGTTTGGTGGGGGTTTTTTAACTTTCAAATTTACAAGCCGGGAAAAGGCCACGCATCACGCAGGAGCCCTCCGGAAGGTAAGTAAACCACCCCTGACCAGCTAGACCACACACTAGACTCACCCCCCTTCCCTGGCCCCTGCTAGCCTTCCTTCCCCAGCCAGCAGGGGCCAGAAAAGGGGGAGCAGGGGCCTAGTACTGTCCTCTGGCCTCCACTTCCCTGCCCTCTGGTCTCATTCCTTGCATTTGGCTGAAGTTTGCCTAGTTTGGGGGCCCTTCCTTGGAACTTCAGAACTCGGGAAATTGAGGCCGAATGCACTGGTCCTCAGTCTTTCCTGAGGAAAACCAAGGACCAAGTTTCAGCACTAAGTAGGACTAAATTGACAGTTTTTGCAATGGAGAGAAGTAAATAGTGGAGTGCCCCAGGAATTTCTACTGGGACCCAGTGTTTAATATATTTATTAATGATCTGGGAAAGGGAGTAATGAGTGAGGTGATCAAATTTACAGATGACACAAAGTTAATCAAGGTAGTTAAAAACCCAAATGGACTATGATTTCAGGAGGATCTTGTGAGACTGGGCATCTAAACGGCAGATGAAATTTAATGTTGACAAGTGAAAAGTGATGCACATAAGGAAGTATAATCCAAACTATATGTACACAGTTCTAGGTTCTAAAATAAGGGTTACCACTCAGGGAAAGGATCTTGAGAGTCATGTGAACAATAAATAGAAATCTTCAGCTCAATGTGTGTCAGTGCCCAAAAAAGCAAATAGGATGTTAAGAATTATTTGGAAGGGGATAGAGAACAAAATAGAAAATATCATAATACTTCTACATAAATATATGGTGTGACTGTACCTTGAATATTGTCTGCAGTTTTGGTCACCTCATCTCAAAACAGATATAGTACAACTAGAAAAGATACAGAAAAGGGCAACAAAAATGATAAAGGGTATGTAACGGCTTCCGTACGAAGAGAGGCTTAATAGGTTAGGTTCCTTCAGCTTGTAGAAGGGACAACTGAGGGGATATGATAGAAGTTTATAAAATTGTGAGTGGTGTGAAATGGGGAAATGAGAGCAGGATCTGGCCCGTAAAGTTGCAGTGAATGAGATAAAACAAATCTGGAGTCACATGCAGACATGTGCAGCTGTTATGGAGGTGAAAGAAACCCAACTTATAAATTACCGCAAGGTATTATTTGACCCCTGCTCAGTTAAAATATACAGGAGTAGAACCCAAGGGCCTATGCTGGAAAGGATGTGTGCAAGTGGGGGGATCTCTGCTCCATTGTCTATGAGAATGTGTTTTTGTACAACGATTTTGGAGAAAAGTATGGGAATTCATGAACAAGGTAATGAACACATTGGTCCCTTTTAAACCCGAAATTGCATTGTTGGCGATATATCCGGGTGAAGGAACCCTGCGTAGATACTAGGACTCATGTAAAATCTTATGCTTAGCTGCTGCTAGTGTAAATGCTGAACATTGGAAATCGCAGGGAGATATTCCTGTACAAGAATGGATCCGTTGTGTTTGGTACCTATTTACAATGGAAAAAAATTATGGCAAACCTGAAAAACAAACGTGAGAACTTTGAGGCAACGTGGTTTGATGTCATTGCAACCATAGAAGAAGAAGAATTCACAAAAAAACGACAGGAAAATACTGTTTGACCATTATTTTTGACAACAATATTTTATTTTTATTGAAATTACCTGCAAGGAATACAAACGTATTAATGATCCAGGTACAACTGATTATAAAGAATGAACATAACAAGAACCAAATCTTTAATGTCTGTTCCTGAAAGGATAGAGTGTTTATTTCTGTTACTTCATGAGAGAGGAATTTATTTATTTATTTCCAACATTTATATCTTGCCTCTCCTGCCTAAGCAGCTCAAGGCAGCTTACAAAAATTAAAATATTTAAAAATATACATAAAGGGAGGCATAAAAGAAAATGAAAAACCCATCCTCAGAGACAGGATGCTGGGCTCAATGGATCATTGGTCTGATCCAGTATGGCACTTCTTATGTTCTTCTTATGTTCTTATATAGTGGGTGTTTTAGTTTTAACATTCTTCCTTTTATAAAACCAACTACCTTACTTACTACAATCCAACTGCATTGGCTTTGGAAGAAAAGAAAAAAAACCCACTTATTAAACAGTCTTTCTTTTAGTACAAAGTTTGTGACTTTAGAGAGAATATGATATCTCGGGCTCATTCGTGGCTAGATTTAGTTCTGCGTCCCAGTGGAAAGCTAGGTCTTCCTTCCCCCATTAGTATACGGCTCTCATTTGTAGCCTCAATGGTTTATGAGTTGCTGGGCATAAATGTGTTTCTAGTGCAGAGTTCTATATTGTCTGAGGTTTAGACAAAATGTTGCACATTTTAAGAGAAGACGGTGTAATTTCCCTGGTAAGTGGGGTTTTTTTAAATGGTGGAACTCTGAAGTTGCTGAAAAGGTTAGAAGGTTAGTTGAAGGATTTAGTTTTCAGAGTGTACGTAGGATAGGCAAGCAAGAGTGTGCAAAAATACAATTAATCACATGGAGAGATCACTGCATTAAGTGTGGTAATGCATACAGAATATACATAGTACAAATGATTGATAACTGTTTATTCTCACTTTCTCCTGTGTGCGCATTTCTGAGCATAAGGTCAGAGAGAAATGAAATTGATGGTGGCTTTGGAGAAAATACATTTCTTGCAATGTTACAACATTGGCAGGCGGATGTGAGCCGCAATGCAGCTGGTTATTTTTATTTATGGATAATATATACCCTTCTTCGTTTCCAGGCAAAACAGTAGGGGAGGATAGGGCCTGGTGTTTTTGAAACACTTTCAAGTAGCCCAGCCTGAGAGACTGGATCTGCGTTGGTCTGGATTGGCTCACATGGTCAGCCCTTGGTCAACTGGGATCATCTGGAGGACACATTCCGGGCCAGCCACCTCCCTGCCCTGTCACGGGTAGTGCCTACCCACCTGCATTCGCGGGCCAACATCTGGTTGATGGGGAAACAAATGAGCGAGTGAGTCCCAGGCCAGTGCAGGCCATAACAGACTCCCGTCATGGTATATTCACTTGTGCAAATCCTGCTTTTTAATATCAGTAAGTGTTGTTCATGTTGTACTGAGGTGAAAAATGAGACACAAACATTTGTGGGTAAAAACAGATGTGACGGTGACGAGGCGTTTCCCCGCCCTGAGACGAAACATTGCAGCTGCCGCTCCTCAGGTTGGTGGGGCAGGCTGCTCAAATGTGTAGCCTTTAGCCCAGGTGTGGGGGCTACCAGCACAGGTCCCTCCACGCCTCAGGGCGGCCCAAGGAACTGTCCACACTGGACACGACTCCTGATGTAGCAGGATCAGGCTCTGGGAAGAGCTGCCGCCAAACAGCTGATGGGGGGGAGCTCCTCTTGGCTCCCCCATTGGTTGTTTGGTGCACACATCCGCCTACCAAACCGCTGATGGTGTGGGGGGTGCTCCTGAGAAAAGCTCGGCTGTTGCCGTGGAACTGTCTGACTGTCACTCTGCAAGTCCAGGCACACCTCCCCTCTCTCCAGTTTCTTCCGCCTGTGCAAAGTAACAGCTAGTTGGTCCCACAGCAGTGACTGGGGCCAGCTGACTGTCACTTTGCATGGGTGGGAGGTGCTGGAGAGGAGGGAGTGTCCTTTTTCCAAGTGACAGGGAGTCCTCTGGGCCACTGCTACAGGGCTGGCTCCTGGTCACTTGGGAAGTCTAGGTGCGCACTGCTTTCCTCCTTCCAGCACCTCCCAGCTGAGAGGCACTGGAGAGGGAGGAGCGGTGCTTGGTCTTGCAGAGTGACAGCCAGGCATCCCCACAGCAGCAGCCGGCCCGGGTGGCTGTCACTTTGCACAGCCAGCTGGTGCTTCTCTCAGGAGCGCCACCCATCAGCTGTTTGGTGACTGGGTGCCTGCACCAAATAGTTCATTGGGAGGCATGAGAAGAGTACACTCACCCCAGCTGCCTAACAGCTGATGGGGGGGGGGGGACTGGAGGAGCTCCACATCCCCCCAGTCAGCTGTTCAGCAGGGCAGGGTGAGCACACTTCTCTGGGCCTGATCTATAGACCCTGCCTTGCAGCAGGGTCTATGGATCACTTAAACACTAATTAAATAGCACAGGTGGGAAGGGAACAGGATTTTCAAAATTTGATTCAGTCAACTTGACGTTGCTTCTTTTAAATGCTTCGGTGTGTAAATTTTCAGACTCTTGAAATGGTGCAAAAAATAAAATTTCAGTTGGGCGAAAGTACATGAGATAAAAAGAAGCAAAATGTCATACAGCTTTTTGTGAAAACATTGGCCTAGGGAGGAAACCAAGCAAATGGTGACTAGCAATTTTGAGTCTTTCCAGACGGAACTTGATTTTAAACAACTGAGTTGAGTCGCACTGGGTTTTATTACCATATGCATAAGGCAAAGCTACTTCTTTGGGATAAAAAATGGTTAAAAGGTGAGCATACTGGCCAAGAAATCTTTTCATTCACCACAAGCTCTCCAGTCAACCTGCCATCAAACATTTATTTGCTGCTTTGAACATGAAGAAAATTTTTGCCACAACAATTGCCTATAGGTTAAAATCACCCTACACTGTGATTCCACCAGTCCAATTTGTCTAGTATCTATTGCCTTACTCTAGTTCCAAAAATATGAGGGAGCTCCATGCACAAAGCTGCGTCATTCAAACATTTTAGAGGGTAAGAAAGACATGTTCAAACTTAAGCTCTGAGAGACTGGCAGAGTGTATAGTAGGACTGGCAATCTGCGCCCCCCCCTGACTGTTGGGGATGTTTTGCGCATGTCTCTGCGGACAAGTTTGTACAGAGCTGCAGCTGCATGGAGTGTTGGATATAAAGTCCCTCCAGGCATGTAGACATTTTTGGTTGAACAGCACAAAGCAAGGATGCAGGCGGGTAGATTTGAAGTTTATATTTGTGTTGGCTGAATTCCTTGTTCATAGGGGAGAAAAAGCAAACACCCTGGGGATGTTTCTGGGTGGCAGTTGTTTCAACTTGAAGACATGTAGCTGCCTGGGAAAAGCACATTTTTGTGTTTTGTTTTTTCCTTCTTGCAGAACTTTTATTAATTTCTTGTGATTATTTTTAAGCACTTGGCACAGACTGTATCCAGTCTCTGCTTCTCCCAGAAGGCTCTTGGAAGGGAATTGCATAACGTGGTATATTTCCTGTTAAAAGCAGAATAAATTGGAGCTAAATGCAGAGACCAGTTTGAACTAGTGTTTAGTGTCTACAGGATCCTTTGGCGTTTCCTTTCTCCTGTTTGCACCCAGTTGTTCCAAGTGTTCTGTTTTGACTTGCCTTCCTTAGGAAGGAGATTGAAGAAATTGCTTTGTTTGGGTGGCAGAGGGGTAGCAGCAAAGCAAGAGTGGCAGTTTCCATCCCAGAAAACTTATAAAATCAGCATCTCCCAGCAGTCATGGCAAAGTGCCCTGAATGCTAGGGTTACAGCCAGAGAAGCCCAGCCGGGACTGATCCCTGCACATTCCGGGACGGGCAATTTCAGCTGCCAGACTATGGGACCAGAGCGGAGAGCAGGGCAGACTATCCGCCTCCTTTGGGGGAAACCGGGCGGGCCAGTGTTGTTTGTTCTGCCACACCCCAAGGTGGACAGAGACAGTGGCTACACGCACGGGCACCCAGCCCCGCCACACCCTCACCTGGCCCGCCCACTATCCTGGCTGTGACATGGCTGCACAGGAATGGCAACAGCATCCACCACTCAAAGCCCCATAGTGCACCGCACCGCTGGGTGGGACAGACACAATTTGGGCTGCTACAACCTCCATTCTCGGCCTTTTTTCAGAGAATGCAGGGTGTAGCAGCCAGTTGCATGCCCCACCGTGGGGTGAACATCTGGCAGCCGCTGGGCTCACAAACTGCTGCATCTTGTGGCAATGGTGCCCAAATTGGGGTAAGACTGCCGAAATCATGGTGATATCTCATGTGACTGTACCCACGGTGTCCTGTCCTGTGCGTCAATATGGTTCATGCTCTCCTTTTGTACCAGCTCGTTATGCATTATTTCTCAACTCCTGTACTGTCTAGTCAACATTTTTATTTTGATGAAACATGGCTGAAAGCTGCTAGAAAACAGTTCAGACAAGGTGAAGGGAGGATGCATGTGGCAATGGGAAGCACTTTGAATAATTTACTGGTGGTTTGTGTGTGTCCTTTATCCCAGAAATTGCAGCCACTTCTGGCAAGACAATTTTAGAATCTGAGGGTTATTCTTTGCAGTTGTCTCAGCAGGAAGGCCCCAGTGTTGTCTGAGGTTAGGTCTAGAGTAGCTATTATTGTCTAGAATATCTGGAAAAGATATTATACCCATTTCTCTCAAATGTGAACCTAACCAGGCAGGATTACCCTATGCCTTTGTCCTGTGATCCAGTGTCACCCATAGGATAAGGTGTTGGACCTGGGAAATGGGGGTTCAAATCCTCTCTTAGCCATAAATCCTCTCTTAGCCACTCTGAGCCTTTGAGGGAAGGGTGGGGTAAAAATGGAATGAATAAATAAATCAAATAAATTCAACATGTGACCCTGGATCTGCACTATTTCTTAGCCTCAGTTCTCTATCTGTGAAATGGGAATTGTAATGACCTACCTTACAGAACTGTTGTGTAGGCAAACTAGATAAAGATTGTAGAGCACTTTGAACCCTGAAAGTGCTATATAAATTATAAAATAAATAAGCATAGAAGCATAGAAGCACATAATGACAAGTTCAATGTATAATGAAGCTCTTCCTAATATAGGCCAGATCAGTAAAGCACTTTGAACATATTTATGCTGTAATGTTAACCACATGAGTAGTCTTGTTCATTTCAAGGGTTTGCTCTTGAGCATGATTCTTTGGTTCTGGTTAGTGAGTTTGTTTGGTTTTTTAGATGAGTGATTAAAAAAAAAAAACAAAAAACACCAGGTGGTATTGTTTACATGCTGTCTTTTATAACGGTATCAATGGACTGTATCATTCCATAACCTAAGGTGAAGATATAGAAATGGAAACTCATTCCATGAACGTACAGTGCCATGAACCTAATATGGTCCAATTAATTTGAAAATTGATGAAGACTTTTCTCCCTCCCAGTGATCTACTGGGAATGATTGGGTGATGGAGTAGATTGAAATTGGACAAAAAAGAACTCGGAGGATGCAAATGAAATCAGGACTTTTTGTTGCTTTTGTCTTGGTAGGGGTGAAAAGATGAAAATAGCTTTCTTTTAGTGTGTATTTGACCCATATTAGAGTATGAATATGACCAGAGAGGGATTTTAATTTCCTAAGAGTACTGTGGAGGAAAAATCCTATTCAAAGGAGTGCATATATATTCAGAAATAGATCCTTTAAACAGCTGTGCCATTATCACATTTCTTTTAAGGTGTGCAACTCCAACAATGCAAGAATAAAGAGGATCTTATATGGCAGCTTGACTTGCCATGACCAATACACCTGAGGGCTCAGGTTGTTTTTCTAAAACTCTGGCATTGGTTAGTTAAACTAACGTTTGAAACTTGCCTTGCTTCTTTCTTGGTCCCCTAATCTTTGATTCTGCAAAGGTGACAGATTTTTCGGAAAGGGGTTCCTAAAGTCATAGTGATTTACTGTTAGCCTCTCTGTGAGGTAATGGGCAACTTTTCAACAGTCTTTGTAGCAAGTGGCTATTAATATTGATGGAAAATATTCTACTGGAAGAAAGGTTACTGCTGAAGGATGCTGCTAATCCAGTGTCCAGTCTATGTTATGTGTTGTCAGTCAGTACCTCTTTTCTCTTACAGCTACCCCTTTTATGCAAAGATTGACACTAGTCCTTGTCACAGCCAGAAGGGATGCAAGTGTTTCCCACAGGAGCGTTGAAGTTCTCATTGCTCTTTGAACTGTGCCTCACCCCATTTTTGTCACTTCTCCATCTTTCCATTTCTAGTCCTATTAATGGCCATCCTATCTGGCTTTGTGGTGTTTCCATTCTGGCTTTGTGTTCTTTTTCCTTCCACCAGAGGCTAGACAATGACCACCATTCTTTCAGCCCATTATTAGCACCGCAGAGTGCACTGCAGTACTGCTCATTAGGAGCTCACTACTTTGGGGGAACAGGGAGGCACTTAGCCTGAGTAGACAGACAATGCAATCTGTCAGATAGGAATGAAATTGAAAACTTGGAGGTTAATAAAATGTATGTCTCCTTCCCTCAGCATGCCGAGTAAGTGTCCCAGTCCTGCGGACAGACTGCTACTTTTACTTCCCTGGTTGTGTTGCGGGAGTGCAGTAAAAGCCACAAGAAACATGCACTAATAAAGGGCAGAGTTATTTTGGATTCTTGTTAGTGTTTTTGTGCTTGCTCTCCCAGCTCGATAGGAAGCCTTTAATAAGAGTTTTCCTAAACGATGTTGCATGTGGAATGGGGGATTTTTACTCAGTTCATATAACAAACAGCCATTTCATGAAGTTTTTTCTTTTGATACATTCCAAAAGACTTTATACCTCTTCTGGTTACTGATTGATGGTTCTGTACTACGCTCCCTTTAATTTTGCAATAAACCAACAAGAAGGCTGAGACCACAAGTTTACAGAGAAAGACTTATTTACTCAACTGGATTTACAAGGATGACAGAGTTGGATTTAGTAGTTTCAGTGTGGTCTTGGGGAGGGCAGAAGGAGCACTTGAGAAATTATACTGTAAATAACCAAACAAAAAAAGTTTGCTAATTCTTCCATGTAGAAACAGTCATAACTCAGATGCTAGGCCAGCTCTCTCCCAGGACCTGCAGGGGCTTCAGTCTTACAAAGGCAATGCGGTGAAACGAACACCATCAAAAAAAAGTGGCTAAAATGTTGTACTTTTGTTAAGTGGCTGATCTTCAAAGATGCACCAAGAAAATCAACTGTCACTGAAATCACAGTAAAGTCAGGTCATTTGCAACTTTACTGGTCTGACAACTTTTTCAAAAGTGTTCCAAAAAGTCTTTTCAGGGTTTTCTTCAGTGGAAGGGGAAAACTCCCCTGTGTCCATTTGTTGTTGAGTATCATGTCAGCACCTCTGAAAATCAGGCAGATTGTTTAGATGCCTAACTGTGTAGTGGAGTGGGTGTAAGTGCCAGCTGCTTCCAAATGCTACAGGGAGGGGTGGGAACTTTAGCAATTGCTGTGGCCAAAAATAGTTATTGGGGCATGAGGGGGACTCAGTTGCGCCTGGGGAGCCTGTTGGGAGCCTGGAGCCTGCTGCAACAGTTTTTAAAAAAAGAAGAAGAAAAATTAAGGGCAGTAGGAGCGGTGGTGCGCTGCTGGGCTTCCACTGCCCGCCGCCAGGGTTGAAATCCGGGACACTCTCTCTTGGCAGTCAGGCTGGCCCAGGAGTGGGGCACACAGCACGCAGAGGCCGGGCACAGGAGCACTCATTCAATTCAGCACTGGCGGCAACAGTAGTGGTGGGGAAAAGTGCCTGGCCTGCAATGCAGCAGGCATGCCGCATCGCACCACGCCTACCCTCCCTCACTGCTTCTTGAGACTGCCTGGCTGGGCTGGCTCTGAGCAGCTCCTCTCCTGTTGCTGTGCTGCATGCGCTGGCTGCACGCTGGCCTGACTCTGTAGTGCGACTAGCAACTGCTGCGAGTGACCTGTCCTGCAGTCCCCTGGGCAGCTGGGCTCAATTGACAGTACTCCTCCTGCTGAGACCCGAGTTGGGGGAAGGGCTGAGAGGAGGGAGGTATGTGGCTCTGCTGAGCCAGCCTCCCTGGCTGGCAACGCCGAGAGAGCGACGGCTCAGGGCTCGGAGTCGGCTTGCCCTCGGGGAGTCTGTCAAAGTCAGAGACAGAGCTTAGTTCGCCCTGCAGGGGAGCTGCCTGCGAGGGCAGCTGTGAGCTGACTGAGTGAGCCGCCAGAGACCCGGGCAGAGACCGGGGGATGGGGGGGCACCTGGGCCTGGAGAGGCAGATGAGCACAGCAGAATGTGTGTGTGTGTGTGTGTGTTTGTGCGCATGTGCGTTTGAATGAGACTGTGTTTATGTGCATGTGAGTGACTGTGAGAATGAATACGTGTGGATTCTACACTCCACTCCCTCCCACCTACCTGTGCCCCCACTCCAACTTCCCTAGCTGTTCCCACCCACCTTCATCCCTAGCCCCTTCCACTTGCATGCACTCCCACTCCAACTCCCCCAAAACCTCCCAGACTCCCACCCACCTGCACCCCAATCCCCTCTCTTGATTATTTATTTTGTACTGTTTGAGTCACCCTTGGGGGGCCCTTAATTGTGGGCTGAGCCCAGACCCTCCCCAGCCTTGCTACGCCCCTGGCTGTGGCGGCTGCCTAATTGCGAGGATTAGCACCCATCAGAATGCACTAATCCCCTTTTGGTGTGCGAGAACACTCACCCTTGTAAAGGTTACATTTGTGAACCTGGCCAAGAGCGGGTGTTCTCGTGCCCTAAAAGGGGATTAGTACATTCTGATGGGCACTAATCCTTGCAATTAGAAATGTTCCTGCCCCTCCCCTATAGTATCTGAAAGCAGCCTGACTTTAGATATTCAGGTTAGAATAATTTTTCCTGAGCCTTGGTGTTCCTCAGCTTTCTCATCTGTAATAAAGAGGGTTATAAATAATTATCCTATAACTCCTTAGTTGTTCATGATGTGTTATAGCAAGAAGGAAGATAGAGCTCCTGCCTCATGCTGTTTCACACTTAGAGTGAAACAGATGGGGATGGAGTCTGCTGGAATGCAGGGTCACTCCATGGAGCCTTCATGCAGCTGCTATCCCTGGGTTGAGCAGGGCACCCCAACAAACAGGCCAGTACTGTGCTCCGCACCCCCTTCCCACCAGTGAATAGTCACTCCCCGGACTACTCTAGCTACTGCTCCAAGAACTCTACGGTTCTAAAGGACCTGAATGTGCACAGAGACTGTGCACAGAGACTGTTCACACCCCAATAGTCAGAGGCGGCCATGTAAGCACACTGTGGCCCGCCCCAACAGACGGGAGGTGGCCATGGGGAAGCGTGGTACCCCATATTCTGCTAAGACATTTTAAAAATTGTTGGGGTTTTAGTGTTTTTATTGAATTTTACTGATGTGTTTTTGGTTTTGTAAGCCGCCCCGAGATGCCGTAGGCATGAGGGGGTGGCTAATAAATACAAAGAAATAAATAAAATAAATAAATATTGGCCTGGGGTGGCCCTCACAGCATCATCCGCCTTCCCCTGGACAACACTGTGAGTAGCAGCTCCGTGGTGGGTGGGTAGCGAACATCTGGCAGGCACCTGACAGGCCCATGGAGCTGCTGCTGGCTATCTCAGGCTGCCATCTTGTCTGCTAGCACCCTTAGATATCTAGCAGGGGAGGGGGCAGGGGCTATAGAATTAGTTAACTGTTTGAAGCTTTTGAATCTCAGAAGAGAGGACCTCTATAAAAAGACAGACTTTCCTAAGAAAAGGCTCTGAGATTTGACCAGAGGTGAATACACTTTCTTATTTTATAACTTTTGGGCTGTATATTTTCAGGGTATGTTAATTCAGTACTGTTTATTGTGCTTAACCAAAGGTTATCGCATATCTAATTTAAATACGAATAATAACAACAGTAACAATAAACATCAGTTGATCAATTAAGGGCCAAAATGAGCCATACATATATAGTTATAAAACAACAAGACAATATATATTTAAAATGTTATAAGGGAAATACCTTAAAATCAATTCAAAATCTACATTTAAACAAAACACACATTTTAAAAAAAAAAAAAGGGGGAAAGGTGCCATGAACCAAACTATCTTAATCATAATTCTCAAACTTGAGAAATGTATCCCTACAAAGAAAAGCGTACTCCAAAAAACTAGCTACCACTTTCGTTACCTCAGGGTCAGTATCTGCAAGCATAAATTGAAGTAAAAATAAGTGAGACCTCCCAGGGTAATTAATCAAAAGGGGAGTTAGATATTGCTCCCTCAAGGAATCATATAAATGACAACTCAACAATATATGATCAACAGATTCAGTGGTTGTGTTGTCGAAGGGACACAAGCGAAGAGCATAGTCGATCTTAGAGTATCGCCCTTCCAATACCTTACTGGGTAAGGAATTAATCCTAGCTCCCAGAAATAACTGCTTACGGTGGAACGAAAGCCGTTGCGTAAGAAATAAAGCCATACAGCCATGCTCAGGAATCCAACATGGGTAATTTAATAAAAATGGGGTGTCCCTTATTGTCACAATCCTATTTTGCTTATTAATATCACTAAATTTCTGAAATATCTCTGATTTCATTAAACATGGTTCCTTACTACTAATATACTCTTCAGAGAACCCCATTGAAGCTAAATAATTCTCAGTATTCTTGATCCATGAATTTTTAAAGGGATCTTCCATCATAAATTGGAATAGGACATTTGATGTTGATGTCCTTAATTTTATCCAATAATTTAAGGCATTTTTCCTTACAATCTGGGTCCAACTAAGTTGACCCACTTCTGATCTGATCACTTCCATGGGCGTAACCCGCGGAGGTCTAAGTAACATTCTAAAAAAATTGTTTTGGAGATTATTTATATCACCGGGGAAAAGAATCACCCATAATTCTGCCCCATATACAAATCTAGCCCGTACCTTAGCATTATGGACTTTAATTGCCCAGTCCAAGTCTGATTTCCCAAAGCGGGCAAAAAATCTTACAATTGCAAGAGAAGAGCCTCCCATAGCGGATAAAGCCGTCCATTTACCGTCTGCTTGGAAGGTGACACCTAGATATTTATAAGTTTTAACCTGTAAAATTGGGTGTCTGTCAATTTCCCATTTCTAAACCTTCTTTTCTTTTGTGAAAATTACCACTTTTGATTTATCATAATTTATTTGGAGCAGGCTTTCTTTATAATAGGCGGCACAAGTTGTCAACTGTCTTTTGAGATCAAGTCTAGTTTGTGACAGCAGGACAAGATCATCAGTATACAGAAGGCATCCTAAAGGACGTGACGCAAGTCTAGGCAGAGAATATTTATTATCCATCACCCTTGGAACAAGATCATTAATAAATAAATTGAATAAAGCAGGGGCTAACAGACACGTCTGTCTTACACCTAAAGGTGTACTTATTTTATCTGACAGATGACTACTACTATTCAATTTTACTACCAGACAAGAAAGTTTATGAAGATTTTGTAGGAAAAAGAGTAATCTTTTATCAATTGAAGACCCACTCAATTTGCCTCAGAGAATTTTTCTATCAACTGAATCAAACATAGCTCTTAAATCCAAAAATACTACGTATAATCTTTTATTGGCCCTGGAGTATTTTTCAATCAAATGGAAAAGGATCAAGCAATGATCTAGGATCAAGCAATGATCTAGTGTTGATCTACCTTTTGGAAACCCAGCTTGCTCTGGAAAAATTATCTTGCTAGTATCCAACCATGATATAATCCTGTCCAGCAAGGTCTTTGTATATAATTTACTGACCACGCTCAACAGGCTAATGGGGCAGGATTCGCTGCTACGCCCTTTTTATAAATTGGAATAACCAATGAGCCAAAACTTTCTAGCATTTCTGGATTTTGCTGCTTCCAATAGAGAAGTCCAGGACTTCTCAGCATACTTTTTTTATCTTAATAGATTTCTATAATCTCTCTTGAGACAGAAAAACTGAGTGGGAAGTACCCTTAAACCTCCTCTACGATAGTGATCAATGTGATCATACATATTTGTTAATTTGAAATCAAATTAACAAATGTAATGAAAGCACTCAACATCAAACCATTTCTGTCGCCTTATCCTACCAGTAGTAGGGATAACCCTTTTCAAATGTGGGGAGACAGATTTGGTCAGCTGCTCATAAACTTCTATCACTGAATAGATTGAGTCAGAATTCATAGCTGTTAATCTAAAACTAGAACAGGGATCTGAATTTAGCACTATCTTCATCAGTTGGTCCATCGCCTTACCCCACTTAATGGGGCAATGGGTCTCTAAATTAATTAAATTTGTCTCTACAAGGGGGTCCATATAGGGCCTCTATTAATATTTAAATATACCAAAAGGGGCAGATGATTACTAAACTGGGACCTTCCCACATTAAAATTCTGAAGATATGGCAGGGCCTCTGTGTTTATTATAACAATGGGTGTTTTCAGACATGATGGGGCGGCTTCGCCCCGTCCCGAAAACAACCCAGAGATTCCCGCCGGGATCACCCAGGCACAGCAAATAGACGTGCCGGGGATCCCGGCGGGGAATCAGGGAGGGGGTGGGGCCGCACGGCACAACATGCGGCTGCACGGCCCCGCCCCCTCCACGCTGCCTCGCCACCCGCCCTCTGGGGAGATGGGCGGGTGGCGAGGCCAATGCTGCCGCAGCGTCTGGCCGAGTTCACCACCGCCCAAAATCCCGCCGGGAATTCTGGGCCGTGATAGCCGATCAGACGTTACTTTTTATTGATGCCCGCCTGGAATCACTTTCACCACGCTTCCGGGGATTCTTGTGCCGGGAGCCCGGGAAGCGTGGTTGAAATTGACCCCATGTGGGTATTCAGTGTGGCGAACATCTGGCGGCCGCCGAACAGACGTGCAGGGCATAGTGACCACAGGTGGGTATTCATTCACTGTGGTTCACTGTGATCTCGTCACGTCTGAAAATACCGATAGGGTGTTTTCAGACGTGACGGGGCCAATTGCCCCCGTCACGAAAACAATCAATTAATCCCCCGCCGGGATGACCCCATCACGCCCTAACAGACGTGCCGGGGGATCCCGGCGGGGAATCGGGGAGGGGGCGGGGCCGTGCAGCCGCCGGTCCCGCCGCTTGGGCCGCTCACGTGGCGAAAGTGATTCCCCGCCGTGGTAACATCTGGGGGGGAACATCCGTTCCCCCCAACAGACGTTCCGTGATCACAGCCACCATAGGGAATTGACTGTGGTTGACTGTGATTTCGTAACGTCTGAAAACACCCTCAGTCAACCACACTTGAACCTTGTGGTCCAAGGAAAGTAAATTCACCCTGTCTATCGCTGGGCCACAAACCGTTCAACATATGCAGGTTTAAATTTGAAACAAAATTAGCATGTTTAATTCCAGATGCATTGATTCCCAAATCTTTTGATTGTCGAACCATAAGTATATCGGGCTTATTGGTTGCAATAAAGTTGCAATAAGGAATTAAAGTTCCATCTGCTGAACCTAACCAAGCATTAAAATCTCCTGCAATAAATATAAGTCCTTCTGTAAATTTTATCTGGAGTCCTTGTACAAAGGTTTCCAACCTAGACCATATAATAATATCGAATTACCTCATGTTTATTGGCGGAATATATATTGAAATAAAAATTAAAATATATACATCTATTTTTAAAATCAAACCCTGGGCATATGGGTGGGTATGTTAATTGTACTGTTCTCAGTTGACCATGCTCAAAGGTTAAGGGTTATTTGTTCACTAGACTTAACCGGAAAGTGAAAGGGGCAAGCTTCCAGCAGTACTGTGCTGTCTAGCTTGGGTTGCCAACTCCCCGAGATGTTTGTAGCGGGAGGGGACGGCATATAAATGTTAATAATAATAAATAAATAAATATTTTCCCAGGCCAGCTATGAAACATACATGTTGCAGGCTCTGCAACATGTATGTTTCATAAGTAACCTGGAAAAATATGCATAGGTGGCAACTCTAGGTCTAGCTGACCTTTTCATTTTAGTTTCAGTTGTAGATGGTGGTTTCTGGTCGTGCATTCTCATTGGCTAGAGAAGTCCCTTGCTTTGTTTTACCATAATGAAGGAACAGAAAACAATTCTAGGATCAAAAAACCTTTGCTTTAAGAGAGGATTAAGACACTTATTCTATATAACTCTGGGTGCCTTACAATGAAACTAAGGTTGGTAGTGTTGTAGGAGGGGGAGTTTTGTGTATTCTCCTTTAAAAAAAAACAACCTAGGCATGCTAGGATTGAAAACCTTTGGTTTTAGAGAGGAGAATACACTTATTGGCCTAACCCTAACTCTCTGCAGGTTAGCAGTAACACGGAAGCTGGTCACAGCTTGCTGCACCCTGAACCCCTGCTTTCCCTATATGCTTTCATTTGGGTTGGTGAGAATGGGACAACTAAGTACTGGGGGGCTGTATATGCGGGGAACAAGGTTGAAGGATGCAGGATGTGTACAAGTAGATGGGATGGGGGGCAGCAATGCAGTGGGAGAAGTGTCTGTGGGGGCAGCCAGGTGTTAAGGGAGTGTTTATGGGGGACAAGGCTGAGAAATGGGTGATGTGTATCCATGGACAAGGCTGGGGAAAAGCCAGGAGCAGGGAAGGAGGTGCATAGGTGCTGGGGGAGACATATGGGGGGAGAAGGCTGAGAGATGGATTCTTCTGGTAGCAAAGCTTCATAGATTTTGAGCTCCAGGTAGCTTGATCCCTTGTGAGGGCTGTACCTAAAAGGACAGGAAATAGCAAGCAGTCCTTAATCAGAAGCCACAGCCCACAGATGACCAAATTCCTTTCCAATACAGTATGGTACTCCCAATGCATGATATACTAAGACACATTTGTCTGCCCTTAATCACCTGTGTAGTAAGCAGATGCACTTGAGCTATAAACGAAGGAGAAATTGTGGCTACAGCGGAGACAAGGATCAAGTCCATGATCGACCCTATTGGTCCTTTTAGATCTTTCGGTAGCATTTGATACCGTTGACCACGAGATGTTGGTGACGCACCTGTGGGACAGTGCAGGGGTGGGTGGGATTGTTCTCGAATGGTTGCACTCATTCCTGACCGGAAAAACTCAACGGGTGGTACTCGGTGATCATTTTTCATCTTACCGTGACCTCCCATGTGGAGTCCCGCAGCGTTTGGTTTTGTCCCATCTCCTGTTCAACGTGTACATGCAGCTGCTTGGTGAAGTGATCAGAGCGTTTGGGGTGAGGTGTCATCAGTATGCAGATGACACCCAACTGTATCTCTCATTTTCAACTGACTCAGGCCCTGCTGTCTCGGTGCTTACCCAGTGTTTGGCAGCTGTGGGGGACTGGATGAGGGCTAACCGAGTGCGACTGAATCATGACAAGACGGAGGTGATTGTTGTGGGCAGGTCAGTGGAGATGACCACTCCATTGATTGATGGAGTTTGCCCTTCGCTTACATCCCAGGTGCGGGTCCTGGGGGTGCTCCTCAATGCGCAGCTCCACCTGGATCTCCAGGTGGAGTCTGTGGTGAGGAGTGCCTTCCAACAGTTACATCTGGTGTGGCGGCTTCGGCCGCTGGTTTCGGTTCCAGACCTGGCCACGATCATCCATGCTTTTATTACCTCTTGATTAGACTACTGCAACTCGCTCTATGTCGGGCTACCTATGGTGACAGCTCGGAAGCTGCATCTGCAGAATGTGGCAGCCCAGCTCCTGGTGGGGTTGGACCGCCCTCAGGTCTCTGCACTGGCTGCCAATTGTCTTCCGGGCCCGATTCAAAGTGTTGGTCTTAACCTATAAAGCCCTACATGGTCTGGGCCCTGTTTATCTGCGAGACCGTCTCACTCCCCAGGTCCTGGATCGGCCCCTACGGTCAGCTGGGGGCGCGCTGCTGGAGCTCCCCCGGGTTTTCCAGGGGGCCACGCAGAACAGGGCGTTCTCAGTCGCCGCGCCTGTGGAACTTCCTTCCAGTAGGGATACGTCTCGCCCCGGACCTCCCGGCCTTCCATAAGAACTGCAAAACCTGGCTGTTCTGTCAGGCATTGGTAGAGGGAGTGGGATAGGGTGGAGAAGGGAGTGGGGATGGGGAGGTGCGTATTTTTGTGTTTTTATTTTATGATTGATATTTTAAAATGTCAGAATTTTTTAATACGTTTATAATGTCGTTAGCCGCTCTGAGCCGCTGAGGCGGGGAGAGCGGGATATAAGCTTTGTTAAATAAATTAAAAATAAATAAATAATACTGTGGTGGGGACGAGCTTGCTGTCCCCAGCTTCAGTGTTGCCCCCAACCTTCAGAGGAATAGGATTGGGGCTGAAAGACCAAGGCAAAGTGTAGGTGCATAGAGCCTAAGTTGGAAGCGATTACATTGTGTGAAATTGTACAGCGTCTTTTTTGCTTACATGTCATGCAAATTAAGGCAGGAGCCTTAATTTACAATTTCCATGCTTTGGGGATTATGGCTGAATTTGTAAGAGCCTTAACTTTTTTATTAAACTGAAGGATTTTTTATCCTAGAATTTCCGTGTTTTTGAAAGGAGAATACACCGAGGCTGCTTGCACACGAGACGGGAGCGGGGGGACTTCCTTGAGCCAAAGTCATAGCATGGGGAATTATGGGAAGCTCTGCTCGTGTGTGCGGGATTTTAGCCCGTTTCTGCTGCCACTTCATTCACGGATTACAGGGCTCAAAATTCAGCCCTGTAATCCGCAAGTGAAATCACACCAGACATGGGCTGAAACCCCCCCCCCCCCCCCCCCATGAGCAGAGCTTCCTGCGATTCCCCCCTGCCATAATTTCAGCTCGCAGAACCCCCAACCCCGCGTCTCATGTCCAAGCTACCTAAATTCCCCTTCTTACAACACTACCAATCAGTTTCATTGCAAGGCAGCCAGAATGATACAGAATAATTATTTTTAAAAAAACAGTTGAACTTCAAATTGTGGAGAATCTTGAAATATCCTTTACAAACAATGATGTAGAAATGTAAAGAAATAATACTGTCATTAATTTTCCCAATAAATATCTCCACAGAGATTAATAAAAAACTTCATCTCTTATACCTATACCACAAAGCTTTCCTCAATGTTACAAGTTCAAAATCTGTTTATGAATCATTTCTCTTAAACTCTCTCAAGTTAAACTAAAGCCAGTTCATCACATCACTGAAGTTCAAATATACATCTCATAACCCAGACATAAACTACTCATTAAACCTAAAGTGAACGTACAATTTTCTACCACTACTACAGCAATATATAAACAGCAATGTAGATGCTACGCTAGCCCCTTCATTTTGCATAAATCTTATGCATGTATGACTTTTCTCCCACTGCTTTGGAAACATATATATATACTAGCGCAAGTACAGAATACCAAACCCCCTTGTATGTACTTTGGGGAAAACATATCCAAAGAGTACGTACAAATTACGTACTTTACGTGCACTACTTACATACGTATATCAGCAGAAGTGCAGAATACCGTACCCCCTTGCATGTACTTTGGGGAAAACATACCCAAAGAGTACGTACAAATTACGTTTGTTACATGCACTACTTACATTTCAAGACTACATGTATACCTCCCCTCTCTCTAACATCACGAACCAAAGAAATACGCTGCACGGGCCTCCCCTAGTTGCATGCTCTTGACCAATCCCCCGCACTTCATTTCCATTCTTTCAGCACATTGCACCTCCCCATCCACTGCCTTTAACTTTTAACTCCTGTGGCTCCATCCACATACAGCTATTACAACTACAGCTCCGTCCACATATAGCTATTTTATTACAAGTTAAAGTTGTGTTTATTGAGTCTGTGGAAAAAATAGACTTACTTTGGTCTGATCTCTAAAATGCCCATTTAGAGCTTAAGAAGGCCATAAGCTCCCACAACCATGGCAAGATATTAGTCTATGAGGAGAGATTATTTTTTCCCCAATGTATTATTTTTTATTTTTACTATAAAAGTTTAAAAAAATACTATTTTGTTTATTTACCTAATCTAACCTATCGAAACCTATAACCTAATTAACCTATTAGCCTTATCTAACCTATCTTAACCTGTAACCTAATTAGCACAAACTAGATTAAATAATAAAATATAACTTCAATAATAGTGAGGGGGGGGCAGACACTTTCATCTTCTGCATACTTGGCAGGACTGGGTGAGGTGGTAGTTGCCCGCCCGCCGCTGCCCCACAATCTGTTGCTCTAAGTGGACGCCTAGGTCTGCCACCTAGGCCGCCTAGTGGCAGGGACGGTCCTGTGGGGCAGGGATGGTGCGGCAGGTCCTAGACCAGGCTGTGGAGGAAAGGGTAGTGGCTTCTGGGGCTCATCAGGTGGAGGGGATTTGTCCCCTCTGCTAGTTCCAGCACCCCATGTGGACTAGCGATCCCACCTCTGGTCCCAGTAGCACCCTCCCAAAACTGCTGCCCATTCCAGGTCACAGGATGGCCTCCAGGGACCCGACTTGTGCTGCCCAGCTCCATGCCATGAATGTGCACTAGAATGTATTGGTAACGCATGATGGAGGTTCTGTGATCAGCCCCCCTGAACTGAAGTGCTGTAGGTGCACCTTGCCTCTTCTGGGGCCATTTCATGGAGCTTAATAAAGTAACCCCAGACTTGAAAAGAGTACTCCCTCCATCCTTCCTGCCCGCCATGGACACAAGCCTGCCCCCCTTCAAGATTCACCATCCTCCCCAGAGTTCCCCAGTTCCCAAACATCCCACTAAATCTAATCAATCAGTCATTGTCATAAGGCAAAATGAATGGAGAATACAGGACTGCTAATGCTATGGTATATATACTGGTTAAATGGCATAAAATTGATGGAAAGTGCCAGAAACTGAAGAGAAATGGCGGAAAGTGCTGGAAAATGACAAAAATACTGCAAATTGGTGGGAAATGGTGGAAAGTGATGAAAAATGACAAAAATAACAAATGACTGAAAATACCTCATGCAGCTCCATCCACATACAGCTCTTATCTTCTCTATGTGGGTACAGGAGCATCTATGTATAATAACCTCTCCAAGTATATCCAATGCACCAATACCCATTCTCTTCTCTATGGGAGGATAGAGGGACACAGATATAAAATGTCTGCTTGTTTGTTATATGTATAATCCACATAATTCCTGACATAACGTAAAAATCTCAGCTATTGTCTTCTCTGAGAGTACAGGAACATCTGTGTATGATTGGAGAATGTACAATTTGGTATAAACCCTTTGCCCGCACACAGCACTCCAATGATGGGCTACCCTGGTTAATTCCACTTGGAGCTGCAGATGATCCTGGACTCAGCTTCGTCACAGCACCAGTTGGTCAGTGTGCACTGGAGGTGATAACAGGGGCTCTGTCTCATCTCCCCCTTGGAGAGCACCAGCATAGAGGGGCAGAGGTGGAAAGGGGAGCTCCCCAGCTCAGGAGAGGGCTCCCTGGTTTAGCAAAGGGGCATCAAGGTGGAGGGCTCCCCGAGCTCAGGAGTGGACTCACCAGTGCGATGGGGCCGAAGCAATGGGGAAGGGGGGTGGGGCTTCCCTAGCTCAGCAGTGGCAACGGAGCAGAGGAGCAAAGGTAGAGGGCTCCCTTATTTATTTATTTAAACTTATATGCCACCCTTCCCAAATGACTCAGGGTGGCTTACAGTTTATAAAAAATCCCCAAATCATATAAACCCCCCAGTTTCCTCCCCAAGAACCCTACCCCTCCCTGAAAACTTCCCTAACCTCTCCCCCAATGCACAACTGCACATAACCTCCCAGCCAACCCCAATCTTCATCCCTGCCTGTACTCCCCCTCTTACAGTGGGGGGGTGGGGGGCATGGCACGTCCACTCTCTTCCTCCATTCTCATAACCCCCCTCATAGGGGGCCATGGTACTTCCTCCCACCCTCTTCCCCTGTGCCCATACCCCTTCTCTCACAGAGGAGCCATGGCACTCTGTCCCACCCTCTTCCCCTGTGCCCATAACCCCTCTCACAGGGGGGCCATGGCACTCTGTCCCACCCTCTTCCCCTGTGCCCATAACCCCTCTCACAGGGGGGCCATGGCACTCTGTCCCACCCTCTTCCCCTGTGCCCATAACCCCTCTCACAGGGGGGCCATGGCACTCTGTCCCACCCTCTTCCCCTGTGCCCATAACCCCTCTCACAGGGGGGCCATGGCACTCTGTCCCACCCTCTTCCCCTGTGCCCATAACCCCTCTCACAGGGGGGCCATGGCACTCTGTCCCACCCTCTTCCCCTGTGCCCATAACCCCTCTCACAGGGGGGCCATGGCACTCTGTCCCACCCTCTTCCCCTGTGCCCATAACCCCTCTCACAGGGGGGCCATGGCACTCTGTCCCACCCTCTTCCCCTGTGCCCATAACCCCTCTCACAGGGGGGCCATGGCACTCTGTCCCACCCTCTTCCCCTGTGCCCATAACCCCTCTCACAGGGGGGCCATGGCACTCTGTCCCACCCTCTTCCCCTGTGCCCATAACCCCTCTCACAGGGGGGCCATGGCACTCTGTCCCACCCTCTTCCCCTGTGCCCATAACCCCTCTCACAGGGGGGCCATGGCACTCTGTCCCACCCTCTTCCCCTGTGCCCATAACTCCTCTCACAGGGGGACCATAGCACTCTGTCCCACCCTCTTCCCCTGTGCCCATAACTCCCTCTCACAGGGGGACCATGGCACTCTGTCCCACCCTCTTCCCCTGTGCCCATAACTCCCTCTCACAGGGGGGCCATGGCACTTCTTTCCACCCTCTTCCCCCGTATCCGTAGCGTCTCTCAGCGGGGGGCCAAGGCACTCCTTCCCATCCTCCCTGCATACTTGTACCCCCCTCCCACCCTTTTCCCACAGGCCTATATCCCCCCACAGGGGGGGTCACTCCCTCTCCCCACAGACTCCCCATTCCCTCATCACACCCCACCCCATGAAAACAGTTAAAAACCAATTTTTAAAAAAAACAAAAAAAACCCCCACAATTCTCCACCTCCATCTGCAAACAGACATGCAAATGTCTACTGCCTATGGTGCTGGGCTTTGGCAACCACCTGGCTGAGGCATTTAGTCCTGGAAAGTGGGCGTGGGGCAGGTCCAGATGTCACACTGTCTCCATTCCCCTCCCCTCCAAATTTGTGCAATGGAAAGAAGTAAATAGTGGCGTGCCCCAGGGATCTCTACTGGGATCGCTTTTTATATACTACTTAATGATCTGGAAAAGGGAGTAATGAGTGAGGTGATCAAATTTGCAGATAACACAAAGTTATTCAAGGTAGTTAAAAACCCAAGTGGACTGTGATTGCAGGAGGATCTTGTGAGACTGGGTCTAAACGACAGATGAAATTTAATGTGGACAAGTGCAAAGTGATGCACATAGGGAAAAACAATCCAAACTTTATGTACTCAATGTTGGGTTCTAAACTAGGAGTTACCACTCAGGAAAAGGACCTTGGAGTCATTGTGGACAATACACTGAAATCCTCAGCTCAGTGTGCGGTAGCTGTCAAAAAAGCAAACAGAATGTTAGGAATTAATTCTAAAGGGATAGAGAATAAAACTGAAAATATCACAATGACACTATATAAGTTTATGGTGTGACTGTACCTTGAATATTGTGTGCAGTTCTGGTTGCCCCATCTCAAAAAAGATATAGTTGAAATAGAAAAGATAGAGAGAAGGGCAACAAAAATGAATAAGGGGTATGGAAAGGCTCCCCTATGAAGAGAGGCAGGATAGGTTGGGGCTTTTCAGCTTGGAGAAGAGATGACTGAGACGGGATTTGATAGACATTTATAAAATGATGAGTGGTGTGAAACACGTTAATAGGGAATGGTTATTTACCCTCTCAAAAAGTACTAGGACTAGGGGACACTCCATGAAACAAACAGGTAGCAGATTTAAAACAAATAAAAGAGATTTTTTTTTTTTTCACACAACGCACAATTAAGTTGTGGAATTTGTTGCCGGAAGATGTGGTCACGGCCAGTAGTATAGCTGGGTTTAATAAAGGGTTGGACACGTTTATGGAGGATAGGTCTATTAGCAGCTGTTAGCTAGGTAGCTTTGGGGAATGTAACCTCTTACTTTCGGAGCTGGGAGTGAACAACAGGCAATGGATCGTCCCATAGTGACCTGTTAGATACTTCTTCAAGCAACCGAGATTGGCCACTGTCGGAGACAGGTTGCTGAGCTTGATGACTGTTGGTCTGACCCAGTATGGCACTTCTTATGTTTTTATTTGTGCCATTGATCTGTTCCCTATCCTTGTGCGCATACCCTCATCTCTGATCTCTTACCCTAAGCTCAGTATTTTAGTGCTTGGGCATAGGAGTTGGATCCAGGTCAGAGGTCAGATCCAGGAACTGAAAAGAGGCCGAATACAAATTAGCTGTGGGCCAAACCCCCTCTGCTTTACAAGATAGCACAAGCTGCTTAGGATACTGTGAATACAGTATGACCTTTGATGGGGCTTGAAGGAACTGGTCATGAAGGTCAGGGTTTGAGGTAGGTAATGGCATTGAGCATGAAGTCAAACTAAAAGGGGATTGTGATCCCTCATTTGAAACATTGTTGCAAGGGTCTCTGACAAGGGCCTAGTTGGGCATTGGGAGAATTGACGGAGAAGAAATGTAAAGGGTCCACAGTTATACTTTTATTATTACTATTTAATATTTTTTCATTTTTCTCCTACTTTGAAACCTGTAGAATCAGTTTGCCTCAGGTGGGAAGGCTACGAAAAATAGTACTACTATTTATATATAGATATAGATATATATCTTTAAATGCAGTAGTTTATTTAAGCTATGTGACATAAACAAAGCACATGATGGTACACTGTAAAGTTTATATTGGCACACATTTAGGATGACCACATCACTCATGGATTCCTTGGACTCTTGCGAGTAATTTGCTCATTTGAATCTTGTGCCAATAAAAGCTTTATACCATATCCCATAATGTCTGTCTTATATATCTAAAAATTATTATTTCCCCCTACATGTATATCCGTCTCTGTTTGCCTGGAGTTTTCCACATGCTTCTATCTAGGACTCTGTCTGTAGTTTGAATCCAGGCTTGCCTTACTGTTACCACGAAATTGGTTTCAAACTTGAGAGAGCCTAACTTTTCTACATCTTTGACGGACTATTTTTAGTGAGTTGTCTCTGTAACCTGCACTACACTTAGGTTCTTGAGATGACAGTGGTGCACATTTATCACATTGTTACTTCAGCACCTACATGCTCAGATTTTTGTTTTGTAGAAAACTTAGCTAATACTTTTATGGCATAGTCCTGAAAACTGGTACAGGAGTAACTTTGCTGAGTATCAGGGCTCTATCAAATAGTTCTTCCAAGTACTCGGGCCGAATACTGAAATTTCAAGTAATCGGCCCGAATACNCCCCACAATTCTCCACCTCCATCTGCAAACAGACATGCAAATGTCTACTGCCTATGGTGCTGGGCTTTGGCAACCACCTGGCTGAGGCATTTAGTCCTGGAAAGTGGGCGTGGGGCAGGTCCAGATGTCACACTGTCTCCATTCCCCTCCCCTCCAAATTTGTGCAATGGAAAGAAGTAAATAGTGGCGTGCCCCAGGGATCTCTACTGGGATCGCTTTTTATATACTACTTAATGATCTGGAAAAGGGAGTAATGAGTGAGGTGATCAAATTTGCAGATAACACAAAGTTATTCAAGGTAGTTAAAAACCCAAGTGGACTGTGATTGCAGGAGGATCTTGTGAGACTGGGTCTAAACGACAGATGAAATTTAATGTGGACAAGTGCAAAGTGATGCACATAGGGAAAAACAATCCAAACTTTATGTACTCAATGTTGGGTTCTAAACTAGGAGTTACCACTCAGGAAAAGGACCTTGGAGTCATTGTGGACAATACACTGAAATCCTCAGCTCAGTGTGCGGTAGCTGTCAAAAAAGCAAACAGAATGTTAGGAATTAATTCTAAAGGGATAGAGAATAAAACTGAAAATATCACAATGACACTATATAAGTTTATGGTGTGACTGTACCTTGAATATTGTGTGCAGTTCTGGTTGCCCCATCTCAAAAAAGATATAGTTGAAATAGAAAAGATAGAGAGAAGGGCAACAAAAATGAATAAGGGGTATGGAAAGGCTCCCCTATGAAGAGAGGCAGGATAGGTTGGGGCTTTTCAGCTTGGAGAAGAGATGACTGAGACGGGATTTGATAGACATTTATAAAATGATGAGTGGTGTGAAACACGTTAATAGGGAATGGTTATTTACCCTCTCAAAAAGTACTAGGACTAGGGGACACTCCATGAAACAAACAGGTAGCAGATTTAAAACAAATAAAAGAGATTTTTTTTTTTTTCACACAACGCACAATTAAGTTGTGGAATTTGTTGCCGGAAGATGTGGTCACGGCCAGTAGTATAGCTGGGTTTAATAAAGGGTTGGACACGTTTATGGAGGATAGGTCTATTAGCAGCTGTTAGCTAGGTAGCTTTGGGGAATGTAACCTCTTACTTTCGGAGCTGGGAGTGAACAACAGGCAATGGATCGTCCCATAGTGACCTGTTAGATACTTCTTCAAGCAACCGAGATTGGCCACTGTCGGAGACAGGTTGCTGAGCTTGATGACTGTTGGTCTGACCCAGTATGGCACTTCTTATGTTTTTATTTGTGCCATTGATCTGTTCCCTATCCTTGTGCGCATACCCTCATCTCTGATCTCTTACCCTAAGCTCAGTATTTTAGTGCTTGGGCATAGGAGTTGGATCCAGGTCAGAGGTCAGATCCAGGAACTGAAAAGAGGCCGAATACAAATTAGCTGTGGGCCAAACCCCCTCTGCTTTACAAGATAGCACAAGCTGCTTAGGATACTGTGAATACAGTATGACCTTTGATTGGGCTTGAAGGAACTGGTCATGAAGGTCAGGGTTTGAGGTAGGTAATGGCATTGAGCATGAAGTCAAACTAAAAGGGGATTGTGATCCCTCATTTGAAACATTGTTGCAAGGGTCTCTGACAAGGGCCTAGTTGGGCATTGCGAGAATTGACGGAGAAGAAATGTAAAGGGTCCACAGTTATACTTTTATTATTACTATTTAATATTTTTTCATTTTTCTCCTACTTTGAAACCTGTAGAATCAGTTTGCCTCAGGTGGGAAGGCTACGAAAAATAGTACTACTATTTATATATAGATATAGATATATATCTTTAAATGCAGTAGTTTATTTAAGCTATGTGACATAAACAAAGCACATGATGGTACACTGTAAAGTTTATATTGGCACACATTTAGGATGACCACATCACTCATGGATTCCTTGGACTCTTGCGAGTAATTTGCTCATTTGAATCTTGTGCCAATAAAAGCTTTATACCATATCCCATAATGTCTGTCTTATATATCTAAAAATTATTATTTCCCCCTACATGTATATCCGTCTCTGTTTGCCTGGAGTTTTCCACATGCTTCTATCTAGGACTCTGTCTGTAGTTTGAATCCAGGCTTGCCTTACTGTTACCACGAAATTGGTTTCAAACTTGAGAGAGCCTAACTTTTCTACATCTTTGACGGACTATTTTTAGTGAGTTGTCTCTGTAACCTGCACTACACTTAGGTTCTTGAGATGACAGTGGTGCACATTTATCACATTGTTACTTCAGCACCTACATGCTCAGATTTTTGTTTTGTAGAAAACTTAGCTAATACTTTTATGGCATAGTCCTGAAAACTGGTACAGGAGTAACTTTGCTGAGTATCAGGGCTCTATCAAATAGTTCTTCCAAGTACTCGGGCCGAATACTGAAATTTCAAGTAATCGGCCCGAATACTTGGCTGCCCTTCAGCACTGTTTCCGAAGTTTTGGAATTTGGACTCAGAATTCCAGACCTTGGAAAACTTTGGAAAGTTGTTGCAAAGTTCTGGAACCCACAGCCAAAGCACTACCCAGAAAAGCAAGCTAGCAAGAGTGGGACAATTGCTCCAAAAGGCAACCCCACAAAAGTGCAACTGTGTGCAGAAATGCAAAAAAAAAAAACCCGTAGTGTACCCACAGCATGGCCCACCATCAGCAGTGAGTGCACCCACTTTAATCATTATGCCAACCAAGCAGTGCACAAAACTGCAGGCTAGCAAGGGACATTCACTCAAGAAGAATACAGCAATGCCACAAAACAGTCTGCAACTGCATGGACAAATAAATCCTACCAAAAGCCAGCAAGCCCAGACCCCAGCAGTTACAAAATTAAGAAACCAGACATTCACACCCCACACCCCAGGGGCACCCTCTTGGCGTGGCATTGGTACTGTGGCACTGGTAATTTGGACAGACCAGGCAAGGGGAAGTGGAGCCAGGCAGAGAGATCCCTCTGCCCTCATGGTGCCAAGTACCAACCAAGCAGCTGGCAGAACTAGAAGCAATGTTGCACCCAATTTTTTTTTAAAAAAAAACCTGCATGACATGGTAAATGTAAACGTAACCTCCATCCCCCAGCATTGGCCCTAAGGACATGACAGGCCAGGCCAGGCACGCTCCCCCCCCCCCCAGCTGATTACTTACCGATGGAGCAGCACTGTAGCACACAGCCAAATTCACCAAAGAGAATGGACAAAATGACTGCAGCCACTTTTATTTTGCCCTGCCAGCCAATCAAAAACTTGCCATCTGGCTTAGCCAGCTTATCAAAACTTGCCATCCGGCTTACCATCATTCAGCTGTCCCCTCCCATACTCCCCTCCTACCAAATATGGCACTAAGCTTCATTTCTAGAAGAAGCTCAACTTTTGACCAGTCCCTCACGCGTGTAGCGGTTTCTGAAGTTTTCCCAATAAAGGCCTTGGTCTTGGGATTTTGAACTTCGGACTTTCCAAACCGAATACCATAATCTTTGGCGATTACCAAAGTTTTCAGAAGACTGAGTTACAGCTCTATTATTTATTTATTTATTTATTTATTTAAATTTATATGCCCCCCTTCCCTGAGGCCCAGGGCAGCTTACAATCCATAAAAACATTTAAAACTAATTTTTAAACTAAAACCCCCACAAAACCCACCCCAAACCACCTACCCACCCAACCCCTCTCATGCCTCTCCCCCCCCAAAACCACCCCCAAACTCCACCCCAATCCCCTATCACTGCCCACCAAATACCTTTTCAAATAAAAACGTCTTACACCATCTCTGGAAGACGCTGAGGCTTGAAATCAAATGAACCTCCAGGGGAAGGGAGTTCCAAAGCACTGGGGCAGCAACCGAGAATGCCTCCCTGCGAGGTGTGTCCACCCCCTATGTAAATGGGATTAGTCAGTCCCATTAGGCAAGACATCTTTTCAGGCTGCTTTGTGCCATCCTGTGTAGCATAAAGCAACTAGAATGCTGACATAACTACCTAGTGTGGTGGAAATTAACACACAAAGACAATGCATGTCAGTCAAAGGTGAGATTTATTCCAAATGTAATAGCTATGTGGAGAAAACTGCAAAGCTGCAGTTTAAAGGTTTTTTTTTTCTTTTCTCTCTCCTCACGGAGAAAGACAGAAGCTTTTATAGACGGTTCAAAACAAAAGGAGATAACAAGAAGCTGGTATTTTCCAGTCTAGTAGCTGCAGTTAGCTCTGGGCTCCAGGCAGACTATACTCAAGGTTATAATTCCTTATCAGGAGTAAGCTTCTGTAAGCAATTCCTAAAACTAAAATGCAAGCAGTTCTTATGAGGACAGAGGCCTAGCAATCTTGGAGCAGAGACCAGAAGCCTAATACAGTGAGAGCAATCTTTTAGGTTTTGCCCCTGTACCAGATTCGTCCCCCAAACTGATAATGCTGCCAGTGTTAGTAGCCGGCTCTATGCCATGTAGAGTTGACAAATGTTCCTTACTTTAAAGGAATGTCCCTTAGTTTAGAACCCCACAGCTCCATACTATAGTGTTCCTTATTTTCAAAATGTTATGCAGCAGCCCTAGTGCTATCCCACTTCCAACCTACTAATTCAATTCAATTTTATTAATGGCATCAGCTTTCGCCATAGCCAAAAGTCACAAACCACAAGATTAAAACATAAAATGAATAACCATACAAAATACAAGAATAGTAAAACAAAGTAAAACTCAGAATGAATAAATTATCAATGGTAAATTAGTATCAAACAGATTCAAGTGTTCAGAATCTACTAGAATCTAATATGGGCAAGCAAGTCAAATAAGAATGTTAATCCAATTCCTCGCTTGATTTACCTAGAGACTTATTTTTCATAGAATGTCGTAAAACTTTTAATTGCGCCTGTACAAACTTTCTCCTCTTTGTAGCCAAACCAACAAAGGTCGCTACCGCAATTAAATTTTCCACTGTTGACAATTTAGTTTAAAAATTAAATGTAGTATCTTCCCTTGCCTTTCTCGCCTTTTCCAATAGTGGAGCCAGCCAGGTGTCTCTTAGCTTGCGGTAATATGGACATCTTAAAATAAAATGTTCAACAGTTTCTATTTCATACATAGAGCATTATTATTTAAAACAATAATAAAATTTTAAAACAATTAAAATACACTACATGGGGAACACCCTCATCTCTATCCCCAGCCCCACCCCACCCCACCCCCTGCCAAAAGCCTGACGGAACAGCCAGGTCTTACATATACACCGAAACAGCAGGAGAGTGGGCACCAGCCGAGCCTCCTCCGGAAGCGAATTCCACAGCACAGGGGCGACCACCGAAAAAGATCTAACATCGGTGGCCACCCGCCTTGCCCGGGGAACCTCCACAAAGGCTTCCATGGACGATCTCAAGGGTCGCACGGGTACATGGGGAGTGAGGCGATCCCGCAGATAGGCTGGGCCTAGGCCGTGAAGGGCTTTAAAGGTTAAAACCAGCACCTTGAACCTGGCCCGGTGCTTTATAGGCAGCCAGTGCAGAGCCCGGAGCACTGGTGTCATGTGCTCCC
>QEPC01012458.1:436410-449214 GCA_003113815.1 Sphenodon punctatus
GTTTAAATCTCGAGCACCTAGCATTAATTAAAATGAACAGGTCATTCCTACCTAAACTTTCAAAGGATTTCCTGCAAGCCACAGATGAGGAAATAATGAGGTGCACCGCAGAGGCGATGGATTACCAGAAAAAGGGCTATGACCACCCAGATGAAATCTCAGAAGGTATACAAGAGCACTGAGTGAGGAGGTAAGGTTGGGCACTGTCCAAGGTTGGGCTTGGAGGTAAGGCTGGGCTTGGAGGTAAGGTTGGGCTCTCTGTCTTTTTACTGTTTCTCACAACCAGCAATGATTCCAAAAGTTTGCATGCTGTGCGGTTTAATCTATTTCTAGAGATAGCACTGCAGCACACCCAGCAGTGATTCCAAAAGTTTGCATGCTGTGCGGTCATGGGCCACACCGGAGTGACACACAGGCAAACTGGACTTGGAGTTAAGGGGGGGAGGGGGAGGCATGTGCAGACATAGCATAGGAATGCATTGTTTTTGTGATTTGTCCAGTCTTCAGGAGTTTCTCTCACACACTTAGCAGGAGGCGTGTGAACGGATTGATGAATTGTGCAACGTTACAGGGATCTATTTCTAGGGATAACACTGCAGCACACCCAGCAATGATTCCAAAAGTTTGCATGCTGTGTGGTCATGGGCCACAACAGAATGACACACAGACAAAACTGGACTTGGAGTCAAGGGGTGGGAGGCATGTGCATACATAGCATAGGAATGAATTGTCTTTCTGATTTGTCCAGTCTTCCGGAGTTTCTCACACACTTAGCAGGAGGCGCGTGAACGGATTGATGAATTGTGCAACATTACAGGGATCTATTTCTAGGGACAGCACTGCAGCAAACCCAGCAATGATTCCAAAAGTTTGCATGCTGTGCGGTCATGGGCCACAACGGAATGACACACAGGCAAACTGGACTTGGAGTCAAAGGGGGGGGGGGGGCATGTGCATACATAGCATAGGAATGAATTGTCTTTCTGATTTGTCCAGTCTTCTGGAGTTTCTCACACACTTAGCAGAAGGCGCGTGAACGGATTGATGCATTGTTCAACATTACAGGGATCTATTTCTAGGGACAGCACTGCAGCACACCCAGCAATGATTCCAAAAGTTTGCATGCTGTGCAGTCATGGACCACAACGGAATGGGGTGTCTGTGTTTCTGTTGGGTGTCCTGTGCTGTCCGTAGGGTTCTGGGTGCCTGTCTCCATGTCCTGGTCTGTTCCCGGCCCGGTCCCCTCCGCTTCCGTGGCCCGGGGCTTCCCCCCACCCCCTGGCCGTGGTGGTTCTGTTTTGGCCATCCCTGTGTGCTCCCCCCTTCCTTCCTGTCCCGTTCAGGTGTGTTATCACCTGGGCGTGTGTTTGTGCCTTGTCCACTGCTTGCTTGTGCCTGTTGTGTGTGCTGTCTCAGTCGGTCCTCTCCCTCCTCCCCCTCCCTTCCCGCTCCCTTGTGTGGGCGTTGCCTTTTGGCTCTTTTGGCTTCGTTTGCCCTCAGTCTGCCATGTCTGCCTCCCGCCCCGGTGTCTTCTGAGTGTTTTGACCACGGTCCAGAATCGGCGTAACGTCTGTTGCACTGCCCCCAGGCTATGGTCTGACCGTCCGTTTCCTTGCTGTGGTCCCGCTCCCATCACGTCTGTTCGGGGCTTTCCTGGACCATGGGAGGGGGTTAGCCGGCTCACCACGGTTGGGAATCCACTGTGGTGACCCGGGAGAGTGTAACGTCTGAAATTACTCTCAGTCAAAGCTAGGGCCTAGAGAAGCCATGTGAAAATAATTAAGAGAAAAGATAATCTTCATTTATTAGAAAATTCCAAAACATGGTTAGGTTCAAGTTTTGTTTCTTTTCTTAAAAATAAATAAAAATAATAATCTTGTTTGTAATGGCTTGCTCAGTACTGTAGATAGAAAGCTATGGAAACTACTCAGATGGACAATTCACAGAACTCTATTTGCATATTTAACTATCTACTTTCCTTTCTAGAATATGCCATCTTAATCAACACACTGGAAGTGAACCAGTGATTTGCCAAGCTTAAGGTCAAGTCTATGCAAGTCTATATAACTTGATCTAGAAAGCTAAACTCTGTAGCTGGACTGTTATAGATTCACGTATCCTATGAAGGGAGGATAGAATAAGGGAGGTGGGGGAAGCATGTTTCCCGTTGCAGCCTACATCTGAAATAACGCTCGTGAATGGATCACAGCAGATATGTGAATGAATTTTTTTTCCAATGTAAATTGAGGATAGGGAATATGGCTCATTTATAGTTCTTTAAACATGGCATGAGTTAGGAAATAGTAGCTGCCCTTTGGGTCTGCAGTGAGAGGGGCTGCTGATGTGCAGTAGATAATACATTTTCACAAGTTTTCTTGCCCTATTTCTAGAGCACATTTCAGATAGAGTGATCCCTGTAGGTGTCAGCAGTTTTCTCCAGCAGGGAAGATTGATATAACCTTGCTCGTCCACTAGAAGTAAGGCACTTTTATTTCTGGAGTGCTTATGCTCAAGAGCCTACATAGCAATTTAGCTGGGCAAACATGGTAACACATTTTAGAAAAATATTAATTCAAATTTGATACAAACCTGCTTCAACCCCAGGAACCCTTTCTGTGCTCACTATAGGTATAGTACTGAAAAACATTACTTGCAGAAACAGTGACTTTTAAACAGATATTGGAGAATATTCACAGAAAGTGCATTTTGAATTCTTTAAGCACAAGTATTTATATCAGAAACCTGTACTTAAGTATTACATTCATCCAGTCAGGGAACAGAAATTACTATTTGATCTATGATGGTAGATCATAGATCAATGGTATGTGTCTAATTTGTGTCTAATTTTTCTTGTCAATTTAAAGACAGCCTCAGGCTTAAAAAAATCATCCTACGCTTACTGTCCGAGATCAATACAGACCTCCAGAGATCTGCGCAAAGGTCTCTTTCTCAGATTCACTCATTCTACCCTATTTTTAAATTTTTATATATATATATGCTGGTACCAGCTGGTATGCTGGTACTTCAATATGTTTGTTTAATGAGTTCTTTCTGGACTGTCTTTTGCTGGAATTGTAAGTTGTTTTCAGTATGCTATAGGGGTTTTAAAAAGTATTCATCTCCCCACTTGATATCGCCCAAACAGCAAGAGCTCTTTCGTGTACAGACAGTATTAGAGATGTATGTTGTATAACATTCAGCCTTCTACTAACTTAGAAAAGACCCTCAGCTTGCTGTGTTTTATGTAATATTTTTGAGTTGTTATAGGTGATTCCAAATTGCCCAGGACATGTAAAATTTCTCAAGGTTACGGTGGGTGCAGAGAATTGTCCATCTGTCATTATACGTTCCAGTCCTCGTCTAGGCTGGTATCTACCTTCCGGTAACTATAATAATTAATTTTCCTTCTCCATGTCTGTTTGCAGGTTATCTTGACGAATCAGATTACTACGCAGCTGAGCAATGGCCCTGCTATTCAGGCAGACCTGGTGTCTCCAGCTGATGACTTGTCCCTGTCTGAAGGTAAGAGATCCCTTGTATTACAACTGAAATTTGAAACTGACACAGATCTCCATTATTAAATGTAAGTCTTCTGTTGATATTCATGGGCATATGGGAATGTGGTTATCAAGCCCAGCATAAAATATTGGCAGAGTTCAAAGACATTTTAAAACTTCTTTGTAAGTTTCATAATTTCGAAGAAAAACGCTGACCAAAAGCCTACCTTTATGGGGGGCTAGGAAGGAATTTTCATCCCTTGATCAGTTTCCTAGCAAATCATAGACTGCTCTTCAATATGGATCTTTTGGCTTTGTGAATTAGTCACGCACTTCCACAGGTAAGATGCTGGATAGACCACTGGTTTGATCTGATATAGATCTTGCTAATTTACTGTAATTATCAACAATTCAAAAGAAAAATAACTTGCTTCAGGTAGAAGAATAACATATATTCACTTGTGTGCCATAGATTGTCTGCTGTTCAGACCAGGTAATCAGAATACATATAGGTGAAACAAGCTGAATATCCTAGTACTCATTGATGCTGCAGAAGCTTCTTTGTTGCACCATGTAACACAATTACATGGTGCAATTTAAAAGAAACCGAATAGAAACAATGCCTTATGACCAACTACTTTCTGTCTGTGTATGTAATATTTATTCATTTATTTATTAAATACCAAAAAACCCTAAAACCACCACAGAGCCCACTCAGTACCACCACCCCACCCAACCCTGGGTATTTTCAGATGTTACGAGATCACAGTCAACCACAGTCAATTCCCTGTGGTGGCTGCAATCACGGAACGTCTGTTGGGGGGAACGGATGTTCCCCCCCAGATGTTACCACGGCGGGGAATCACTTTCGCCACGCGAGCAGCCAAAGCGGCGTCACTTCTGGCGGTCGCATGGCGAAGGTGATTCCCCGCCGTGATGAACCCCACCGTCACTTCTGGATGGTGGCCATGGCCCGGAATCCCCGCAGGGATTCCGGCCCGTGGCCAACTCAGGCGAGTGCTGCAGCTGCATTGGCCGCGGAGGCCGCCCGTCTCCCCAGAGGGCGGGGAGCGGGGAGGGGCAGGGCTGTGCGGCCGCACGTTGCACCACGCGGCCCCGCCCCCTCCCTGATTCCCCGCCGGGATCCCCCGGCACGTCTGTTAGGGCATGACGGGGTCATCCCAGCGGGGGATTAATTTATTGTTTTCGTGACAGGGCCAATAGGCCCTGTCATGTCTGAAAATACCCCCTCTCTCACACCCCTACCCCCAAACCACCCACCTCCCCAAAACCCTATCCCCACCTGCCAAATGCCTTTTCAAATAAAAAGGTCTTACATTGCCTCTGGAAGATGCTCAGGCTCAAACAAACCTCTGGAGGAAGGAAGTTCCAAAGCACTGGGGCAGTAACCGAGAATGCCCCCCGCGAGCCCTTGCTGTATGAGCAAAGCTAACAGACGGTATCTGCTGCCCAGGGAGGAAAAGGCTACTCAAGGCGTGGCAGCCTCCTCTCCCTGTCTCATCTGGAGACACCTTAAGTAACTTTTCCAAAGTCATACAAAATGTCTGTGGCTGTCCATACTGTGACCAAAGGCCATGCAAATAAGCAACATAGCATGAACAAGCAAACTATACAATAAATGCTTGAAAGATTTAGGTTAGGAATTTTGCAGACAGATTAAATTAGAAAAAATACTGTGATTTGTTTGCAGACATTCTATGAAGAGAAAACGTGAAAACCATCACATAAATAATTTACGAATTATTCACTCCACTGTAACTATGAGGTATTTCATAATTATATAAGCAATTAATGATTAGTGCAAGATATTAAATAGTGCTATATAATTGCCATCAGTGGAGATGTTCAAGACTAAAATTAGAGCAATGAAATCAGTCCTGCTCTGATGGAGGAAGATGTGACTGTATGACTCACTAAAAGAGGTCTCTTCCAATCCAGAGGATGTTATGCTATTAATATATCTGCCAGATGTAGGACCAAAGCCTCCCCTTGCAGAGATCAAACAAAGTTTGTATCTTTCTTGGAACAAGGTCATGAGTATGTTGCTGTGATCAAGAGCAGAATCGTGCTCTCTCTGCCTTGTACAAGGGAAGAGAGTGGAGGAAGTTCTTTAATCTCAGTTGATCAGATGTTGCTTTCTGATGTTTGGAACCATCACAGTTATTTTTTTAGTAGCTAAATTTGTGCTTGCTCTGGAACTGACCGTGTTCATTTTTGTGCCACTTCCATTCTCTCTAATATAAGCACAAATGATTGGAGAATGGTTTTTAATACATAAGTGCAGCAAAAAGATTACTTTTTCCTTGCAATCTTGTGTGCTGTTACCATTCTGAATTGTAATAAACTATGCAGCAAGGGTGACATTCCAATTTATGAGGACCAAAGGGAAGAAACTACTACACAACTTCCCTCCCACAAAACACAAAATCCCTTCTTCTTTTGTCTACATAGGGCAGTTTAATAGCTAAGGCAAGGACTCAAGTTCAGGAGGGCTGGATTCTGGCCCCAATCCTTAACATACTTACACATGAGAAAGTCTCATTGATGCCAATGAGGCTTGCACATGAGCATGTATGTTTAGAATTGTCACTGCTGTTTCTTGCTTTGCCATTGACTAATTGTGAAATCATGGGCAGATCACTTCGCCATTTTGTGCTCCAATGTCTCAATTTGCAAAAAGAGGATAATACTACTACTTTAATGCACATGTTCCCCAAAATGTTTTAAGGATCTCATGTGAAAAATACTTGTTCCCCTGACTGGAGGGGATTTCTAACCAGTTAGTGTTATTTACCCTTCTCCAGTCTTGTTGCTGATGGAGAAGGGAAATCTGACCCTGAGACCAACGGTTTCTCAAGCTTGCCCTCAATCAGTCATTTATTAACTTATCAAAGTTAACTTATCTTTACCTTATTAACTTATCAAACTTATTTATCAAACTTAATATGTCCAAAACTGAACTCCTCATCTTCCCCCCCCCCCAAAAAAAACCCTCCACCCCACCTTCTGCTCTTTCCACCTTCTCAATTTCAATTTCATCTGGCCAGTCCCTCAGGCACGTAGCCTGGGGTTCATCTTTGACTCCTCCCTCTCCTTTAAGCCTCAGACCGATTCTGTTGCCAAGTCGTGTCATATCTCTCTGCACAACATTGCTAATATCCATCCCTTCCTTTCTGTTTTTACTAGAGGTGGGACCCCGGGCCCATTACCGGCTACCGGATTTACCAGTTACCGGTTCTCTGAAAACCGGATTCCCGGATTAAATCCGGTATACCGGTACCGGATTTATTTCATTGAGTTCAATGGGGCGCTGTGTCCCCATTGAAATCAATGAAATAAATTAATTCCCTCCCCCTCCCCCTCCCAGGCTGCGCGGGTGGAAGGGGGGACACCCCCCACCCACCCTGCCCAGCTTGGGTTTTTGTTTAAAAAAAGACCGAGAGGCGAGCCGACCCCCCAGCACCAGCGGCCGCGGCGTCCCCGCAGCCGCCGGTAAGTATGACCCGATCCCTGGGGGGGGGTTAACACCCCTGCAACCCCCCAGGGATCACCCCTACTAAAGTTCAGTGCGCTTACCTTGCGGAGCTCTGGCGGCAGCGGCGGCGGCGGGTGGTCCGGAGGCCTCAGCGCCGGCTGTGGCTGCCGGCGTCAGAGACGCTCTAGGCCTTCCGGGGAACTTCCGGGTTTCCCCGGAAGGCCTAGAGCGTCTCTGACGCCGGCAGCCACAGCCGGCGCTGAGGCCTCCGGACCGCCCGCCGCCGCCGCCGCACCCGGAGCTCCGCAAAGGTAAAGCACTGAACTTTAGTAGGGGTGATCCCTGGGGGGTTGGGGGGGTGTTAAACACCCCCCCCAGGGATCGGGTCATACTTACCGGCGGCTGCGGGGACGCCGCGGCCGCTGGTGCTGGGGGGTGGGCTCGCCTCTGAGTCTTTTTTTAAACAAAAATCCAGGCTGGGCAGGGTGGGTGGGGGGTGTCCCCCCTTCCACCCGCGCAGCCTGGACTCGGGGAGGGTTTGGTTTTTTTAAACTTTTTTGCTGGGGCTTTAAATTTTTACATTGCAGCCATTTTTAAATGGCTGCAATGTAAAAAAAATCCGGTACCCAGACCGGATTACCGGGTCGAATCCGATAATGCCGGTACGCCCGGTACCGGCATTATCGGATACCGGATTTACCGGTTTTCCCGCCCCTAGTTTTTACTGCCAAACTCTAGTCCATGCTCTAGTCATCTCTTGCCTTGACTATTGCAACCTCCTTCTGACTGGTTTTCCCTGATTTCACTTCTGTTCAGAACTCAGCTGCCAAGGTCATCTACCTCACCCACTGCTTCAATCATGTTCAGCCCCTCCTCTCTTCTCTCCACTGGCTTCCTGTACCTGAACACATTCAACCAAAACTCCTGGTCCTTACTTTCAAGACTTTTCATGGCCTTGCCTCCTTCTTTCTCATTGTGCTTGTTTCCTGCCACACTCCTGTACAGGAACTCCACTCCTCCTCTGCTACCACCCTTGCCAGCTCACAACTCTCTTGCTTCAACGTATCCTGCCCCCTATGCCTTGAAATCTCTCCCTGAATACATTCATTCTGCTTCTTCCCTCCCTATCTTCAAATCCCTCCTGAAGACCTACACTCTTCTGTAGTGTTTCAGGGATCCAATCCCTGATCCTAGCCAGTGCGTGGGAGTGCCCTTTGTTAGTGACAGATCCAGTAGAGTCCCCACCAAGTTTTATATAAGACAAGTTATTTGGCTAAGAGGTCTGGGAGCTGCAAAATAAAGTGGCCTATGATTTTTCAACCAACAAGTCTGTGCTAGTACAGTTATTTCAGATGCCCTACCTATATGGGGATATAACATCTACCATCAGGCTTTTCCTAGCGCCTCATCCCTTAGTCTCTCCCCTTATTTTCTTAGGCTCTCATTCTTCCATATAACTGTGCTAAGCATGTGCACCTTCTTCACCTTTGCAACTTCTTGGATGTATTTCTGCCTCCTTCTCCCCCGTAACTAAGTTAAGCATGTGCCCCTGCAACTTCACAACTTCTTGGATATATTCCTGTCTCACCTGCTATTCCCCTCCCTTGTCTCTTAGATTGTAAGCCCACTGGGGCAAGGACCTGTTATAATTGTTGATTACAAAGCATCAGGTACATTGCTTGTGTGATGATAATAATAATAATTAATAAATTATTATTTATAACTTGTGCTTAAGACCAGCCCTGCAGGTAGCCTTATGACAATCAAAAAGAGACTAGTTTTTATTAATCTCTGTGGAACCACAAACATCTCCCAGTCCTATTTAGACTGTGAGCAGCCATTGAATAAGCTTCTGAAAAAGTTCCATTCCTCCTTGCAGTCATTGCAAAACTGCACTTGTTCCAGCAAAGTGCTCCAGCATGACATAAATTGAAAAACATTAGAAGGAATCATAACTTTTTGAAATATGCTAGGTCATTCTCTTCATTGTTATGGCCACAAGCTCTTTGAAACCCATTCCAGGCTGGTTTGCACAAGTTCTTTTGACAGAGGAAATGTTTTGTCTTGGCATTTTATAAAATAATAAAAGGTTTATCAGATATTATCCAAATTGACTAGAGAGGTTCTTTTAAGCAAGACAATTTGTAAGTGATTAAGCATCCTTTTTGGACATTAATCCATTGGAATTAGCTTTCTGAGATCAACTATAATGGGGTAGTAATGAAAGAAAGATCTGGTTTTGATTATCGTTACTGAATAGTCCTCATTATTGACAGCTGTATACCTCTGTTAATAGCTAGGGTGTTATGTTTCAGTCTGGTTAAGTACTGTACAGTCATCAAATATTCTTGGCTATATTCCCCCTCGAATTGACCCCCTGTAATGCAAGTGGGATTTATGCACATACAGTTGGAGGTAGTGGAGGAGAGAAAATAACAAGTCTTATTAATGTTAATGGTTGTTCTTTACCCACACTGTGAGGTTAAGAACAAGATACCATTTGAAATGAGTGTTGCATGAGCACATTGCAGTAAGGCCCCATTAAAAATAAGAGTTTTATGTGAAGGAGGAACAAAGCTCATTAATGTCATTGAAAGTTTGTGCCCATGCTTGGGGATGTAGCTATAATAGGTGCAGCCGCAGCAGGGTCCCTGAGCCTGGGGGGCCCACACTTGTAGAACGAATATGCATACTGGAGTGGAATGCCCCAGCAGGGAGCCCATTCCATCTACTGCACCTACACCCATTCTCACCTAGCTATGCCCCACTGAATATGTAATATATTTTCCTAGATATTGTTATTATTTATTTAGACCCCCTTGCATTCAACACAAGTTATTCTTGGGTGTCCAAGCTTTGATGTTTTAGTTGTAATTTAGGTAATACATTGAGAGCGTATTTTATTCCAGTAAAAGTAATAGAGTACAATGCTTGATTGAAAGGGCAAACGGGTTAATGGGAGCTCCCTCTTTACACCAAAGGTGGAGGCAACACCTGAGAATGTAAGCAGGAAAGGGAAGAATTATTAGCTGTTTTGAAGGATATACAAGTACTGCTGAAATAAATAGTAGGTTTTGTATTTGCAGACATTATTTAAATTTTGGATGGCTATCCAAATAATATCCATAACTGAAATGGATATTTGCATATTGGCTTATTCAGTTGCTTGATTGTTTAGTTATTTTGTAGTTTAGTTATTCAGTTACTTCATTTCAGCTACTGTACATGTGCAACTGCACATCTACACTAATTGTTCTAATTGTACCAAACTAATTGTACCAAAATCACAAAACCAAAATAATATCCAAAACAAACTTGAGAAAATTAAAAAGTCATGGGATAGGAGGTAGTGTCTTACTAAGGATCAGAAACTCGTTAAAAGATAGAAAGCAAAGGGTAGGACTAAATGGTCAGTTTTCACAATGGAGCGATGTAAAAAGTGGTGTGCCACAGGGATCTGTATTGGGACCGGTGCTGTTTGTATTCATTATTGATTTGGAAAAGGATGTTGAGAGTGAGGTGATCAAGTTTGCAGACGACACCAAGTTATTCAAGGTAGTTAAAACACGAGCAGACTGTGAGGAACTGCAACGGGATCTTACGACACTGGGTGTCTGGGCATCTAAATGGCAAATTAAATTTAATGTGGACAAGTGTAAAGTGATGCATGTAGGGAAAAATAATCCAAACTATGCATACATAATGCTGGGTACTAAGCTAGGAGTTACCACTCAGGAAAAGGATCTGGGGATGGTTGTGGACAATACAATGAAATCCACAGCGCAGTGCGCAGCAGCAGTCAGAAAAGCAAACAGAATGTTAGGAATTATTCGGAAGGGGATAGAGAATAAAACTGAGGATGTCATAATGCCTCCATACAAATCAATGGTGCAACCGAATATTGTGTGTAGTTCTGGTTGCCCCATCTCAAAAAAGACATAGCTGAACTAGAAAAGGTACAGAGAAGGGCAGCAAAAATGATCAAGGGCATGGAAGGGCTCTCATATGAGGAGAGGCTTGGTAGCTTGGGGCTTTTCAGCTTGGAGAAGANGAGGAGATATGATAGAGGTCTATAAAATCATGAGTGGTGTGGAACTAATAAACAAGGAGCAGTTATTTACCCTCTCAGCTAGTACTAGAACTAGGGGACACTCCATGAAACTCATGGGTGGAAAGTTTAAAACAAATAAAATAAAATATTTTTTCACTCAGCGTATAATTGGGTTGTGGAATCTACTGCCAGAGGCTGTGGTAAGGGCCAGTACTATAGCTGAGTTTAAAAGAGGTTTGGACAAGTTTATGGAAGATAGGTCCATTAGCAGCTATTAGCTAGACAGGATTGTTGAACATGACGGGAGCTGGGGGAAAACAACAGGAAATGGATCCCCCATTGTGACCTGTTGGGTGCTTCTCCCAAGCCACAGTGATTGGCCACTGTTGGAGACAGGATGCTGGACTAGATGGACCATTGGTCTGACCCAGTATGGCACTTCTTATGTTCTTATGTTAGCTATCAAACAAAACAGGAACTGAATAGCAGTTTGTTTGTTTGTTTGTTCATTCATTCATTCAAATTTTTACCCTGCCCTTCCCAAATGGCTCAGGGCGGCTGTTATCATTGGCTTCGGTGGATATGGTTTGAAACAGGCAAATTAGACACATAAGACATTTGCTACAGATATTAATTTCCCCTCTATGCACAAGATGTGCACTATGCATGTAGAGATCCAGAAGCAAGGTGCCGTGAGAATTTGGCTACCGGGAGAGGAAGCGCAGGGGGTTAGCACTAGGCTGTATAGAACCCAAGGACACGACTTCCTTGGATTGCTGAATAACATTTAACAAGGAAACAAAGGTTATATTATCACAGTGATCTATATAACTCTAGATTTAACCCTAGATAAGAGGAAAGTTAAATAGGGAGATGCAGGGTGGGGGCTATCAGACATAGGAAGGTCTAGAAAGGAGGTTCTGGGTGCTAAATGTAGACTTAGGAGGCTGAAATCCAGAATCTCCAGGATAGCATTCTCTGAAATGCTTCCTGGTCCATGCGCAGGGCCCCAGAGGCAGACTGAGCTCCAGAGTCTCAATGTGTGGATGAGACAATGGTGCAGGGAGGAGGGATTTTGATTTGTTAGGAACTGGGGAACCATTTGGGGAAGAGGGTGCCTATAGCAGAAGGATGGGCTCCACCTTAACCAAAATGGAACCAGACTGCTGGCACTAAAAATCAAAAAGGTGGTAGAGGAGTTTTTAAACTAAGATCTGGTGGAAAACTGACAATATCACTACTAATGATGCCATCCCTTTGGGTTTCCTCCATCTGAATCATGTTGTCCATAGCAGCTGTTCTGAAGAAACTCAAATATGAAGTTGCAGGAGCCTGTTGGGACTGTTACACTTACCTACCTGCCTTGCTGCTGCGGGGGGCTCGGGGAGCTCTGCCGCCGGTGGGGGGGGTGTGCCCTGCGATCCGTTGCCATCGCCGCCGCCGCTTGCTGGGACCTGCGGGGAAGAAAAACATCAAACAGTGAGCTTGGGGGAGAGGGGGGGAACGCAGAGGCCAGCCACGTGAGCTGATCTGTCCCCTCCCCCCCCACCTGGAAGTAGCTGGGGGCTTAAAGCCCCGGGGACAGCGGCTGAGCCGCAGGCCGTGGCCGCAGGCTCGCAGTCCGAAGGGCCGCGGCCAAAGGGCGCGGCACTTTGGGGCACTTCGGGGCCGCAGGGGGTGGCAGGGGGTTAGTGTTGTTTTGTGTGAGGCTTTTTTCTGTACAGGGCTAGGGTGGTGGGGGGGTTGTAGGTAGGGGGGGG